>CM070565.1:33511898-33894637 GCA_036346405.1 Phyllostachys edulis | reverse complement strand
CTGAGAGACCGTAATAGAGCACTGAAGGTACCTCTTGACATCCTCAAAGGCAGCGCTTGCCTCATTCGACCACTCAAAACTTTCGTGTCTCCTTAGAAGTTTAAAGAAAGGTAGTCCCTTTTCTCCCGGCCAGGCGATGAAACGACTTAGAGCCGCCATGCACCCAAAGTGAGTTTCTCGACTTCTTTCCGTAGTTGAGGGCGATTTGTAAATGGCTTTTATCTTTTGATTCGCTTCAATTCCTCGTGATAGATACTAGGAATCCAAGCAATTTCTCAAGAGATTCCAAACACACACTTCTCGTGATTAAGTTTTAAGCGATGTTTTTCGAGATTGTCGAATGTTTCTTGTAGGTCGGTAATATGATTAAGTTTCTTGATGCTTTTGACAACTAAGTCATCAACATAGGCTTCTAGATTTCGCCTAATTGAGATGAAAAAGTTGCGTGATCAAGCGCTGAAAAGAAGCGCCGCATTTTTAGACCAAATGGCATTTTGACATAGCAAAATATACCAAATGGTGTAATAAATGCGGTCTTTTCTTCATCGCCTAGACACATATTAACTGGTGATATCCGAATATGCATCTAAAAACTTAACATTTCACAACCCGCAGAGAGTCAACCAACCGATCGACACGAGGTAAAGGAAAATCGCTTTTGGACAAGCTTTATTAAGATCAAGAAAGTTCACGCACATACGCCATTTGCCGCTTGACTTTCTAACCATTATAGGTTAGCCAACCATTCTCGATGGTTGACCTCTTATAAAGCCCGCTTAAGTAGCTTATCCAATTCGATTTAATAGCATCTCGCCGATCAGGCAAATCTCCGCAATTTTTGTTTTACGGTACTTTGTCGTGCCGTAAGGCTAGCTCGTGCTCGATCACCTCCCCGGGACTCGGGCATGTCGGATGCTTGCCACGCTAATACATCTGCTAGCTCGAGGAAGGTGATGAGGGCGCCTTCCTATTTGGGGTCGGAAGTATCCTCGATGTAATACTCGAGGGCTCCCTCCTGCCCGTGAGGAACCTCTTTGACTTTGTCGCTCGGCTTTGGTGCAGTTTTTAGGCTTCGACTTGCTAGTCGAAGGTCGACTTTCTTCTCGAGTTGGTATTTGTCCTACCATCTCAAGGATCGACGGCCGCAGTATGCGCCATCTTCTTGTCACAATGGATTGTAATTACTCCTTTGGGACCTCGCATCTTAATACATTGATATCCATAATGAGTAGCCATTAGAATTTTGCCAAAGTTGGTCGTCCGAGTATGGCGTTATATGTCAGATCGAAATCGACCACATCAAAGGAGATTTTCTCGTCCGAAATTACTTGGTGAACCAAATGTTAAAGGAAGAGAAACTTGACCAATTGGTTTGGTCAAGATCCCCAGACAATCCCATGGAAAGAGTATCGCATCGGTCTTACTTTGGTCCCGGTACTTGCATGTCATCCAGGCACTCAGAATAAAATATTTAACGAGCTTCCACCATCAACCAAAACTCGATTGACCCGACAATTGTTGATGGTGGGTTCGACCACGATTGGGTATCGACTGTCGAGTCGAAGGATCGGCAAATACTCTTCTCGAAAGAAATGGTGACTTCCACCACTTCGTAATTTATTGACGAGAGGAGGATCTATGGAGTTTACCTCGCTCAGCAGCCTTTGAGCCGCCGCTTTGATTCATATGCCGATGATCCCCGTAGATGTGTTCAATGGTGTGTTGCGGATCCCGAACGGCATCTCCTCTTCGTCATCTCAAGATTTATGACCACTTGTTTGACCTACCGCCGAGGGTGGGAAGTGGTCCTTGTCGCTGTAGTAGTCTTCAAGCTTTCGCTGAAGACCCTATAGCTATGGAAGGTCATGCCCTTCCTTTTATGGAAAGGACACCACCTAGGCTTATCATTTTTCCGATCGTATGCTTACCTTTGCCTCTCGTCGGAGTGTGGCTTGATGTGCGTGGCTCTTTATCATTCACACCAATACCTCCTTGGAACCGCTGGTTTTTGACCCTTCATCTTATTCTTGGACTTTTTGCTTTCTTATCCTTCTTCTACCAACTTCACTGGCTCTCGAGATGGATTGTCTTCACGATCGATTGTGTTGTTCCACTCGACCGCCTCAGAGGCAAGAGTATATCGACGCCATTTCAAGAGTTCGCGATGTAGTAGGAGGATTTAAAGCAATATCCTCTCGTTATCCTTCTACTACGGACTCGCTTGAAAGCCCCGATGACAGATGAATCGTAAACTTCCTAATTGAGTTACTTAACCCGATCAAGCGCTTGATGAATCGCGAATGTCTCGTTGTCGCTCGTCTCATCCGTGCAAGTCGCCCTCCTTTCTGTATGCATTGTATGTGCCTTGGAAATTTGCCAAGAGAAGATCGCAGAGATGTTGCTAAGAATAGATCGACTCGAGTGGTTGGTTTAGTAACCACGATCGAGCGGATCCTTCGAGCACGCTTGGAAGGTAATTTGCCATCACATGCTCTCTCCTCCTCCGCCGCTTCGAACAAATTGCTAGTAAATTTGAAGGAATTGGCGGGATTTTGGGAACCATCAACTTCTCCATGTTCACCGGTCGAAAACGAGGTGGCTAAATAACGCTCGGAGATCAAAGCGAGAATGCCCGACATCCAAGAATGACTTCTTGACGCCTTTGCGTAAAAGAAGGGTTGATATCATCGTGGTCATACTCGACGATACCCAAGAATAAAGTTGACCCGAATTGTAATAGGTCTCGGTCCCACGAGGAATACTCGTAGTTTATCCGCCGCTGCAGATTTCCATGTCGGAGTGGTGAACGATCACCTTCCGAGGAGCTTGTTGATCATCGGTCATTTGAAGACATTTCTTCGAGTAGGAGATCGACACGACTTGTCATAGCCGATTTCTACGCGGTGATATGTTGATTGATCGTAGTCAAGAAGTCGATGGGTACGACTACTTGAATGATGTCGACGAGGAGCTTCAAATTTTTCATTGTACTCAAGCCTTTGTGCGATCTCTTCAAGAGGTCGAGCTCGGCGCTCGGCTAGCTCTTGAGTTGGATTCTCGAGCAAATCATTGATGTGCCGGAGCTCTCGAGCTTCCTCTCGATTGATATTGAATACGCCTGCAAATTCTTCCGAGCTTCAATCTTCTTCCTTCAATTGCCTCAAGATTTTCCATGTTAGACTCTTGAGATTGCCTCAATGAAGCGCGAGAATGTCGAGGATTTCTCGGCGCTCATGAAGGCGTTGGTCGTGTCCGCCCTGGTGGTGTCTCGCCATTGCCACGAGGGGCGCATGTGTGACCTTCGAAGGGTCTCCATCTCGGTCTCTAGAAGAGTGATCTTGATCCGAGGGAAGGACGAAGACCTCCGCTGATGATTCTCACTTGCGCCGAGGCCTCCGCTTGAGGAGTCGCCGAGAGACACCATCTGGCGACTTGGAGTAATCCTCCAAGTAGGGAAGTCCGGTTATAACTGCCTCCGTCGGCAGTGTGACTCATGGAGAGATGGTCGAATTTGCGTGAAAAGCATGCTTGATCCCGCCTCTCTCGGGCGTTATCCAGAGAGAGAGAATCACCAGATGCCGGTGAAGTCCTGCATCAGGCTTCTAGAGCTTGCCTCACCAAGTCGGACCGCCTTAGGGGAACTTGGACACTTCGAGGAAAAACTCGTCAGGTCGTGAGTCCACCTGGTGTGGTCCTGGTCGATTGACCTTGCCCTTGAGAGGGTAGATTCCTCTCTTGGACGCATTGCTAGGGGGATAAGGATCCTCCTCAACTCCACCGGCGATATTGTCTCTCGGATCTGTGGGAAGATCCCTGAGGCAAGAATGCCATAGGATGAGTCATCACTGTTCAGAATCGAATCCGCATCCATGTCGACGTCACAGACCGCCAAGTCGAACCAGGTTCTCCTCGCTCCATTCTCCGCCATGAGTGCATGAGATTTGGAAAACAAAGAGAATGTTTGACAAGAAATTACCGAAGATCCCCACATGGGCGCTAACCTGTCGGTGTTTTAGAACCGAACTTACGTAAAGATTGTTTGATTCGGGGTCTCCTAGAATAGAATCATGCAGAGAGATTGACACGGAATTTTTATATGTGTTCTGCCTTCTCCGGAGAGAATAACAACCCTACTCCTGTGTGTGTATGGTATTGAGTGTATATCGAACAATCGGGGGAAAACTAAGACTATTACAGATAGTGCTTGTATTCCCGATGGCTCGATCCTTCCTCCTTCTAGTTGCCGCCTTTTATAGTACGTGAAGGAGCGATATTATCAGTAAAGCGGCGCCTCATCACCTCCTGAATTCAGCGATGTTGGTAGTAATTACCGTGTATTAATTCCTCCACGCCGCTCAATGACTATATACCGTAGATAATGGGTATTACGTGCCATTATTCTCAGAGAATAACAAAGTATGATGATCGCTTGAATCCCTTAATCAATAAGACCCACTTGTCTCGCAGTGTTCATTTGATTATAAGGTGGTCGTGAGTTGACCTAGTCGAGAGGAATCTACGATTATGAGGTAGTCGAGCAAGACTTACGACTATGGGATAGTCGAGCATAACTTACGACTATGGGGGTGGTCGAGAAGAACTTACGACCATCCATTTGGTTCTTCCTTCATAACATTAAGGGTACACTCGTGGTTCACAAACGCCGGTGTTTTAGAACCGAACTTACGTAAAGATTGTTTGATTCGGGGTCTCCTAGAATAGAATCATGCAAATGAGGTTGACACGGAATTTTTATATTGTGTTGGGCCTTCTCCTGGAGAGAATAACAACCCTACTCCCCTGTGTGTGTATGGTATTGAGTGTATACTGAACAATCAGGGGAAAAACTAAGACTATTACAGATAGTGCTTGTATTCCTGATGGCTCGATCCTTTCTCCCTTTCTCTAGTTGCCGCCTTTTATAGTACGTGAAGGAGCGGCGCTATCTAGTAAAGCGCCTCATCACCTCTTGTAACGGGCGATGTTGGTAGTAATTACCGTGTATTAATTCCTCCACGTCGCTCAATGACTATATACCGTAGATAATGGGTATTACGTGCCATTATTCTCAGAGAATAACAACAGATGATGATCTGTTTGAATCCCTTAATCAATAAGACCCACTTGTCTGCAGGTTCATTTGATTATAAGGTGGTCGGATTGACCTAGTCGAGAGGAATCTACGACTATGAGGTAGTCGAGCAAGACTTACGATTATGGGATAGTCGAGCATAACTTACGACTATGGGGGTGGTCGAGAAGAACTTACGACCATCCATTTGGTTCTTCCTTCATAACATTAAGGGTACACTCGGGGTTCACATGACGCCATATTTACCTATAATAAAAATTATAGATAAAAGGTAAAATGAGGATTATTATATCTCGCCATTCAGCCCCCACTTCAAGTGAAAGCAACTTACTTGGTAAAGGGTTCTAGATGGTCTTACGATCATGAGAGGATCGAGAAAATAATCGAAGGAAAAACTCTTCGATTGTATACTACTTTGACCGAAATGTGCTTGGTCAAGAAAATTGCTTACGACTATCAAGTGGTCGTAAAGCATTTCTACGATCACAAGGTGGTCGAATATAATGATCGAAGAAGGAACTTTCCGATTATCATTTCCTTTGGTTGAAAAGATCTAACCAAGGAAGTAATTTCGCTTGAGATGTAAACGCAAACCTGAATTTCTCGAACGGACACACTGGGGAATCTCAAACGACGCTGCTAGCTCTGTTCGTTGAAGCGTTCCCGAGACGGTGGTGACCTTGGAATGTCACGATCCCGCTCAAGGTACGCGGTTATATATACTCACCGGAGGGTAAAACCTAAGATCTTACTTTTTCCCCAAATTGCTCCTGCTGTTCTTCAAGCTCTTGCCTTCTCCGCCGCCAAGTCGTTCTTGCCTTCTCCGCTGCCACTCCAATTGTGCCCTCTTTTTCGACCCAAAATTTCTGCTTCCGAGAGAGATGGCCAGAAAGTTTCGATTGGGAAGAGTCGGAGATGGATGCGCGAAGATTCAAGCCCTAGTTGTCACGGAAGATTCCAGAGAAGACTCTTGTGAAATGGCTTCCAGATTTGGGCAAAGATTGGCCGTCAGGAGAATGGGCAAATTCTCGCCTTCCGTGCTTATTGTGAGTGTGGCCTTCAACGCTCGCTCACCTTTTTTCACCATTGTGCTCGAGCATTTTGGGGTGGAGTTAGTGAACCTTGGTCCTAACTCTATCACCATGCCGCGTGCCAGATATTTGTGCGAGGCGCACAGGAATTCCCATGACCTTGAGCTTTTCCAATATTTCTATGGAATGTCTCAAGCCGGATTGCGGAAGTTGTGGTCTAAAACTCCACGACGGAAGTCGAGAGAGTATATTCAGAGTTTCACCCGGTCTTCGGGTCGGATGGAGGAAGAGGTGGTTTTATCGAAAGTCACTCGTAAGATGACCTCTCTTTGTGGGAAAGGTCACAAAAGCAATCTTCATGGATTCGACTCGAAGATATTAACCGGATTGCCCCTTATGTTCAAGCTTATCAAGGACTTGAAGAAGGAAGGGTCGGCCGGATGGCATGTGGTGAAAGATTTCATCACACGCCTAATTAGTCCTTTGAAGAAACGAGCATCCCTATGTGGAGATACTCGGGCTATGCACTCCAACCAGGACTACAACGAGGGTAAGTGAATTTTCGACTTAGCTCTCGGTTTGGTCTTCTTCTCGCAGTTGTTTAAAAGATGTCTTTATCTGCTTGAACAGATCTTTCACCGCCGGAGATTGACGTTAGAGTCAAACTCGCTTGTGAGAAGTCTCCGCCACTTAGTGTGGCGGTTCCTAAATCCTTGCGTCAGATCCGCAGAGGAAAGGATGGTTCGCCTAAAGGTAATCAAGAGTTGATTTTATCTTTAAGACTTTATAGTCGAGAAAGATCTTACGACTAGAGAAATTTTGTAGAAAAACTTACAACTTAGTCGTGACCGTGAGGAAATCTTACTGTCGAGGAAAGGTCGAGAAAAACTTACGATTTGATATCGGGTCGAGAAAATCTTACGCACCGAGTTAGTAATTCTTTCTTCGCTTTTGCTTTACGTAAAGTAGGCATGGAAAATCGCGGGATGATGAAGAAGTCATCTCGATAACCATCGGTGCAGGTTGACAAAGGACAAAGGCTCGGCTCCTTCGCCCAAGAGACGCCGACTTTTAAGGAGTGACGACAAAGGAGGGGCGAGCTCAAGTTCTAGTCCTTCGACCAAATCCTCTCGCAAAGCTTGTAGGCGTATATAGCCGCAATCGAGGCCGAGGCTAAAATAATGAAGTGGAGGAGGTCAAGTAGTGAACCTCTAAAGCGCAAAACTCGCAAGGCCAAGGTACCCTTCTATTATGACAAAAATCTTTCGCAGCTTCGCCCTCCGGTTTTATTAAGCACTTGGAAAAGGAGAACCGAAGGATTTTATGTCTTTGTGAAGGATAATACCGCTCGAAGAGAGCCTATGGTGATGACAATGTTGCTCTTGGAGTGGTCGAGACCGATCTCGGCCATCCAGAAAGTCGAGACCGAGAGATGGTCCTGTTCAAAATCCACCACCAGACGTTGTCGTGGCTAAGCCCATTCTTCAATCCTCGAACTTCACCGTAGTGGTCGAGAGAAGAAGAAATCTTCCGCTGGGAAAGTGACTCCCAAATTCTGCTTAGGTCCAAGGTGCAGAGGTATGTGAAATATACTAAAGTGTAAGAACAGAATTTACCTTTTTCCTTTTCACAACCTGAATTGCTTTCCTTTTCTTTGCTTTTAGCCCGACTCCTTCAAATTTCGAGAATGCTTCCGTTGAGAAGCCTATTGCTACCTCTCCACCGGAGAGACAACAAGGAAGTGGTCGAGGATCATCCTCGGCCTGTGGTAGAGGAAGTGGCGCTACCAAGTGGTTACGACAACCAATGAGGTACTGTTGTACCCGAAGAAGGTAGCGGCTACAACCTCTCAAGTAGCGGCGGTGACCACAGAGATGGTCGTGGAGACTCCAAGAAGAAATGCGACCACCGAGATGGTCGTGAAAGCTCCAAGAACAACCGTGACTCTCGAGGCGGGTGCCACGACCACCGAGATGGTCGTGGATAGAACAGAGGCATTGCGCAGGCTCTGGTCAAGATGGTGGCGATTACATCCACCGTCTTTTAAAGGAGATCGTTGCAGGCGTTCCTCCGGTACCCAAAGAGAAACTGGTTACGTAATCAAGAAGAAGAGTATTTCAACTTGCCGACTTCTTTGGGCCTCGCTTCCATCGAGGGTCTTCGCTTTCAGATCTCGCGATCGAGTCCCCATCCCAACGATATTCCCAATAGAGGGATACCTTTGATAATGAACGCCTTGAGAAGGTTTGGTGGGACCAAGTCACGAGGGTAGACAAGTCAAGATCCCTGAGTCGGGTTTACTCGATGTTTGCTCGATCAACTATGAATGTAAGTACTTAATCGTACTTATATATACAGTATAATCTTTCTTGTTTCTCTTTGTCTTTTCATCTTGCAGAAAGCCATAGAGCAAATCGTTGTTGTTCGGTGAATATCATCGACAACTTCTAGAGTCGCGATAGAAAGAGGAACTCGCAAAAGCAGAGAGGTGGTAAGTCATCGCTATTCATAGTCACCTTGGATTTGACTACTTATATAGTGCTTACGGGATTTGTCATGGAAAAACTCACGACTAGGTAATGGTCGTAAAAGACTTATGACCGATGGCTTTGTCGAGAAGAACTTACGACTAGGTCAATGGTTGTAGAAGAACTTACAATCGATTGACCCATGCTCATGTCCTTTGTTATCCTTTGCGGGTTAAGCGGTGACACTAAGATCTTAGCCGACTCGCCGATTATGAAAAAGAGGAGTCGAAAAAGTTTAGGAAGAGGTATTAGACCTCCGAAAAAGCTTAAAGAAGCTAACTCGCAACCATGAAGTCGCAGAAAAATTAATCAAGAAGTCTTGAACTTAAGGATCGCTTATATCTTTGATCTTTACCTAACTCTTGCTTCTTTTCGAAAAAAGAAGACGAGACGAAAAAAGCTCCGTAATGAAGTTAGAGAGAAAACTTCATTATTCACGAGCTTACTCGTATGTCCAAAAATAAAGATCAAAACCTTGAGACGTTGGGAACTCGAATATCAAGTAAGTAATTCTTTACCGCAAATTCCTTACGAGTTATTTCCTTTTCTCACTTCCACTTCCTTTCTAGCAATGGACGTTAAATTGAGAGAACTTGAGATCGAAATCGCGGATAAAGCCGTGATTTATAAACTGCACTGGCCCTTATTGCAAAGAAGAATGTAGAGGTCAAGAAGTTGGATTCTCAACTAGTGGGTAAGAAATTCTTTTACCCGTGATTATTTTTGTTTTCTTTTTCCTCTAGGAGTTTATTTTTGTTTGACCAATCTTATTTCTTCAGAGCAAGTGGTCGAAAACAAAAGTTCATGAGGCTTCGACTTGTACCCAACAGAGATGGAAGCAATGAAGATTAAACTTCAAGGAAACATCACGCCTGAACAATGTGCTTGGTGAGCTACATAGTGAGGAAAGACTCTCAAGATGATACAATAGCTGCTCACACAAGTACCATTGGGGATCAAGTCGATTTTGCAAGATCCGTGACCACTCAAGGCCAACCAAGTCAATCGATAAAGGAGGCGGTCGAAGCTCGCATAAGTTATGCATTAGCAAAACTTAAAGCTCATGACTCCAACCTTAATGTGCAACCACTCGGCCGACTTCAACCGCTTCAAGCGCGAAGGAAGACGTCGATGGAGGAGATGCAATCGGTTGGTTTGAAAGTTTCAGAGGAGATGCAGTTGGGCTCTCCTCTTGAGTAGTCTCAGAATGAACTTGTGAAAAATAGTCTTTTGTTGATGTAATCTATCTTGTTCCTCGCAAATCATCTTGTCGAGTAGTTAGTAACTCAAAAGATAATTAACGAATTTAAAGACTAAGAAATGAAGTCAAATGTAATGACTTTATCCTAGCCCCCGACTATTTGCTTAGTTTATGAAAACTAAGTAAATAGTTTTGTCTCCTGCAAATCATCTTGTCGAGTAGTTAGTAACTCAAAAGATAATTAACTAAATAAAGACTAAGAATTGAAATCAAATTATTCTAGCCCCGACTATTTCTTTGAGTTTGTTTAGACAAACTAAGTAAATAGTCTGTAGAAAGGGTTTCTGAAAACAGAGAGGTTTGTTTAACTTGTAGTTTTTGGGTCTCAATTGTCATGCACTGGTCGAAAGGGTGGTAACGAGTTGACACTAGGAAGTTCCTTCTAGTGGGGTGACCACGTGCAGAGAGGAGAGGCTTCGACTAGGTAATGTTAACATCTCAGACTAGTTTAATCAAATCGAGAACGGCAACTTGAGTTAAGCAAACGTCTAGAGGACTTTAAAATATTTACTCGTCCTTCTCCGGTGGACTCGATAAGTCATCCCGGTAGCAAGAGTAGGAAACCGAACAAAGCTAGAAGCTCCTTCCGATTAGGGTGACCACGCAGAGAGGAGAGGCTTCGACTAGATGTGTCTCTTCCTCCCACCAGCTTGAGATGAAACGAGTACACCCAAGACGGTTAAGCAAATCTGAGAAAGTGCGCTCTTCTTAGAGTATTTTTCAAATTAATCAAGAAATAAACTAAGGTGAAAAAATTGGCCTTCAAAAATATTTCGACTAAATAAAACCCGAGTTCTTTGTGTTGGCCATAAAAGCGAGTAACGAGTCGACACTAGGAAACTCCTTCTAGTGGGCGTGACCACATGCAGAGAGGAGAGGCTTCGACTAGGTGATGTTATCGCCTTCCGACCAAAGGTAAAGAAAAGCGGGTGTTTAAAACATAGTCGAAAAAATAATGAAAGCACTACTCAAAAGTAAGACAATAGAGATAGAAAAACCCGATTCTTTATTGTCAGAATGGTGGTTACACATAGAACTTATGAATCGGTCAATGTTCCAAGAATTCGAGAGAACTCCGCCGCCTTCCATTGCCAATCGCATCAACCTCGACGAGTAACTTTGACCATCGTAAGGACCTTCCCACTTGGGAGAAAGTTTGTTCGATTAGACTTGGATTGGCAAAGCCTCAATACCAAGTCACCTACAAAGAAGGTGCGAGGTTGAACCTTACGATCGTAGTATCTTCGCAGGCTTGTTGGTAGATTGCCGAACTAATTAGGGCTGGTTTCTCCTTTCTTCAAGTAGATTAATATCATCCGCTCGAATTTGTTCTGGTTGGAGTCCGTGAATGTTTCGACTGTGTTGACCGTATCTTTAGTTCCGGAGGAAGCATAGCTTCAAAGACCAAGACTAAAAAGAAAGGTGTTTCTCCCAGAGTCTGACCGTAGTTGTACAAACCGCCCATAATACTGAGGGTAATTCTTGTACCCAAGCCCCGAGCGCTTGATGAGCGGGTCAAGACTCGAAGTTTTAATTCCTCTCATTATTTGGCCGTTTGCACATATTCGACGCCCCATTACTCTGGGGATGGGCCATGTAGCATAACATAACTTGGTACCCAACTCGTCGCAAAATTCCGAAATTTTTGCCGAAAATTGCTTACCATTATTCTGTAATTATTCGACTTGGTACTCCAAATCGAGTAATTCGCGATCTCATCATAAACCGCTTTGTCGCTTGTTGTTATCCTTGGTCACGAGTTCGGCTTCAATCCATTTTGTGAACGATCAATAGCCACAAAAGGAACTCGAAACCTCCCGGAGCTTTAGGAAACGGTCCTGTGATATCAAGACCCCAAAGTTGCAAAAGGCCAAGATAGAGGTATTGTTTGTAATGCCCGATTTGGTTGGTGTATTTGCTCGCTATAAACCGCATCGACACACTTTTTAACCAACTCTTTAGCATCGATAGGGTCATGTTACAAGAAAACCTTGTCGAAAAGCCTTGCCGACCAACGCTCAGAGGAAGCATGATTTCCACAAATGCCACCATGTATGTCGTGAAGGAGTGTTAATCCTTCGCTCTGTGGAATGCATCGCATAAGCATCAACTGTCGGTGTTTTAGAACCGAACTTACGTAAAGATTGTTTGATTCGAGGGGTCTCCTAGAATAGAATCATGCAGAGAGGTTGACACGGGAATTTTTATATGTGTTGGGCCTTCTCCGGAGAAAATAACAACCCTACTCTCGTGTGTGTATGGTATTGAGTGTATATCGAACAATCGGGGAAAAACTAAGACTATTACAGATAGTGCTTGTATTCCGATGGCTCGATCCTTCCTCCTTCTCTAGTTGCCGCCTTTTATAGCACGTGAAGGAGCGAAGCGATTACTCGAGTAAAGCGCCTCATCACCTCCTCAGAACGGGTGCATGTTGGTAGTAATTACGGTGTATTAATTCCTCCACGTCGCTCAATGACTATATACCGAGATAATGGGGTATTACGTGCCATTATTCTCGTAGAATAACAACAGATGATGATATTTGTTTGAATCCCTTTAATCAATAAGACCCACTTGTCTCGCAGTGTTCATTTGATTATAAGGTGGTGGTGGCTGACCTAGTCGAGAGGAATCTACGATTATGAGGTAGTCGTAGCAAGACTTACGACTATGGGATAGTCGTAGCATAACTTACGACTATGGGGTGGTCGAGAAGAACTTACGACCATCCATTTGGTTCTTCCTTCATAACATTAAGGGGTACACTCAGGGTTCACATGACATCATATTTATCTATAATAAAAATTATAGATAAAAGGTAAAATGAGGATTATTATATCCTCGTCCGCTGCCTTTGAGGATGTCAAGAGATATCTTACGAGTGCTCCTATTTTGGTTTCTCCGAAACCAAAAGAGACGCTCTTAATTTATCTAGCTGCCACACCACAGGCATTGAGTGCAGTACTGGTCGTAGAGCATGAAAAACGTCCAACGACCAGTTTACTACGTAAGTGAAGTTTTGCACGGGCCTAAGGAGCATTACCCTCAGGTCCAAAAATTTCTCTATGCCCTGCTCATGTCTACAAGGAAACTATGGCATTATTTTCAGGCGCACAAGATAATTGTGTCGTTTGAGTTTTCCTTAGGAGTGATCCTCCAGAATAGGGAAGCAGCGGGACGCACGTCAAAATGGTCAGTAGAACTTAGGATTTTGACCTCCATTTCGTGTCCCGAACGGCCATTAAATCCCAGATCTTGGCAGACTTTGTTGCCAAATGGACAAATCCTAAACCTGTTCAGGATCCCTAGTACGATACCTATGACCAGTGGACGATGTACTTTGACGGGTCACTTACTTTAAGTGGCTCGGGGGCTAGGGTGGTCCTGAAATCTCCTAACAGAGAGTCCTTAAAGTATGCCAATCAATTAAACTTGCAGGCCACTAACAACGTGGCAGAACATGAAGGTTTGCTGGCTAGCATACAAGCTGTGAAAGCGCTCGCGATTCGACGAATACTCGTGAGAGGAGACTCTCAACTAGTCATGAATCAAGTCGAAAAAGAGTACAAGTCCTCTAATCTGACCATGTCTCGGTACTTATTAGAGGTTCGAAAGCTTGAAAAGCATTTTTTCGGTTTCGAGGTACAATTTATCCCTCAAAAGGATAATTTTCACACAGACAAGCTTCTTCGAATAGCTTCTTCCCGATCACAAGTACCAAAAGGAGTCTTCTTGGAATAGCTCCAGAAGCCGTCTCTGGTTGAAACACCAAAGACAACTCCTATTGAGATAGCCTCTCTATAATACAAGAATACCTGGATGAATCACATCTATGAGTATCTTCAGATGGGTTCCACACCCGACGATGATCTCAAGGTGAGTCGCTTATCCCGAAAGGCCAAAATGTATACTTTGGTCGAAGGAGTCCTCTATAAACTAGGCACTCAAGGGGTACTCATGCGATGCATATCGTAGAGAGAAGGACTAAACCTCCTTCACGACATACACGGGGGCATCTGTGGAACTCATGTTTCCTACAGAACGTTGGTCAGAAATGCCTTTCGACCAGGATTTTACTGGCCAACAACAGCTATCTATGATGCTAAATAGTTGGTTAAGAAATGTGTACAATGCCAGTTTCATAGCAGGAAAATACACCAACCGGCTCAGGCATTGCAAACAATTCATCTATCTTGGCCTTTTGCGATCTGGGGTCTCGATATCCTAGGACCGTTCCCAAAAACTCCAAGAGGCTTTGAGTTCCTTTTTAGGGCTATTGATACGTTCACAAAATGGATCGAAGCCGAACTTGTGACTGGGATAACAACAGAAGCGGCAAAACGGTTCATGATGAGAAGCGTGATCACTCGTGTAACATCCCAAAGTGCTGTTACCAAAATAAAAATAAATAAAGTTATTATTTTGTTGGAATTTTGGATTTTGAAAGAGTTTGATTGCTTTATTTGAATTTCTGAAGTTTTAAAAGTCAAAAGTAAAATTTATTAAAGTTTTTGAAGTTTTATTTGATATATATATATATATATATATATATATATATATATATATATATTCTATTTTCAAAATTAATTGATTTATGCAATAATTCAAATAACTTTTAGAACATAGCAAATAGAGTCCAAAAATTCTAGAAAAATTCTCAGAAATTCCTAGAGTTATTTTGGACTTAAATAAAATATTTCCAACATATAATTGGTAATAGTTTTTGCACAAAAATTTATTTTGGCTTTAAAATAATTAGGAAAATCTTTTAAAATCTCGTAAAATTCCGTAAACTAATTAATTTTCATTTTTCAACTTTAACTCAAATAAAACTTCAAAAACTTTAATAAATTTTACTTTTGACTTTTAAAACTTTAGAAATTCAAATAAAGCAATCAAAAAATATATATTTTTTTGTTGTCATGTCACACATCCAGTCTTTGCCTCATGCTCAAAGACGCTTAACATCAAGTTACAATGCATGGGCTGCCACCTCTTCTCTTCCTTTTCTTTGTTTATTACTTTCCCTGTTATTCCTTTATTACTTCTCGTTTTCTCTCCCATCCATCATCTTCTCCAGAACGTTTCTCCTCTCGGCTTTTCTTTCTTCAACTATCAAAGAAGCAAATGGTCGAGCCACCCATGGCGCCGCCGCCCAGCCCCACCCCTTGCCGACTCCTACCACTCACGGCCTGCTGCCGCTCGCCAAGATCCTCCCCGCCGCCCTCCTCCTTCCCTCCTCGCTCCAATCGCTGCGGCTCGAGCTCTAGCACCATTAATGGCGACCTCCACTCTCTCCTTCATTCTCCACACTCAATGCGTTAAATTGGATTCCGTTTGAAGAGGAACGTGCGCATTATCTTCACGCACATCACAACACCTTCAATTAGATGTTTCATCCACTACATGCAGTTAATTTAATCATTTCATTTCATTCTTCAATTGCAACCAAAGCTGTCGCCCGTAGCTCTTCGCCTCCCCAACGTTTCAGCTCCCCTCCGCCCCTATAAAAGGGAGCACCGGGTGCGCATTCCTTCACTCATGACCCTCTTACCATTAACCTCTCCTCTCTCGCTTCCACCTCGCCGGAATTGGCATTTCCTTGACGCCGGCCGAACTCCCTTCCACCGCCTCTAGCGCCCTCGTCAGTGGAGCTCCTTCGTCTTCGATACCACTGCTAGCTTCGCCTCAACGTTTTCTACGTCGTGCTCCCCTCGCCTTCGCCGGAGCATCGCCGGAGCACCATCGCCACCATGAGCCACGCCGCATCGACGTCGTCGTCCTCACCTCCGGCCATCCGTACACATTCCTCCACAACCGAGGTGAGCACCAGCATCCCCGTCATCCCCTCTCTCCATTCCACCCCTCGCCGGCCGTCGAAACACCGTCGTTCGCCAGCAACGTTGCCATCCGAATCTTAGACTGAAGCTCATTTCTTTATGAATTGCGTCGCCGTCGAGCTAGCTCCGGCCACGTTGTCTACTTCCCCGACATCGCGGCTTCGCGTTCTACGTGTTGCTCACCTCCATGTCGCCGGGAACTCACCAGAGCACCACCCTCCATGGCCGCCATTTCCTTTCTCCATGCTTGCTGTCGGCAGGTTGAAGAAAGGTGGACAGTGAACTAACTAGTTATCCATACTATCCTTTTGTACATATCCATGTTTATTCTTCCAAAAATTCTTGCTCTCACATGCAAACTCCAAATCCATCAATTCTTTCTCCTAAATTCATCTAAATTCATCTACTATTTTCAGTATTTATTTTTGGATTTTATTTGAATTTAGCTTATTTTCACGTTTAGATTTCGACGAGTCTAAAGAACTAAAATTAATCAACGACCAGACTTTTGAGCAAGGCAAGTTACATTCTTGACCATATTTGCACCCATTATTTCAAATTATTTAAATTCTATTTCAAATTATTATTGCATGCTTATTTATATTCAATAATTTAAATTCCTGTTTTAAATTCATAGCTATGCCTAAATCCTTTATATGACCAAAGTTGATGATTGAATCAAATACATTGTCACCCTAGACAAAACCTGGTTGATACGATAGTATGAACTAGGATCATTTGGAAAACTTATGCTTAGCGATGCTTAGACCCAAAAATGTTTGATTTGGGGGATTTGAGCCAAAAATCAAATATGATTTAAATTGTATCCATGGCTTTTGTGTGTTATGGAAGTTTATAAATGATCTTGAAAAATAAAATAAAATGATGGTTTGTACTTGGGCGAAATGGTTGTTTGGATGGTGCATGTCAATGCACGGGATCGAATCATTTCCATGATCGAGACCCATGGGTTTTGTGGAAAGTCGCCCAAGTCAGTTAAGGACCGGTCTTCGAGCCGCATCTTGCTATGCCTATAATGGGCTATGCCTCATCATACCACCATATGTCCTGAGTATGGGTAGGGGACCTGGCTAATTAATTTGCAACGTTCCACCATGGTCATTCCCTTCAGATGCAGTGGGTAGTCATGTTACGACCTATGTTAGTCCCACTGCACAAGAGGGGCTCAACCCCATGGTTTTCAAATTCAAAGGGATGGCGAAACCTTAGCGAGGGGTAACTGCGGTGGAATGGCGCATTGTAAAAACCTTGGCATGTGCTCTAGACTGCTTACCTAAGGTAGTGAGCGGTGGCATAGATATATGCCGAACAAACTAGAGAATTCATGTCTTGTGGGTAAAGTTGTACAACCTCTGCAGAGTGTAAAACTATTCGAATAGCCGTGTCCACGGTCATGGACATGCTAGCAAAGCCACTCAAAGTTACATCTTTGGTTTTTGGTTTTCAAAAGACTTCATCAAATGGTTTATCCAAATGGGAATTGGGCAGGAAGCCAAGTGATAGGAGGGTATCCTTCACCATTCATGTGTGAATGTTATCTGACTATAAAATTGAGAATTTATAAAATAAATTTTAGTTATGGAATAATTGCTTTGGAACTTAGTACAAGTATTTAAAGAAAATGTTGCTTTATGCAAATTCAACCAATAAGCCTTCCTTTGAGATACCCTTATATGCATGCATTCAATCTATTATTTGACGGGTGTAACTTGCAAGCACGGTAGTTGTGCTCATACTTGCTTTATGCAAACAAATTTCAGAGGAGAAGGACTTTGCTACCGATGTGGATCTTGACGACTAGGCCGCTACCCCAATCGATTGCCTGTGGCAGATCAGCTGGACTCCACTACTTCTTCATCTTCCGCTGTGTTCATTTATTGTTGGCTTGTAAGCCTCTTTTGTAATAAACTCTGTTGATTATTAATAATATTGTGCGATTTATGGATGTTACTATATCTGTTTACTGTGTGAACTAGCTACTGATCATGGGACTAGTTCAGAAATGCACAGAGGATTTGGGGTGTTAATCTCGGGTCCGACAACTTGGTTTGGGGTCCCAAGTTGAATAATCACATATAATGGTAAGCAATTTTTAAGCGCAAAATTTCAAGAATTTTTCAACGAGTTGGGTACCAAGCTATGTTACGCCTCTGTTGTCCATCCCCAAAGCCAAAAGAGCGAATG
The DNA here is from genome assembly GCA_036346405.1 of Phyllostachys edulis. Classification (NCBI taxonomy): domain Eukaryota; kingdom Viridiplantae; phylum Streptophyta; class Magnoliopsida; order Poales; family Poaceae; genus Phyllostachys; species Phyllostachys edulis. The sequence continues at coordinate 33,876,677 of CM070565.1, read as the reverse complement.
GCCAAATAATGCAGGGAATCAAAACTCGAGTCCTCGACCAGCTTGTCAAGCGCTCGGGGGCTTAGGTACAAGATTTACCCTCAATATTATGGGCAGTTCGTACGACTTCTAGTCGGGTTACAAGTGAAACACCATTTTTTTTAGTTTTCGATGCTGAAGCCATGCTTCCACCAGAACTAAAGATCAGGTCAACATGGGTCGAAACTTTCAACAAGTCAATCCATGAACAACTTGGAACGGATGACATTAACCTGCTCGAAGAGAAGAGAAATCAAGCCTTAATCCGTTCAGCTGTCTACCAGCAAGCCCTGCGCAAATACTACAATCGTAAGGTCCAACCTCGCAGCCTTGCTGTAGGTGACTTGGTATTGAGAAAAATTCAATCCCAATCTAATCGGAACAAGCTTTCCCCCAAGTGGGAAGGTTCTTACACAGTGGTCGAAGTTATGCGACTAGGTTCAGTACGACTAGCAATAGAAGATGGCAGATTTCTCTCCAATTCTTGGAACATCGACTAGTTACGCAAATTCTATGTGTAAACCGACCAACCCTATAATAAAGTTTCAAGTTCTTTCTATCTTTATTGTCTTACTATGAGTAGAGCATTGATAATTTTTTGATCATTACCTGGTCGTAAGTTCTTCTACGACTAGTACCCAAACTTTCTTTTACACTGGTCGAAAGGATGGTGGCATCACATAGTCGAAGTATTTTCTTTCTGCACATGGTTCTGCCCACTAGAAAGAACTTCCTAATGTCAATTCGTTCCTCCCTTTTGCTGCCAATACAAAGGATTTGGGTTCAACTCACATGGCCAAATATTTTCAAGCCAAATCTTAGTATCTTAGATTATGTCTTCATTCATTTTTGAAAAATAAACTAAGTAGAGTACACTTTCCCAATTTGCTCAACTACTTTCGGTAAACTCGTTTTGTTTCAACTGGTCGGAGGAAGAGACAACACCTAGTCGAAGACTTTCCTCTCTGCACGTGGTCCTGTCCACTAGAAGGAACTTCCTAGCGTTGTCCTGTTTCTAACTCTTGCTACCAAAGCGAACCTACCGAGTGCACTGGAATAACTTGAATAAATTTTTTAGGTACTCCAGACGTTTGTCTAACTCAAGTTGATAGTTCTTGATTTGATTAAACTGGTTGGAGAAGGTGACATCACCTAGTCGAAGCCTTTCCTTTCTGCACGTGGTCCTGCCCACTAGAAGGAACTTCCTAGTGTCGACTCGTTCCTACACTTTCGACCAGTGCGAGACAATCGAGATCAAAAAACTACAAGTTAGATAAACCTATCGTTTTAAGAAAACCCATTTTACACTATTTAATTGGTTTATCTAAATAAAACAAGCAAACAGTCAGGGGCTAGGATAAAGTTATTAATATGACTTCAATTCTTAGTCTTAATCTCTTTTTCCATTCATTATCTTATGAGTTACTAACTACTCGACAATATGATTTGCAGGAAGAAGAAAGGATATATATATCAACAGCAAAAAACTTATCTTTACAGGATTCAAGTACAGACTACTCTGACGAGGGAGATCCTATTTGCATCTCCTCTGTGACTTCCTCGCCGATCGACTGCATTTCCTTCATCAACCGCTCCGCTTCCACTTCAGAGCAGTCGAAGTCGGCTTTGATGGGTTGCAGATTAAGGCTGGGGTCATGAGCTTTAAGTTTTGCCAAAACAAAACTTATTCCCTCTTTGACCGCCTCATTTATCGAATTAGCTTGGTTTGTCTTCAGAGTGGTCACCAACTCTTGCAAAGTTCCGACTTGATCACCAATGGTACTCGAGTGAGCAATCATCGTGTCTTCACGAGGAGTGATCCCCTCAGCATGAAGCCCATCGAGTACATTGTTCAGGAGAGAAATGTTATCTTGAAGGTTGACCTTCATCGATTTCATCTCCTCCTGATTATGAGTCGAAGCCTCACATAGTCATTTTATTTCGATCGCTTACTCTAAAAGAATAAGACGGTCGAGATAAAATGACCTCGATAGAAAAACAAACCGATCACGGTAAAGACTTACTTACCAGCTAGTCGAGAATCCAACTTCTTAATTTCATTGTTCTGAGAGGTAGTGCTCTTTATATAGTGCTCCTCCCACGATTGGACCTCTCGGTCTTTTTCTTTGGCGATGCAGGTAATCTCGTGAAGAACCAACGTCTTTTCTTTGACCTCGGTTTCGAGCTTCCCTACTTCGGCCTCTTTTTCTGAAAAGGAATAAGAGTTAGAAAAACAAAAGAAGGTCGTAAGCGGCTTTAAGTTCAGCACTTACCGTTTATTTGTCTATGCAACATTTGGATTGCAGAGTTTGCCTCCTGAAGCTTATTTAGGAGGTCTTCATTCTTCTCGCTTAGCTTTTTTGTCTCGGCTTTCTCAAAGTCGAGCGAATCAGCTAAGAACTTCTCGTCGCTCTTGAACCTACAAGGAAAAAGAGTAGACATCAGTATAAAACAAGCGATCGTAAGTTCTTCTATGACCGAAACCTAGTCGTAAGTTTTTCTACGACAATACGTTGGTCATAAGTCCTCCTACGATCAGAACCTAGAAGTAAGTCTTTCTACGACAATACCCTGGTCATAAGTTTTCCTACGACCAGTACCTAGTTGTAAGATCTTCTACGACAATCCCCATAAGTACTGTGTAAGTGGTTGGAACATAAAACCAAGGTAATCAGAGTCGAGATCCCGAGTCGGATTGATTTGCCTCCAGTAGGATCGAATCGTAGAATCGGCGATTCTACGTATTTGTAAAAATACACATATTTAACATCTATACTATAAGTTTGTATGATTCTTATAAGGTTTACCACTTACTTATTACCAAAAAAAGGGGAAAACACTTCTTATCACACAACAGAAAAGCATAATGGTACTGACATGATGGGTGATATAGTTCTGAACTACAGGAGAACATCCAATGGCCTTGACTAGTTTATTACAATTAATGAGAAATGTTCACAAGTTTTGTAGATCAATATCTAATTGCAACGCTTGCATGTTCCTTAAAAGCAGCTAGACATACTACAGGAATAAAAATAGCTTATCATTATCAAGCTTAAGATTGGTCATGTCATAACTCATAATATAGATATTTGTACAAGCATTACCACACTGATATAATATTTTGCATGCTTCTTATTTATTTATAGTTTCAATCTCTGAAATTAATATCAACAAATTTTGCACTAAAACAAAATATCAGCAAAGCCGGGCTTCTAAAAAAAATTGCAAAAAAGAAAAGAAAAAAATTGCCAAAATTTTTTTGCGACTCTACCACGATTCTTCCCTTTGGATCGCGACTCTACCACGATTCTACCTAATTCCGATCCATAGTGCGATCTGGATCGACATGCCGTCGTGGGATCGTAGAATCGTACGACTTTACGAGTAGGATCACGATTTTAACTACCTTGCATAAAACGACTTCAAATACTAGTTACTTACCATCTCTCTGCCTGCTCACAGAGTACCGCCTTCTCCTATCACAGCTGAACAGGTTATCTATTGTACTCCACAACAGTGACAATTTTCTCCAAAGCTTTCTACATGAAGAAAGACAGTAAGAAGCGAGAAAAAACATGTATGGGAATACTGAACGTCAGGTACATACATTCATAGTTGTTCGAGCAAACGAAGATAATACCTTCGTGGGGTTCTTCAGCTCGTCGATCTCTTGGACTCGGTCCCACCACACCTTTTCAAGATGCTCATTGTCGAAAACATCCCCTCTGTCAGGAATGTCATTAGGGTGAGGAACCCGGGCACGAGATCTGAAGGCAGAAGATCCCACGACGGAAGACGAGCCGAAGAACTCAGAAGAGAAGTTGGCATATTGTTCATCTTCTGATTCGGTAACGCCCGCTCCTCCTTGGGGACTGGGAGGAACGTCTACGACCACTTCCTTCCGGCGCGATGGCCTAACGATCTATCGCCTTGGGTTGATGCCTTCACAACATCATACACCGTCTTCACCTCGGCCTCTACGCCCACTCCTGTGGTTGCAGTTGCTTCGGCAACAATGGCACCTTCCACCACTCGGACGATGGACGACCCTTCGACCACCGCCACTGTTATTTCTCTGATAGCCGAACAGATGGCAGTGGGTTCCTCGATAGGAACGTCCTTGATGGTTAGAGGATCCGGGCTAAGATCACAAAAAAGGAAACACGTCAGATGGTAAAAAGCAAAAGGTAAATGTTGTTCTTATACTTTTATCTTTCTACATATACCTTCGTCTGCCAGACTTGATCTTGAATTTGGAAAAAACCTTCCCTAAGGAAGATTTTTTTGACTTCTTCTCAACCATGTCTGGTCGAGACTCCAGTTGAGGAATGGGAACATCCACGACCACGTCTGGTCGTGGGTCTTGAATGAGCACCACCGCTGCTTGAGCCTCTTAGCTCTCCGGATGGTCAAGACCTGTCTTGACCACCTCAAGAGCAGCACTACCCTCGACAACAAGCACTGCTGGTGTAGTAGTTTCCTTCACAAAAGACATAAAACTCTTCCAGTTCTCCTTTTCTAGTCGCTTGACAAAGGCACGGGAGGCAAAAACTGCAAAAGTTTTATTATCATAATATAAAGGCACCTTGATCTTGGGGGCTCTAGGCTTGAGACCATTAATGTTTGCTTCAATCGCCCTTGCCTCTTCTGCGGCAGCCATGTCCGCAGCGAATTTCGCAAAGGGTGCGGTCGAAGTAGCAAAGCTCGAGCTTGCGCCTCCCTTGTCGGCGACTTGCACGAGCCGACGCTTTTTGGCCAAATGAGTATCAACTTGCTTCGCCGCCGCACCAACAACCATCAGTACGACTTCTTCGTCATCCCGACGGTTTTCCATGCCTACTTTCTGCAGAAATCAGAAAGAGAGATATTAGAAAGCAGTCGTAAGTCTTTCTACGACCATCACCTTGTCGTAAGTTTTTCTACGACAACCCCCTGGTCGTAAGCTTTTCTACGATCAGTACCTAGTCATAAGTTCTTCTACGACTACAAAATCTTAAAGATGAAATCAATTCTTGATAACCTTTAGACGCCCCATTTTGTCCTTTGCGGACAAGAACGCCAAGATTTGAGGAGCCACCACATTCGGTGGCGGGGATTTCTCACAAATGAGCTTGACCCGAGCGTCAATCTCCTCTTGTGAGAGGGCTGTAGGGGCAAGTAAACTTTCAATAAGCCAAGTCCAAAATTAACAGAAAGAAGGCTAAGACTGGGAGTTTACTTACCCTCCTCGTAGTCTCTAGTCGGGTCTTACAACCCCAAATACCTCCACATGAGATGAGCCCTCTTCTTCAGAGGGCTAATACGGCGCGTGATGAAATCCTTCACCACGTGTTATCCAGTGAGCCCCTCTTCCTTCAAGTCTTTGATGGCTTGAGTGAAAGGGGCGATCCGACTGAGATCCTTGGAAGTCGAATCCCAAGAAGAGATCTTCTCAGCCGGCTTTCCGACGAAGGAGAGGCTGTCCTCATTAGTCGTCTCCCAGTAGAACCACCTCGTTTTTCATCCCGCCCATGACGACCGGGTGAACATCTGAATGTCCTCCTTCAACTTCCCGTTGTGGAGCTTTAGACTACAACTATCGGCGACTCTAGGTTGCCTGGTCATTCCATAGAAATACTGGAACAACTCCAAGTCAGCCAGAAACCCCAGGTAGGCCTCGTACAAGTACACGAACATGCCCAACATCGTAATGGAATTGGAAATAAGGTTCACCAACTCCACACCGAAGTGTTCAAGTATGAGAATGAGGAAAGGGTGAGCAGGCAATCAAAGGCCACACTCACAGAATGCCTGAAAGACAGGGATTTGCCCAATCTCCTCCGACGGCCAATGCTGCCCAACAGCCTCGATCCACTTCACGAACTAACTCTTTGGGATCTTCTCGGCGGCGACCAAAGCCTTGATCTTGATCGCATCTATCTCTGATTCGACCCACTGGGAAGCGGCTTCGGCCATCTTTCTCAAGGCTCGGAGATTTGAATTTGGAAAGATTTCAGAAGAATGCTTGATTTGGTCGGTGGTGGAGAGCGCAAGAACTTGATGAACAGTGAGAGCGATTTGGGGAAAGGTAAAAAGCCTAAGTCTCACACACGGTAAGTATTTATAACCGCACGCCTGAATTAAAGACGTGGCGACTCAACGGTTGCCACCGCTTCAGAAACTGCTCCAACAGACAGGTATGTGAGAGTTGATTGAGATTCTTAAATTTGTCTGCTCGAGAAAACCGAGTCTATCTTTACACCTCAAGTGAAATTACCTTCTTGACCAAGTCTTTTTCTGGTCAAATGCAACAACAATCAGAAAGGTTTTTCTTCTGACTACAGTGCTGCGGCCACTTGGTGATCGTAAGATCTCCTATGGCCACCTCGTAAGTCGTAGGCCTTTCTACAACCTTCTTGATCAAGTCAATTTCTGGTCAATGAAACACCGGCCGAAGAGTTTTTCCTTCGACCACCATTCTACGACCATTTACTGGTCGTAAGATCATCTACTGCTCCTTTCCCAAGTAAGTTATTTTTACTTGAAGCTGGGGGGGCTAGATGACGAGGATATAATAATCCTCATTTAATTATTTATCTGTAATTCATATTATGGATAATAATGACGCCATATGGTTCTTGAGTATACCCCTTAATATTCATATGGTTCTTGAGTATACCCCTTAATATTCATATGGTTCTACGACCAGTCCCTAGTCGATGGGGCTTATAGACATATGGGCCTAGTCGATCAATGAATCTTCCACACCATATCTAAAGATATGGGTAGTAAACTACGCTGTTATTCTCTAGAATAATGGCACGATTTAACTCCCTGTCATGGTGATAACTGCCTCGCGACATGGGAACATTACCACTCCCACAATAATCTCCAATAATGGCTCCATTATCTGAAGCATTAAGGCGCTCTTTAGACTGGAGGAACAGCAGCACGCTTCAAGTACTATATTAAAGGCAGAATCATCAGAAGGAGAGGAGAGAGGAATCAGGAGCACAAGATGCCTCATTCGAGTCTTTCTCTTGATCTTGTAATCCAGCATACTCAATACATACGCATAGGAGTAGGGTTTTTATTCTCTCTAGAGAAGGCCTGAACCTATATAAAAATCCCCGTGTCGCCTCTCTCTGCATGATTTGAGTCTTAGAGACCCCCCGAATCAAACAATCTTTACATAAGTTCGGTTCTAAAACACCAACAAGACTCCAAATACACACGTCTCAGGAATGAGTTTCAAATGGTGTTTTCTGAGGTTGTCGAACGTTTCCTGCAGATCAAAAATATGATTAAGGTACTTGATGCTCTTTACGACCAGATCATCCACATATGCTTCCAAATTTCGGCCTAGTTGAACAGAGAAGGTCATTTGCATCGAGTGTCGAAAATAAGCGCCAGCATTTTTAAACCAAATGGCATTTTGGCATAGCAAAATATTTCGAATGGCGTAATAAATATTGTCTTTTCTTGATCATCTAGGCACATACTAATCTGATGATAACCAGAATATGCATCTAAAAAACTTAATATTTCACAACCAGCGGTAGAATCAAGCAGCTAATCAATACAAGGAAGAGGAAAATCATCTTTTGGATAAGCTTTATTAAGATCAGTAAAGTCTACACACGTACGCCACTTACCATTAGACTTTCTAACCATTATAGGGCTAGCCAACCACTTTGGGTGGTCAACTTCTCTTATAAAGCCTGCTTTAAGTAGCTTGTCCAGTTCTGATCTGATGGCATCTCATCGATTAGGTGCAAATCTCCATGATTTTTGTTTTACGGATTTTTTGTCAGGCTTAGAGCTAGCCTGTGCTCGATCACCTCCCTAGGGACCCCAGGCATGTCGAATACTTGCCACGCAAAGACATCTGTGCTAGCTTGGAGGAAGGTGACAAGGGTGTCTTCCTATGTAGGGTCGGAAGTAACCCCAATGCGAACAGTCTTTGAAGGCTCTTTTGGATTCAGTGTAACTTCTTTGACTTAGTCATTCAGCTTTGGTGCAGCTTTGGGCTTTGACTGCTTGGTCGAAGATAGCCCTTTTTTTGCTTCTCGAGTTGGTATCTGGCCAACCATCTCGAGGGATTTGCGGTTGGTTGTAAGCGCCATCTTTTTATTACAGTGGACTATGATTTCTCCTTTGGGACCTAGCATCTTAAGACATTGATAACCATAATGAGCAGCCAGTAGAAATCGTGCCAAAGTTGGTCATCTGAGTATGGCGTTGTATGCCGTGTTGAAATCAACTGTCCTGAAATTGTTTGGAGAATCAAATGTTATAGGAAGAGAAACTTGGCCAATGGGTTTGGCCGAAGACCCCAGTACGATCCCATGAAATGAGTATCGTACAGGCTTTACCCTGGTCCTAGGCATTGGCATCTCATCCAAGGCACTTGTAAATAATACATTCAATGAACTTCCACCATCAACTAACACATGATTTACTTGACAGTTGTTGATGATGGGCTCGACCATGATCGAAAATCGACCTGGTCGAGTAGAAGGGATCGAACAATCAACCTTCTTGAAAGAGATAGTGACCTTCGACCACTTCGGTAATTTATTAACAAGAGGAGGGTCAATGGAGTTTAACTCACACTCGACAGCATTGAGCTATCGTTTTGACTCGTATGCCGAAGATCATCCATAGATGTGATCGATGGTGTGCTTTGGATCCTGAAATAACATCTCCTCATCGTCATCCGACTGCTTTCGACCACTTGTTTGCCCTACCTCCTCAAGTCTAGGAAGAGGTCCTTTGGCGGTGTAGTAGTCCTCGAGTTTTCGATGGAAAACTCGGCAGTTGCGAAGGTCATGTCCTTCGTTTTTATGGAAAGGACACCATCTAGGCTTGTCATTTTTCCATTCGGGGTGTTTGCCCTTGCCTCGGTTAGAGTATGGTTTGGAGCTTCAAGGTCCCTTATCGCTTATGGCCAAGACCTCCTTCGAGCTATTGACTTGAGGCTTTTTGCCTTTGGTCTTGCTCTTGGATTTCTTAACTTTTTTATGCTTCTTCTTGCTACTTTCATCTGCTTCTTGAGTATATTTATCATCCCAATCGATGGTTATGTTCGACTTGACCGCTTATGCAGCAGTTGTATATCGGTCGGCCATCTCAAAAAGCTCAACAACAGTAGCCACAGGATTTAAAGCGATGTCCTCTGTGATCCTTCTACTGCGGACTCCTTCCTTAAATGCTCTGATAATAGAAGAATTAGAAACCTCAGGTATTGAGTTGCGAACCTAACTGAAACACCTGATAAATTGGCGCAAGGTCTCATGGGTATTTTGTCTTATTTTGTGCAAGTCAATCCTCCTTTCCGGGACAGTTGTAGGTGCCCTGAAAATTGGCTAGTAGTAGACCGTAGAGATGCTGCTATGAATAGATCGCCTCCTATGGCTGATTTAACAATACGATCGAGCAGATCCTTCGAGCACACCTGCTGCTCGAACATCAGATATATAGATATGAAGAAATTTAATGGGATTTTGTGACCCATCAAACTTCGCCATGTTCACTGGTCGAAACCATGGCAGCTAGCGAATTGCTCGAAGGTCAGGCGAGAACGCCCAACATCCGGTAATAATATCATAATGCCTTCTTTGTGATAAAGAAGGGTTGATGTCACCAGGTGATCGTACACAATGATATCCAGTGGTAGGTGGACCTGACCTACCATAGGTCTTAGTCCTACGAGGGTAATACTCCTCATATTCCATCTGTTGTTGTAGATTCCTAGGTAGAAGTGGTGAACAACCACCTCCCCTAGGAGCTTGTTGATCACCAGATGTCCGAAGAACTCCTCTCTGACTGGAGTTGTTGTTAGGGGAGTGACCAGACCTATTGTCATGTTGTTCTCTATGAGGAGAGTTATTCGAACGATTGGCGTTTGACGGAGTCATCCCGGTATGACTACCAGAACGATGTTGGCGAGTTTGCTCAAGCCTGACCATTATGCCCCGAAGCCTTCGTGCAATCTCTTCAGTGAAGAGGTCATAGTCTGGCGCTCGTCTAAGCTCTTGAGTCAGGTTCTCGATCAGGTCATTTATATGTTGAAGTTCTTAAGTTTCCTCTGACCAATATTGAATACACCTAGGTAATGCTCTCCAGGTTGCAATTCTTCTCCTCCAGATGGTCTTAGGATCATCTACATCTGAGTTTGCTTGAGTTTTTCTCAGTGGAAAGCGATCATTTCTTGGATTTCTCCCATGCTCATGAAGGTGGTGATCCTGTTCATTGCTGGAGGCGTCCTCGCCATCACCACGAGAGCCCAAAGTGAGTGAGCGATGGGAAGCATCCCCAATCCTGCCTCTCGGAGAGAGATTAGGATCTGAGGGGAGAACAAAGACCTCCTGGATATCATTTCCACTTGTGCCTGAGTCCTCCTGACTTGAGGAGTAGTCGAACGACAACGCCTCGCAACTTAGAGCAATCCCCTCCAAGAAGGGGAATTCTGGATTATTACCGTCTTCAATCGAAGGTGAACCATGCGAGGGTATGGTCGAATTCATAAAAAAAAAAGCGGGCTCAACCACGCACCTCGTGGGGGTAACTGAAGGGTGACGATCACCAGATACTGGTTGAGTCCTGGAATGATGGATTGCAGGACTTGTTGTGCCAGATCGGACGGCCTCAAATGGATTCGAACATTTAGAGGGGGAACCCTCGCTATGCTCTGTACTTGTCTTGGTGCAGTCCTAATCATGGTCAGATGGACCCTTGGCCTCTATGGAATCTGGTCCCTCATCTGGACATAATGTTGTGGGGAAAAAAGATCCCTCATCAACTCTGTCTGTGGCATGGTCTCCTGGGTCTGGTGAAGGATCCCTGAAAATGGCATTACAGTCGGACGAAATAATACTCTGCTTGTATTCGTAGCAGGCATCCATGTCGAGTTCTGCATAGTTTGCCAAATCGAACTAGTTCTCCTCATTCCACTCTTCTGCCATGAAAACATCAGGGTTGAAAAATCAAGAGAACTTATCGAAAAGGAATCATCGGAAAGTCCCCACAGACGACGCCAACTGTCGATGATTTAGTATCGATCTTACAAATGTATATTTGGGGGTTTCCTAGAATTATAACCATGCAGATAAAGACACATGGATTTAGATAGGTTCAAGCCTTCTCTGGGGAGAATAACAACCATACTTCTGTGTTTCTATATTGACTATGCTGTTTACAATCAGGAAGAAGATGACTAAAACTAATGCTTAATGTCTTCTTGCTATAATCTCCGATTGATCTCCTCCCTCCTCTCTCATGTCCTTTGACTTTAGCTTTTATATAGCGCATGAAGGAGTGACAGTTACTCCAGGCCAAGATGCGCCTCAACGCTTGATAAAATGTGCACGTTGATGGAAGTTATTATCAGATAGATAACACCCCACGTCGCTGGTAGTTATCATCAGAGACAGAGGCATAATGCATGTAGTTATCCTGGAGGATAACAACGTATGTTAACTGTTCTGTGTCTTAAACACAGCGCATAAGATTCCCTAGTCGATTGAGCTCACACGTTTGTAGGCTTTGTTGGTTACATGGTAATCGCAATCGACCTGGTCGTAGAAAATCTTACGACCATGAGGTGGTCGTAGAAAGGCTTACAACCATGATGTGATCGTAGAAAGGCTTACGATCACCAGATGGTCGTAGAACATCTTACGACCATACAGGGTGGTCATAGGATGGTTTGCAACCAATCATCGTAAGCTTTTCCCTTATTCATGATAAAGGGTATACTTAAGACTGTCATGAGGATATTGCTATCTATAATAACAATTACAAATTAACAATTTAATTAATTGGGGATTATTAGATCCTCGCCAGTTTTCCATATGGAATAAACCCAAAATTACCTTCCTATTTACTTTCAATATTATTTCCCAAAAAGGGGATTTTTGGGATGTTACATGTATAATCCAACAATGATATATTTATATGATCCAACAATGATGTATTTCTATAATCCAATAATGATGTATTCCTATAATCCAACAATGATGTATTTCTATAATCCAATTAATTCCACAAAGTTTACACATTCTACACGATTCAACCAATTCACCAAAAATTGTCATCATGAATTGTTATGAAAATCCATCTTTTTCTTCTTTTAATCGTCACCTTTATTAGATCAATTTCACAATACTAATTTTCCAACAATCACTTACTATAATCAATTTAATTGAACTAAAATTTGGTTTAGATCCAATATCTCCTTTCGATCCCAGATAATCAAGTCAGTGCTTCATATTTAGACACTTCCATGATATAATTGGTTCCACCAAGTTAACTTCATATTCGTTCTCAACAATCTATATAATCCACAAAGATGTCCTTCTTCATTGTATTCATCTAATTCCGCAATATTGTATTCCCATTATCTGAAAATAATGTATTCATTACTGAGGATTTTATGTACTACGGTGACAATGATTCAAGGGTAACAACATCAAATGGAGGTATAGTCAAATTAGGATTAACTAACACTCGTAAGATTCAAACTTATCATTTTATGTAAATAGCAATGCATAATAGTTTTAAAATTTATAACAAGATTTCAAAAACATAGGTACAACATGATCAAAGGAGACTTGCCTTCGTTGAAGGTTGAGGTTAACACGTCTGATTGGTCCAAAGTGGCTTCTGCGACATCAGACTCTACACGCGCGAATCGAGGCAAAATAAACAACAGAAAAATAAATAAAATCCAAAAATTATAAAATTAGTACTAATATAGATATTATGAATTTATATGGATTTAGGAACAAGAATTGATTGATTTGGAGTTCGTACGGAAGAGAACAAACTCCCAGAAGTTTATTGGAATTGGAAATTCCTGGAAATTGAGAAGGAGAAGAATATTCCTAGAATATTTCATTCTGAAATTACAATGCAAAGCACATAGTATGAAATCTTGGGCCCACTTGCTAGAGAAAGAAAGGAATAAGTGTATGACTTGTGGGACCATAGTATCATTGAGAGAGAGAGAGAATGAAAGAGAAAAAAGCACAGAGGAGGAACAATGGAGCATTGCTCTGGGCAGCACAGGCGCAAGGTGCCACCGACGAGTGGCGGTGCAAGGTGGCCGCCCGACCGGGAAAATGGGACCACGACGAGGTGGCAATCCCACGGGTGACGACGGCGCAACTGGAGGATGTCCAAGGCAACAATGGCAGCACTAGCAGTGACGGTGGTGGCGAACAGCTGTGCGAGGGCGCCTATGGTGCGACGACGTGGCAGGAAGGAGGCACGAGCATGAGTGGCACGCGGGCATGGGGAGGCGACTGGAGTGCTCGGGGAGGCCGGGCGACGGCGGCTTATTCCAGGGACAATGCGGCCGAGACGGGTAGGGGATAGGTAGAATATGACCGGGAACATAACGTTTCGTGGTCCAATTGGCAAAAAAACTCACTAGAGCATGAGATCGTTTGACGGACATGATTTCGGCATAGAAGAAGAAAACATCAAAATTCGGCGATGAACTGCAACGAAACACAAAAATTGATTGAGGGGAAACAATCATGAGGCTCGGGAACACGTTGTGACACAGACAGAAGTTCAAAAATCTCACCGAATCAATGGGAGCATGGAATGGGGATGGCGGCTAGTGCTCGAGAAGACAGCAAAAACGGCGGCGACGGTGCTCGTGATACACCATGGCATAGTATTAAGGGCAATTAAATTGCCGGAGAAAAGCGCTTTGGAAAGCAAATTATCTACCGGCAAAGACATTCCCCGGCACTTATTACCTACCTGGTAAAGTGCTGCCGGGAAAGACATTCCCCGGCAGATATGTGTATTCCTGGTAGTTAACTGCCCCAGATAAGGCGTTTTTCCCCGGTAGTTATAGTTTCCCTAGAAGTTAGATTTTTCTCGGCAGTTAGAGTTTCCCCGGCAGTTATACGTATTGCCGGTAGTTAACCTGCCCTTGCTTGTCTGTTTTCCCAACCCTGGATAAGTTGGTTTTCCCCGTTAGTTATTTGTTTTCCCGACAGTTAGCATTTCCCATGAGTTAAGCGCCTCGATTGTCTCTTTTCCCTAGATTAATCGCCTCATTGAGATGATTCGATGAGGTTAGACACCTAGGAATATGCATGTAAAATACTAAAAATTATTATTATTATACCGCCCGGAATAGTGAATTTAATATTTTCGCAATAGTTTGCACCATTCAATCAGAATTTAGAAAACATACAATTTTCTCAATCGTATCACTTAGAAAATGTCATATCAACAATCAAATACAGCTGCAATACATAGATGAAATTCAGATGATGCAAAATACATAAACCTAAAATATGAAATTTCTGGTAAGCACAACAGTACATGTGCAGTACACATTACACATGCAATTTCAGAATTCTGAGCATTGTAATATTTTTTTTGACGGTCTGAGCATTCTAATATAGCCATGGTCTCCTTCGTATGTACAAAACATCCACACAAAAAAAGTCGACAATACTAGTCTATCCTTGGCACATGTAAATTCTCCAATCCCTTCTACCAACTAGTCTATCCTTGGCATGTACAAAACATCTACGCAAAAGAAGTCGACAATCAAATCATCATACTATCACCATTTGCAAAATAAGGATGATCACTGCATTAGCAAACAATAACTTCAACGACCCTTATGTTTTGCACTTGAAAAGAAATTGGAGAAGTCAATAACCACAAACCATATATTAGTAAAGTGGAATTCAATGTAATATATGTGCTCTTTCATCTGTGTTATTTTTAACCAGAAAGCAATAAGAAGTGCCAGCCTCTCAGGTAGCATATGCAAAATGTGCATTTTGCATTGAGATCCATGCATGCTACTGAAATGCACTGACTATTTCAAATGATTAATTAATTATATACTTGCTAATTAAAATTTGGTGAAAAGCTTTTTGCAAAGCATCAATCACTCACATTTTGTTGCATCTACCTAATCTTTACTATACAATAGGTTACAAGCCAAGAAACAAGTCTTGTTGCGAGTTGCCAAAGAGTCTATACTCATGCACATGACTACCATATTGAGAGACCATGTGGAGGTCGTCCCGTGTGAGTGATGAGTAATTGACAAAGGTTTTAGGTCGGTCGAGTTTGGTTTGTGTGGTCGGACCTTGTCGTTCTGCGCTGTTCACAGCGTTTTCGTGAAGTCAATCGTATTGTCGGGATAATCGAACGACCGGCGTGTTATGAGTGATACGGCCATGAGGCGGTTATACCGATTGGTAAATGGCGGTTGAAGAATTCGAGAGAAGTTGTTTTTCGAGTTCGGTCTTCATTGGAAATCGGAACGACCGCAGTATTGGAGCGATCTGACGGCCGGTCGCGTTGATCCATTGGTAACATGGCGGTTGTCTGGATTGTATTGTGAGGTTCGCCATTTTGGTGATTTGAGTTTTGGGATAGGTCATATCCAGTGTGTTCATGCATATGTGTTGCATATTGCATGTTTGAGCTAACATTAGGTCAAGTTGTGAAGAACTTGTTCGGTTTCGTGTTTCTTATGCGTGTGGCTGCAGGACGCCGAGCGGAGTCGTGGCGAGACACGGTGGATTGGACTAGGCGCAGTGGCGCCGAGGTCGAACGGTCGGGATGTGTCAAGACAGCGTGGACTCGAGGTGGTTGCGAGGCGGCGAGACAAGGAGCTTGAAGCTTCGGAAGGTGCAGAAGGGGCGAATCGGGAAATTCGCAAGGCTGCACAAGCGGGGGCAGGCTCCGTTGGACTTAGCGGGCGTAACGGGGAGGAGACCCGTTAGCCAAGGCTATATAAAGGATTGGAGGGGCTGCATGCCCTCTTGAGCACTTGAAAAGGAATTAGGGTTTGCTAGAGTCAAAAGAGTCTTTAGTGGCTGTTTTTGCTTTAGGCTTTAGTGGTTGAGGAGTGTTGGTGGAGGCAGTGGGTGCTCCCTGCTTGTCCCCTTCGTTGCTTCCCTCCTCAAGAATGGATGAGTGTGTGTTCTTGAGGTTTGAGAGTGGGAGAGGATGAGATGAAAGCTTGTAATCATTCCTCTTGTATCAATCATGTATCTCTCTTCCTCTAGATCAATATGAGATGGTGTTTGTTTCATATTTGAGCTCTCTGTCATTTCTTTCTTCGATGACCTCTTTTTGAAGATTTCTTGATCCTTTGTTTCTCTGGTTGTTTCTTGCCCCAATCTACCTTGCTATGACGTGTGGGAATACATCTAGGGTGATCTAGATCATCAATCATCCACGAGCAAGTGATTGGATTAGAAGTTTGTTCTTGCCCGGTTTCGCATCCTTCTTCGTTCAAATGCAAAAAGATAGGAACCTTGGAATGGATCTCTGAATTTTTGATTGGAATAGGTTCCTTGTATCGTTAGGAAGGTGTGGTTCAAATCTCGTAGAGTTTGGCCAAGCGGTTCAAAAGTTCGTCGCTTTTCGTTTTGAAACCCGGCGGATTTTGCATGTTCGGGACAATCGGATGAACCGGCTTAACATCTGCGGTTGTCTGGGACTGCGGTACAACCGCCGTTGTTCATGATTTGTCGATCAGGGTGGTACCGCCGCTTGTTTACGCGGTTGTACCGATTGTCCTGATTTGTTCGGCTCTTCCTCGTTTTTGTTTCTTTGAGCTTTGGGGGTGAGAGTGGATTCAACATAAGACTTCCTCTGGCTTAATCTTTGACCTTCATAGCTCTCATAGCTATTGGAGTGATTTACAAGTTGAATCCATTCTTTGCGAAAAAGATTAGGTGCTCCTATTCACCCCCTCTAGTCGCCTTTCCGGTCCTTCAATTGGTATCGAGCGGTTAGCTCTTTTCAATAGATCTTAACCGGTCTCAAGAGCCGTGGCGATGGACAAGTACTCGACCAAGCGCTTTGTTTTGATGGCATCGATTACCCTTCGGAAGAGCCGAATGGAGACATACATCCGAGCCTGTGGGTATGCCATCTGGCGAAAGGTCAAGGTTCGATTCATTGTTCTGCCGATGAGAACATCAATGCCGGAACATGGTTGATGTTGAGGCGAATGCAAAGGCAAGGAACATCATCATCCGTGGTTTGAGTCGTAGTGAGTTTGACAGATATCTCACCGTCGTCCGCCTCGATATCTGGGTGACCCTCGGCGATACCATGAGGGCACCACCCAGATCAAGGCGGTTCGACAGACCGGTTCAAACGAGAATACAACAAATTTGAGATGCTTCTTTGGTGAGTCCCTAGATGAGTGCCATGCGTTTTCACAAGATCTTGAGCAACCTCCGAGCGGTCGGTCTCACATACCCGACTCGGACAATGCTCGTCCGATGCTCACGGCACTCGATCTGCGTGTTTGGGAGATGAAAGTGACCACCATCAAAGACACGACAGACCTCTCGACCACGACTCTTGATGCTACCAGTACTCGCGCCTCAAGACTCACGAGATTGACGTTGTCTCTCGTCGGTCGAAGTCACGATCGATGGCCTTAGTCACCAATCCGTTTCTTCTTCCGGCTTTCTTACGATTCTTCTTGCGGTTTCTCCTTGTCGCTGCTCTCGTGACATAAGCGATGATCGTTAGAGCAACTTCGGATGAGCAGCTTGCCCTCCTTGCTCGAAGATTCTCCCACGCTACAAAGGAGGAGGGACAGAAGAGAGGAGGACCCGTGATTTGCTTCGAGTGTGGTGGCCCCAACCACATCCGAGCAACCGCCCCTAAGTGGAGAAGGGCAAGAACGACTACGGCGGTTCGGGCAAGAACGACTACACCGACAAGAACTGCAACAAGAAGCCTCCGGCTCGGGCGCCCAAAGAAGAAGAAGTTCCGCAACTTTGGCAAAGCTAAGAAGCTCTTCCAGCGTCCTCACCGCTTCGACGACCTCGACCTCGGCGAGGTGGAGGGATGGAGCGACGATGACGGACGGGTGACCAAGAGCCCAAGGATGGCGGCGACGACTTCTCGGATGTGCTTCATGGCCCTCGAGGGCGAACTTCAAATGACAATGAGCATGTACTCCGACTTCGGACGAGGTAGATCCCACCCACGAACAGCTCAATCATGCTTTTCTTAAGCTAGGAGGTTTTCATGCTAAAGCTAAGGCTAGGTGTCTTTGAGTTAGAGAAGGAAATAGATAGTGTCACTAGAGATTATTGCTCTTACATCTGCTCCTTCTAGTGATGATTGTGATACATGCTCGCTTTCTTTGGTTGATATGGAGAAGTTAAGGACCTCACATGATAGTGTGTCCTCCAAACTTGATAGTGTTAAGGTGGAGAATGTTAGTCCGCTTCTTTGAGTTAGAGTTGAGTAGGATGGTCATTACCCTACTTATTCTTGATGAGACTACTTCTCCCACCTCATGTGAGGGTAAGGACATTCTTTGCTAGAGGATCTTATGCCATGCTCCTTGATCCTTGAGTCTTGTGAAAATTGCAATAACTTGAAGATGAACTTAAACAGGCAGATCATAAAATTCTTTGAACTACAAGCTTCTTTACTTGAGCCGATTGTTTCATGCTTGAACTGTCCTAAGTTAATCTTCTTGAACTTGAGGTCGTCTCCAAACAGTTTCAAGATATGATTGATCATGAAAGGAAGTTGGCTCGGTTTGCTTCTAAGGACCTGTTAGCTCACCATGCATTAAGTGTAACAAACTAAAATCGACTTGATTGCTTTGGATGAGAAATGTGTGAAGCTAACTAAGGATCTTCTAGAGAAGTCACATTGTGCTTGCAATATGATTGTGGAGAAGGAGAGAAGCCCTGGGGTAAGGATGAGACGCTTAGCAACGTGAACCAAGCGGCTAGCATGGGGGATCCCTTCAGAGTTTGTGCGTGCACAAGCCATTCTTCCCTCTCTCTTTGGTTCTTCTTTTGCTCCCTTACCTTCGCTGTCTCTTCTTCCCCTGCTCTTCTTGCACCTCTCTCTTTCAGAGTGTCGATTGCCTTATGAACACTCTCGAGAGATTTGTAGGAGGCAAGAAGAAGCTCAATCTTATTCTAGACCAATCTAAGATCTCGCAGATTTAATCGTGGTCTAGGATATGACTTCTTTGAGGACATGAGGAAGCATCCACCGCCGTGCTCGCACTCCATAGCACTGTGTGTGATCGAGATCGAGCCCAGACCCAGAAAGTCCATTTCAAGTCGGCGGGCTATGTCCGTGGGATTTCGACAAGAAGGTAATTTCACATGTCGCTTCTACCTCTCGAAGGTGAAGTATCACTGCACCTTCTGGCAGAAGGATGGACACATAGTCGATCGATGCTTCAGGCGCGCCAAGATCGCGTGCGTAGAGACCATGTTGAGTCTCTTAGGCGCATTCAGGGTCGGCCCCAGACCTTGAGTGCACCTAAGACCAACACGAGGTCTAGGCTTGTTTCTTCGATGGGTTTGTGCAAAGATCGAGGACTTGGTTTTTCCGAAGTTTTCGGTTTTCGTCCTCATCTTCGCTTTCGATCGTGACTTCGCCGCCCCGAGGGTAGATCTCGTTTTCCCCATCGAGATAGCTACCATGGCGTGTTCAAGATGTTGCGTGTGTTCGACTCGCTCCTTCAGTAGGATCGGACCCAAAGAACGACTTCGGTCTACTCTTAGACCTTACGCTTTGAGTTACAGAGAGCGAGGGTAGATAGAGGTCGATCGTGCTTGACTACTTCATCTCGCCGACGTGTTATTCAAGATTGGGTGCCAAAATCATTGTTGATTTATCCCAAGATCTTGAAACTTTACTCTGCTTGACTCGGAGTTCGCCGGGTAGGGAAGGAGAAGGTTTGGCTTGTAGACTCGGTTGTTCTCGTCATATGACCGGAGACTCCGTTGGTTCTCCTCCTAGCCGCGCTCCGGTGATGAGACGATCACCTTCGGAGACGCTTCGTCTGGGCGTCATCGCCAAAGGTACTGCGGCGATTAATGCTTCTTTTATTCTTAAGGATGTTGCCTTGGTTAGTAAGTCTGCAGACAATTTGCTTTCCGCTTTCACCTTACCGATGACGGTTTCGAGGTGAGCTTCAAGAAAACGCTTGCAAAATTCTTGACTCTTGGGTAGTCCGGTTTATGGATTTCTCGTTATGGGAGGATCTTTCGTGCTGATTTTTCCGAGTCTTCCGCGATCCTCTCGTGTGTTTAGTTGCTTCGAGTCCCGCGATCTCTCTTTCGGCATAGGAGACTTGGTCATATTGATTTGACCATTTGACTCGAGTTAGCGGCCACGATCTCATTCGTGGTCCGCCAAACTCAAGATGGTCAAAGATCTTGTTTGTTCTCCATGCTCAAGACGGCAAGATGGTTGCCGCTTCTCATCCTCCGGTCCACAATTATTATGACCGATGACTGGACACACCGCTCCACATGGATACAATGGGACCAAATGAGTCTTGATCGGCAGGAGGGAAGTGGTATGTGCTTGTCGTGGTCGATGACTTCTCGAGGTATTCTTGGGTGTTTTTCTTAGCCTCAAGGATGAGACGTTTTCACATTTCCGAGGTCTTTTAGTAGGCTTTCGTTGAGCTTCCCGGTGCCTTACGAGCGATCCGCGAGGACAATGGCACGGAGTTCAAGAATTCCTACTTTGAGAGTTTCTGTGGTGAGGCGGTGTAGAGCACCGGTTCTCTTCTCCATACGCCCTCAAAGAAATGGCGTTGTGGAGAGGAAGAACCGCACCTTGGTCGAGATGGCGGGACGATGCTTGATGAGTACTCTACACCGAGGAAGTTTTGGGTGAAGCCATTGCAAGCTGCGTGCCATGTTTCAATCGAGTTTTTCTTCTGCACTCCTACACGCACTTCTTATGAGTCGAGATACTGCTAAAGCCCAGCGTCTCTCATTTTCGTGTGTTTGGTTGCAAGTGCTTTATCTTGAAGTCTGGGAACCTAGACAAGTTCGAGTCACGTTCCTGTGACGGTATCTTTCTAGGCTACTCGACTTCTTCGCGGGCTTATAGGGTGCTGAGGCGCGAGTCTAGCAAAATGGTAGAGACCTGCGAGGTGACTTTTGACGAGGCCAGTCCGGGGACTAGGCCAGATATCTCAGGTTCTTTAGAGCAGTCCGAGACCATCTTTGTGGATGATGAGGACGATGGAGATGACGGTTGTCTACCTGATCCTGTCCCTCATCCACTCCTTGAGGTGCCGTCTTCCACCGCACCTCGAGGTGATCAGCCTTTGCCTTCTGCTTCCTCTGGAGCTAGTGGCTCTGTTCCTACCTCGTCAGCTCATGAGGTAGAGGCCACTTCTTCATCTCTCCCAGGACCTCCTAGACACATCCAGAAAGTTCATCCTTCAGAGCAGATCATTGAGATCTTTTCGAGCGTGTTACCCGCTCAAAATCGCTTATCTCAATTCTGTCTCCATTCTCGCCTTCATTGCCTCCTTTGAGCCCAAAGGTGTTTCTCATGCTTTATCGATGAGTCATGGGTCAATGCCATGCATGAGGAGCTAGAAAATTTCGAGAGGAACAAGGTGCAGTCGCTTGTTGAGCCCCCACGAGGCCACAATATCATTGGAACCAAGTGGGTGTTCAAGAACAAGCAGAGCGAGGATGGGGTAATCATCCCAAACAAGGCGAGATTGGTAGCTCAGGGTTTTCCTGTGTTGAGGGTCTAGACTTTGAGGAGACCTTTGCCCCTGTAGCTCGACTTGAAGCCATTAGAATCCTGCTTGCCTTTGCAGCTTCTAAGGGTTTCAAGCTTTACCAGATGGACGTGAAGAGTGCCTTCCTCAATGGCCTTATTGAGGAGGAAGTCTACGTCCAAACTGACCTCCGTGTTTCGAGAACCCCAAATACCCTAACCATGTTTTCAAGCTTTCAAAAGCGCTATATGGACTTAAGCAGGCTCCCAGAGCTTGGTATGAGAGGCTTAAGTCCTACTTGATAAGTCATGGTTTTGAGATGGGTAAAGTTGACAAGACCTTGTTCATCCGCCGGCATGGCACTGACCTTCTGCTCGTCCAGATCTATGTCGATGACATTATCTTTGGCGGCTCTTCCCATACTGGTTTCCCGGTTCTCGGATGTCATGAGCACCGAGTTTGAGATGAGTATGATGGGTGAGTTGACCTTCTTCCTTGGTTTCCAAATCAAGCGGCACTCGGGAGGTACATTTCTTCATCAAGGAAAGTACACTCGTGACCTCCTGAAGCGCTTCGACATGAGTGATGGGAAGCCTGTGTCGACTCCCATGGCTTCTACAGCCTATCTTGACCCAGATGAGGATAGCGAGCCAGTTGATCAGAAGGAGTTCAGAAGTATGATCGGCTCCCTTCTTTACCTCACTGCCTCGAGACCAGACATACACTTCTCCGTGTGTCTGTGTGCTCGATTCGAGCTTCTCCTCACAGATCTCACCGCCAGCGGTGAAGCGCATCTTCCGGTACCTTCGAGCTACCATTGACTATGGTATCTGGTACTCTTCCTCATCCTGTCTTTCCTTGAGAGCCTTTTCGGATGCGAGACTTCATTTGGTCAGAGGATAGATAGGAAGAGCACTCGCACCGCCAATTTCTTGGCACTTCTCTTGTTTCTGGTCTTCAAGGAAGCGATGCAGTGTTGCCTGACCACCGCAGAGGCCGAGTATGTTTGCGCACCGATTGTTTGTAGTCAAGTGCTCGATGGCTTCGACCTGCGGGACTTTGGGTTAGTTATCGATGTTGTTCCACTTTTTGTGATAACACTTGCGATTAACATTGCCAAGAACCCAAAGCAAAGATTCCGGACCAAGCACATCGATATTCGCTTCCACTTCCTTAGAGACCATGTAGAGAAGGGCGATATAGTGCTCCGGTTTGGAGAGTGACCACCGGTTGGTGACATTTTCACCAAGCCTTTGGATTGTTCGAGGTTTTCACTCATGCGAGAGAGCTTGGGGTGGTTTGTCCTTATGGATTTGTAGTGAGGGGAGCTTTGGGTTTTATGCTTTACTATATTATTTATGCTCTTGCTCCTTACTATTGCATTGCATTTTGGGTGCATTTGGGATTAGTCCTCCTAGCATAGATTAGAGTGCTTCTTTTGTCTAGTTGTTTAGATTTGCTCTTATCTTGTGTTTCTAGGATGCTGCTTATTAGTCGTCTCTTCTCACTAGGTTGAGCTTACTCACTTCTTATAGGTTCTAGCAAGGGTTGGGCCACCCTTGGGTAGACAGGGAACGTGTTTGCTCCTTAGTGTGTTAGCCGGGCGCTTGATAGTCCTAGAGTCATATGGGGTAGATGAGAGTCATCTGAGCCATAGTATTCTCTATATCTTATCTATGCTTTAAGGATCACTTGCTTTATGTTTTCTTTGCCAGCTTCTCGATTTATTGTTTTGGTTCAAGGGGAGTTCATTTGGGAGCTTCTGGAGCTTAATATTGAGTTAACTCAACTTGAACTAAAAGTTGCATCTAATGTTGAGGGGGAGCTGGATCTTCTGCATTTCTAGCATTCTGCATTGTAATATAACTACATTGAGCCTTGATTATTATCCTGCTATGACATGTTTACAATGCTTTACACCTTGCCATGACTTGTGCTTATTTGCTAGATTTATCATGACTTCATATGTGTAGCCTAGCTTTTGCCATGATAAGTTAATTAAAATTGCTCAACTTAAACTAAAACTTGTCATGTTAGCACTCGAGATTAGTCTTTCTTGAGCTATCCTTTTATGATTCATGCCATGTCAAATAGGCTGGGTAGAGTGATGAATCTATATTGAGCCTTAGAAAGATTTGTTTTAGTCTCTTGGTGATGCATGAGTTAGTACAACTTGTTAAAAGGCAAAAGATCTCTTTTGTGCGAAAAAACCGATCTCACCAATTCTCTCCTATGAGACGGCTTGCCATTGCACTTGGCATGAACTTAGGGGGAGTTTTGGGTGACCTAGACTATCTTCTTAAGCTTCTCGCTTGGAGTAGTCGCATAAGGCTTGAGACCTAGCACATGATAAAACAAAAATCTGGTTGGAAACCACCATGAATTTCAAAAGAAAATATGTTTCATGTGTTCAATGTGCTTAAAGCCACAAAAAGTATCATGTACTTTAACCAATGTTTCAATCTTGAGCATAGCACTCTATTTGGTCTCAATTTAAGCTTCTTAGTTCCGCTTAGCTTATTGACATGGCTGCATCATCCTTGGATATCTCTAGCGAGACTTTGCTCATTGATGACTTGACTTGCTCACATAATGTACCTCATTTTCAGATTGTCATCTATGTGTTCTAGCTAGCTTATACATATCTTGTCATGATCTAGATAGCCTTTTATTAAGTTATGGCTTGGTGTATTACATGATGGTCATTATGGATAATTCTCATGGCTCAAAATGCTTAAATAAACAAACTTGACCATTTTCATCCATTAACATGTCATATTCTCTCTATTGCATCTTGATGCGTTTATTGCCAAAAGGGGAGAATAGAGAAGAAAAAGTCTGTTGGGAGCAGTTTAGAGCTTTGGAGATCAATTTGCTCTTTCGCTTGTTGCTCTAGTGTTCCTTCCGTCGACATGGTCATGAGTTTCACTCTTCTTCTTTGGACCATGTTGATTCTTCAAACTCAAACTCAACTTTGATCTTTTTTGAGTTTGTCAATATACTCATCAAGGGGAGATTGAGAGACCATGTGGAGGTCGTCCGTGTGAGTGATGAGTAATTGACAAAGGTTTTAGGTCATCGAGTTTGGTTTGTGTGGTCGGACCTTGTCGTTCGCGGTTCACGCTGCGTTTCGTGAAGTCAATCGTATTGTCGGGATAATCGAACGACCGGCGTGTTATGAGCTGCACGACCATGAGGCGGTTGTACCGATTGGTAAATGGCGTTGAAGAATTCCAGAGAAGTTTTTTTTCGAGTTCGGTCTTCATTGGAAATCGGAACGACCGCAGTATTGGAGCAGACGACCGGAGTGCGGTTGATCCATTGGTAACATGGCGGTTGTACCGATTGTATTGTGAGGTTCGCCATTTTGGTGATTTGAGTTTTGGGATAGGTCATATCCAGTGTGTTCATGCATATGTGTTGCATATTGCATGTTTGAGCTAACGTTAGGTCAAGTTGTGAAGAACTTGTTCCTGCTTCGTGTTTCTTGTCTCGTGTGGTGCAGGACGCCGAGCGGAGTCGTGGCGAGACACGGTGGATCGGACTAGGCGCAGTGGCGCCGAGGTCGAACGGTCGATGTGTCAAGACGACGTGGACTCGAGGTGGTTGCAGGCGGCGAGACAAGGAGCGCTGAAGCTTCGGAAGGTGCGAAGGGCGAATCGAAATTCGCAAGGTCGCCTGGCAAGCGGGGCTCCGTTGGACTTAGCGGGCGAACGGGAGGAGACCCGTTAGCCAAGGCTATATAAAGGATTGGAGGGCTGCATGCCCTCTTGAGCACTTGAAAAGGAATTAGGGTTTGCTAGAGTCAAAAGAGTCTTTAGTGGCTGTTTTTGCTTTAGGCTTTAGTGGTTGAGGAGTGTTGGTGGAGGCGGTGGGTGCTCCTGCTTGTCCCTTCGTTGCTTCCCTCCTCAAGAATGGATGAGTGTGTGTTCTTGAGGTTTGAGAGTGGGAGAGGATGAGATGAAAGCTTGTAATCATTCCTCTTGTATCAATCATGTATCTCTCTTCCTCTAGATCAATATGAGATGGTGTTTGTTTCATATTTGAGCTCTCTGTCATTTCTTTCTTCGATGACCTCTTTTTGAAGATTTCTTGATCCTTTGTTTCTCTGGTTGTTTCTTGCCCCAATCTACCTTGCTATGACGTGTGGGAATACATCTAGGGTGATCTAGATCATCAATCATCCACGAGCAAGTGATTGGATTAGAAGTTTGTTCTTGCCCGGTTTAGATCCTTCTTCGTTCAAATGCAAAAGATAGGAACCTTGGAATGGATCTCTGAATTTTTGATTGGAATAGGTTCCTAGTATCGTTAGGAAGGTGTGGTTCAAATCTCGAGAGTTTGGCCAAGCGGTTCAAAAGTTACGCCGCTGCGTTTTGAAACCCGAGCGGATTTTGCATGTTCCAGACAATCGGATGAACCGGCTTAACATCTGCGGTTATCGATCTGCGGTACAACCGCCGCTTGTTTACGGCCAGGCCGATGTGGTACAACCGCCGCTTGTTCATGGGTTGTACCGATTGTCCCGATTTGTTCGGCTCTTCCTCGTTTTTGTTTGTCGAGCTTTGGGGGTGAGTGGATTCAACATAAGACTTCCTCTGGCTTAATCTTTGACCTTCATAGCTCTCATAGCTATTGGAGTGATTTACAAGTTGAATCCATTCTTTGCGAAAAAGATTAGGTGCTCCTATTCACCCCCCCTCTAGTCGCCTTTCCGGTCCTTCACATATAAACTCCATTTCAAATAATAGGTTACATTACTCGCTATTTTACAGTTAGTTGTATCATAGCTAACGTTTAAACTACCTAGCTATTGAACGTGAGCATGGCTATTTTAGTTCTAAATTGAGTGCTTTCTGAAGAAAAGAAGCTTATTCACCTTACACATGATAACTATGAATTTAATATATCTATAACCAAACAAGCCACCTAACTTCCTAGGTACTGCATGTAATGCTAAATCTCCATCCCAGAATATGTCAAAATGGTTTGCCCTCTGAAGTACCGAAATAAAATTTTGAATATACTTTAGGCTCTCTGTGGTTGATAATCTCAGCAATGTCACATATGCCTTAATGTTGTTCAACTAGTTCTACTCAAATTAGGGCAGTGAAAGTCTCACAAACTCATATTGTTTCCTGTTCTTTTCTCCAAAGTGATGGCGAGACTTTCATATCAGCAGATGATTTGCGGATAAATCTTTGGAATTTGGAAATAAGCAATCAAAGTTTTAATATTATTGATGTTAAACCTACAAACATGGAGGATCTCACTAGTATAACTTCCAATTCTACAAACTATTAGTTGTGCTGACTAGATGACATTTTACTTCATATAGGTAATAGGTGTGAGGATAAAAGCATTTATACTATTTCATGTAGTCATGTAGGTGTTATCTGTCTGCATTAACAATAACATTGCAAATATTTCTGTTTTGGGTGCTTTTTGTAATATCCCGTTCCAATATAAAACATATAAGTGACTAGTTCTAAAATTAAAAGTAATTAGAAAAGGAAAATTCAGAATTTTGGAGGAGTTTTAGAACTTGGGCCTTTGGCCCATAGCTCTTTGGGGCCCATGTGGGGGGAACTAAACCCTAGCACCCTAATTACTGTAGCACGGTACTGTAGCACCACCGTCACTGTAGCACAGCACATGTGAGTGCTCCCTCTCCTCGGTGCTTCCCGCAGATTGGCGGCCATAAGGAAGAGGAAGGAGAGGGAAGAAGAGAGGAGGAGGAGAGGAAGAAGAAGAAGGTGGGGGAGATCTTCACGAGGACTACAACGTGGTCCAGCGGGGGATTTCGTGGGTAAGATCGTGATTCTCAATAGCTAGTTCGGTTCTATAGATGTGTTTTGCTACCGATTAATCATTGTAGTATCCTCATTGTCAGAGATCGGTAGAGTACCGCAGCTCTGTTGATTCACGAGATTGGGTTAGTTACAGGCAGTTTAAGTGTTTAGGTCTCCTGGAGATAGATGGGGAATTTCGTTAGCTTTCTAGAAAGCATTAAATCATAATTATTGGATAAAAGATGAATTAGTTACGGATTTTGCAAGACTGGGTGCTAATTCAGTCTCAGGATTTGTGCAGCGGTCGTAGTTCTGTACATTAGAGTTTGGAGATGGCCGAATTTGGTCCGATGATCTCCATGAGATATGTATATAACTTTATGATGATTCCAGGAAGGTAAAGTTCATAAATTTTGGACGGATAGATCAAAAGTTATGAATTTTTAAAGTTATTACTGTAATCTGTCCTTCTATTGTGGACAGAGGTGAAAGGCTTGGCTGTTTGAAACCATTGTTGCACAGTGGGAATATTTTTTTATAATTTTATTGAGATAGCTGGTTTTTTTGTAGTTTCCAAGGAGTCATAGAACAATGAGTTTGGCTGTGCCAAACAAAAGTTATGATTTTCCCAAGTCAGAGATACCGAGGATGATAGAACGGTCTTCGGGATTAAAAACAAAGCATTAGA
The DNA here is from genome assembly GCA_036346405.1 of Phyllostachys edulis. Classification (NCBI taxonomy): domain Eukaryota; kingdom Viridiplantae; phylum Streptophyta; class Magnoliopsida; order Poales; family Poaceae; genus Phyllostachys; species Phyllostachys edulis. The sequence goes on along the minus strand of CM070565.1, from coordinate 33,848,662 downwards.
TGTGGTATTTTGACCTTTCGGTCACCTAAGAAGTTGTAGTTAAGATTATGTAGATTCCATGAAAATTGGATTCATGAATTTTGGAGTTTTGACTCAAAAGTTATGGATTTTTATTTAATAGCTGTCTGTTTGGACATATTTGGATTTTGGGAGTATATCGGTTAATGTTCGGGTTTCATTTAGGAACGATTGCTCTCGTTTTGTTCCAATGCAATGTTGTGCAAGTTTGGTTGATTTTTAGTATAATTCACGGTTGCTAGGTGGTGGTGACCCCCGGGGCTAGAGGTTTCCGTCGTTGTCTTCCGTCTCACGGTTGAGGCAAGTACTTTAATGTTCCTATGATTATAAAATGTTGAATGCCTGTTGTTGGTATTGTGTTTCTAAGATCCATGTTAATATTTAAACGTTCGTATTGAATCCATATGTGTTACCTCCATGATTAGAGAGCATGTCTTTTCAATATTCATATGTCATACCATGCATCCACAATTCATGTTTCGTCCACGGGAGCGGATCAATATATAAGACCCATCAATTCCAGTATGGGCACGTAAGACCCACCATTCCAATGTGGGCAGTTTGGGACACCCATATGAAACGTTCTTCATACGGGGCTTGGATCCCCGTATTTTGTCAAATGCGGGCTTAGGTGAACACCGACGGGTGTGTCACCAGCAATACCGGTATATGCATGTGTGTAGTCCCTTCATTTCATCCAAATCATTCATTCCATTCATTCAAATGTTCGTTCTGTGCTTATTTCATATTCTTCAATGGTGTTATCATGATCATGGTTGTTTTGTATTAATTATTTACTGTACTTGCTGAGTCTCGGACTCACTCTTGCGTTGTTTGTTTCTTTTAGGTGATCTTTGAGGTTGGTTCCATTGGGAGGGAGTAGACACGCACTACTCATTCACTTCACCTTATTCAAGTCCAGGATTACATTTTAGTTCAATTTAATCATTCATTAATGATGAACTGTAATAAATAATGTTGGCTGTGGTTGATAACCCTTCTCCGTTAAGATTGATTAAGTACTGCGTGTGAACTTAGTTCATCCTTTTGATATAATTGCTTGAGTTCAAGATATACTCCTGTGATGGTTCTGATAATTGTTGATTCTTATTTTGTCTTGACATTTATGAATGTTGGAACCTCTAGTGTAGTTAACTATACAGGGGAGGTTCTGCCGAAATTTAGAATTTTGTCTTCTGTTTTAATTAACTTGTTAGTTTAGTAGCATTCCAGGCCCTAGTCGGACTGGGGTGTTACAGTTGGTATCAGAGCGGGCTGTAGGTCCGTGGTGACTAGATTAATTAAAATTTTCTAATGGCTAATCAACTTAAAAGTTTGACACACTAGTGCACAGTAGGATGGGGATGGGGTAATCATTGCATTTACGTTTCCGTTACATCGTTTTGATGATCGCTGATATGAATTGAGTATTATTGCTTATTAACTGATTAACTGATTGTTATGAGATGATCTTGCATACTTATAATTGATTATATTGGTTATGTGTGTTGCTAGTTGTTGTTGATAGGTTGAGGTGGTGGTTGTGGCCTTGGGTTTTACCAGGTTACACCGCCATTCGTGGTATGGAAATAGAGGAGTATATACCCCGACTACCCTAGCTATAGGTGTTGAGGGTGAATTTCTTTAGAAAAGTTGTTTTCTTCTTGAGCTTGAATTATGCTACTTCTAGTTACAGTTGTTGTTGATGATTTTTCTTGAGTTAGAGCTTACAATTCAGCTGGTGAAGTTTTCATTGGTCTTCCTTGGTCCGGAAAGTGATTACTTGATCTCCTGAATGCTGATCTATTGTTGCTTGTGTGAGCGTCGGTTAACAGCATGATTGATCTTTTCATGGGAGGTCTGCCCTTCTTATTGGAAAATATAAATAATTTATTCGCCTGGTATTCTAGATATTGAAAGTTTCCTGTTGCAAGTTTTTTAACATGTGAAAATTTTGACTTTTGTGTTTCTTTTGGGATTATTTCAAGTGTTGAAATTTAGTGCCGTTTGTTCTAAAAAGAATTAAAAAACCTTCTATGTTGTCTTGTTATGTTTAAGCGAGAGATGGTAAACATAGAAGTTCGTTGTTAAGATATGAGTTATCAAGTCGGATCTATGGCGTGTGCATGATTGGTCTTAACCCAGAACATTGGAATTGAAGTTTATTAATTTGATGTTGTCATAGAGTAATTATCTGATGGGTAGTAACTAAGAGTATGTCCATACTTAAATAGAGTCAGAAGGGTTATTAAAAGTATGGAACATTGATGAACTAGTTTGATCACTATGGGTGATAAATTTGGTAAGTTTTTGGGTAAAATGGATTTGCAGGTCTCAACGTGTTAGTCTAACCCTTTGGAATGGTTAAGTCCAGAAGGTGTTAGATTATTGTCATAATGGCTGTTAATCTTGGAGTTATCTTTTATGAATATGTACTGATCATATGTAATTGCTAGGTGCAATTATTATGTATCAAAGTATGGTGTTGAGCATCCCTAAGAAGTGAACTGATGGGATGTAATTGGGTACGTGATGGTGGAGTGGTAGGATAATAGTATGTTTTGATGATAGGGTTGATTATTGCAATTATTTAGTTTGCTAAATTTGTTGGATTACTTGATCTCAGTAGATTAATTTAACTATGTAGGAAGGGAGAGATAAGGATGTATTTGACTGTTGTCTTAGTAGATAATAATCTGGAGGTTTCTTTGTAGGGCTACTTGATGATCCTACATTTGATAGTGGGAATGCAAAGAGAGAAAGGGCCACAAATTCTTCCATAACTAAATAACCGTTAAATGTCTATGGTGACTGCTAGATTAGATTGGTGTGCACTAAATTGATATTGAGCATTGTTAATAGGTTAATGATTGGAATTTAATAGCAACCTATTTATGTGTGTTTTACAAGGATAACTCAGGCAAGATGCCCTTGCTAAAAGATGGTTTATGTCGATAGCATGGATTGTGCTTTAGATACTCTCTTGACTAAGTTGAGTACTGCAACCTATTAGAAAAGTACATGCATATACATGAAATAGGTTATTGTGTTTCTTTTGGAAAGGTTGATGATGGGATAGTAAGGTGTGTTGGTTCATGCCAGGAGTGCATTATGATGTTAGAAAGATTAACAATATATGGTTGTGAGAGTGAGGTTGACTCCTTTAAGAGGAGAATAATTTGATTGCCTTTCTTGATATCCCGTAAATGAAAATGTTTCAAGTTTTGCGGTTGTGATCATTTGGGTCTCATGATTTATGTGGTAGTTGAAACTGTTCCGAGCAAAATGACGTGTTGAAAGATTTTATTGGTTCTTAAGTGGTTCTTGTCGTTTGGTCTTAAGAACCTATCTCGTTCGAAATGGCAAAGTGTTGTTATATTCAAAGGATTATTTTCAGTGTTAAGGACAGAGTGTAGTAGGAGTATTTGAGGATTGGAGTCAAGTTTTGTAACTTGTAGTTTAATTGAAAACGTGCTTAAACTTTCTATTTTTCCGCTCAAGAGTTGTTGAGTTTCAACAGAAATGTCTTATTCATTGGTTGATATGTGCTATTCTCTTTTTGAGGGGTACGCTATTAGAATATTTCTTTTGGCCCCGTGCTCACTGCAAAGAGTAACGTTTTCCTGTGTGCCGAAACTTGTCCTTGTTTGTCTCTTCCTTTTGAGGAAGGATCAATAGATTTGTGTTACAAAGAATTAAAGCATAATCCGCAATTGTTCGGTGGTGGTCAAGTAATTGTAGTGGTGAGATTTTGGTACCAAGCTATTGGAGGAGGAGTAGAAGGTGAATCGGTTTTGATCTATAACTCTTGGAGAGAATTTGATTCAAATGGAATGTTTGTCGCTGAAGTAAAACTGATTGGTGTTACGACCAAGTCGACCTATGGTAAAGTGTAATCCTAGAACTTTGGTTCATGTTGAAATATTGGGATTATCAAAGGTATGAAAATCTTGATCAAGTTATAGAGTGTCACGATTGGGTTGTATTGCCAGGTTGTGTAGGTGATTCATGATGATGTGATTTAATGAGACTGGGATTATAAAGTAATTTAATCGTTGTTGCAATTAATAGGATAGTGTGAAATGTTGAGTTAATGTCAAGAATGACTTGGACTGATTGAGTAACCCTCTGAGAGTTAAAATCCTTATAAAGGTAATTTCGTCAGGAAAATATTTCCATGATGATGTTAATGAGCGAGTATGTTGGAATTGTGGGAACTTTAGGGAATCAATATGAGGATTTCCCTATCTTTTATATCAGAGGTTCGTTGTAAGAGTTTAGAAGTTAAATTTGGACTTTGCATTTTTCTATGCTAGGTCTTTAGTCGCCCAATGATTTTGTAGAGGAAATAGAATAAAGGGCATATTTTGAACAATGAGATGATCATTGATAGAACACTTTTGATGTAGTACATTAGTGGTGTACTGAGAATTCTAAGTTATTTATTCTTAAAGTTTGAGGTGAAGTGATTGTGTGAGATCTATTGTGAGGCGATTGGGTGCCCTCTGTCAAAAAAAAATTAATTTTGTCGAGAGAAGGAGTTGTCTAGAGTGTTTGATTGGGGTTCAATAGAGCCTCTATACAAAGGTGCGGATGATGTATTTCGCTTGAGCATAGTTTTGAGTATGCCAATTTAAGAGATTTGAGCTCATGTGGTATGTGATGGCATGTGTAGTCCTTATCGCCGTAAAGAATAAAGGAAGTATTTGGTTTGGGCATTTGAGCGGTTGCTCTTTCAGTTTATGTGGTGTTTATTTGTAAACTGTCTCCTTGGAAAGCAGAAGGGATTTCATGATGAATCTTTGCTTCCGAATTTGACCCCATTTGTGTGAAGTTTCCATTTTGTGGTTGCAATGAGAATCCGTTATTCTCAGTGGGGTTCTGGTTATAAAATAATTGTTTAAAGCGAATTTTGCTATATGTTCCTAGTTAAAGGAGGTGCTCCTTGTTACATGAAGAAACCGATTGAGAAGTGGGACAGGAATTCCATGTGGGTTGTGCATGTTATGTGCTTTAGTTACAAAAGGGAAGTTGGCCCAGGGTACATTGACTTGTTTTCGACTGTTGCGGGGATTAGGAAATGAGCGTATCACTTTGACCGTCTTGGGCCCATACGTGATGTATGCATCGTCTGGTATGTTCTGGTGCTGAGTGAGTACCGAGCAAATCCAAGCTTGGGATTTCGATTAAAGCCGCACAACGAGTGAGACCTTATTTTTGTGTCTTGTGTGTTGAGAGAACCTGTAAAGGTCGAGATGAGTATTGAGGTGTAAGATGTTGATATCCTTCGAGGTGAGGTGGTCGCATATGTCCTAGAGGGAAGCGATTTAGGAGTTAAAATCTCGCATGCGTGACCAAAATCCAAGGTTGTTCACATTGCATACGTGTTGAATGTGATTAATTTCAGTTGTAGTGTTCTTGTGATTAGAACGATAAGTAGAATTCGGGGTCGAATTCTGTTTAAGGGTGGTAGAATGTAATATCCCGTTCAAATATAAAATATATAAGTGACTAGTTCTAAAATTAAAAGTAATTAGAAAAGGAAAATTCAGAATTTTAGAGGAGTTTTAGAACTTGGGCCTTTGGCCCATAGCTCTTTGGGGCCCATGTGGGGGGAACTAAACTCTAGCACCCTAATTACTGTAGCACTGCCGTCACTGTAGCACGGCGCTACTGTAGCGCTCCCCTCTCCTCCGGTGCTTCCCCTGCAGATTGGCCGGCCATAAGGAAGAGGAAGGAGAGGGAAGAAGAGAGGAGGAGGGAGAGGAAGAAGAAGAAGGTGGGGGAGATCTTCACGAGGACTACAACGTGGTCCAGCGGGGGATTTCGTGGGTAAGATCGTGATTCTCAACAGCTAGTTCGGTTCTATAGATGTGTTTTGCTACCGATTAATCATTGTAGTATCCTGCTGTCGTAGATCGGTAGTACTGCAGCTCTGTTGATTCGCGAGATTGGGTTAGTTACAGGCCGTTTAAGTGTTTAGGGTCTCCTGGATATAGATGGAGAATTTCGTTAGCTTTCTAGAAAGTATTAAATCATAATTATTGGATAAAAGATGAATTAGTTACGAATTTTGCAAGACTGGGTGCTAATTCAGTCTCGTGATTTGTGCTTGTGTCGTAGTTCTGTACATTAGAGTTTGGAGATGGCGAATTTGGTCCGATGATCCATGAGATATGTAGATAACTTTATGATGATTCCAGGAAGGTAAAGTTCATAAATTTTTGACGGATAGATCAAAAGTTATGAATTTTTAAAGTTATTCTGTAATCTGTCCTTCTATTGTGACATGAGGTGAAAGGCTTGGCTGTTTGAAACCATTGTTGCACAGTGGGAATATTTTTTATAATTTTATTGAGATAGTTGGTTTTTTTGTAGTTTCAGGAGTCTTAGAACAATGAGTTTGGCTGTGCCAAATAAAAGTTATGATTTTTCCAAGTCGAGATACCGAGGATGATGAGCGGTCTTGGGATTAAAAACAAAGCATTAGATGTGGTATTTTGACCTTTCGGTCACCTGAGAAGTTGTATTTAAGATTATGTAGATTCCATGAAAATTGGATTCATGACTTTTGGAGTTTTGACTCAAAAGTTATGGATTTTTATTTAATAGCTGTCTGTTTGGACATATTTGGATTTTGGGAGTATATCGGTTAATGTTCGGGTTTCATTTAGGAACGATTGCTCTCGTTTTGTTCCAATGCAATGTTGTGCAAGTTTGGTTGATTTTTAGTATAATTCACGGTTGCTAGGTGGTGGTGACCCCCGGGGCTAGAGGTTTCCGTCGTTGTCTTCTGTCTCACGGTTGAGGCAAGTACTTTAATGTTCCTATGATTATAAAATGTTGAATGCCTGTTGTTGGTATTGTGTTTCTAAGATCCATGTTAATATTTAAACGTTCGTATTCAATCCATATGTGTTACCTCCATGATTAGAGAGCATGTCTTTTCAATATTCATATGTCATACCATGCATCCACAATTCATATTTCGTCCACGGGAGTGGATCAATATATAAGACCCATCAATTCCAGTATGGGCACGTAAGACCCACCATTCCAATGTGGGCAGTTGGGACACCCGTATGAAACGTTCTTCATACGGGGTTTGGATCCCCGCATTTTGTCAAATGCGGGCTTAGGTGAACACCGATGGGTGTGTCACCAGCAATACCGGTATATGCATGTGTGTAGTCCCTTCATTTCATCCAAATCATTCATTCCATTCATTCAAATGTTCGTTCTGTGCTTATTTCGTATTCTTCAATGGTGTTATCATGATCATGGTTGTTATGTATTAATTATTTACTGTACTTGATGAGTCTCGGACTCACTCTTGCGTTGTTTGTTTCTTTTAGGTGATCTTTGAGGTTGGTTCTATTGGGAGGGAGTAGACACGCACTACTCATTCACTTCACCTTATTCAAGTCCAGGATTACATTTTAGTTCGATTTAATCATTCATTAATGATGAAGCTGTAATAAATAATGTTGGTCGTGGTTGATAACCCTTCTCCGTTAAGATTGATTAAATCTGCGTGTGAACTTAGTTCATCCTTTCGATATAATTGCTTGAGTTCAAGATATACTCTGTGATGGTTACGATAATTGTTGATTCTTATTTTGTCTTGACATTTATGAATGTTGGAACCTCTGGTGTAGTTAACTATACAGGGGAGGTTCTGCCGAAATTTAGAATTTTGTCTTCTGTTTTAATTTTGTTAACATGTTAGTTTAGAAGCATTCCAGGCACTTGTCGGACTGGGGTGTTACACTTTTCCATTATTACCATTTTTATTTGTTGTTACAGCTTTGGGATGTTAATATGGATTCTGGTCCAGTTGCCACGTTCGAGGTTCATGAGTATCTAAGGCCTATGGCACTTTCTTCCATGTTAAGATGAATAACCAATGGTTTTTTGAGGACAATGAATAGATTTTTTTTTTTTGCTTTGAGTTACCCTGATTCATGTGTTGAGGACAATGAACAGACACTTGCTTTTGTTTTAGCCTGCAGTGGATGGCATTTCTTTTTGTTAGAGATAAAAGTATCTAAGAATTAATTTGCCTCTAAAAGAAGAAGAAAAGAATGATCCATGTAACCACAGAGAAGCTAGACACCTAGCTAGCCATAGTACACAAGTACACAATCTAGCAACCTAGCTAGTATAATTTACTAATATTTTAGTTCTAAAAGAGAAAAAACAATGGAAGGATCCTTGGCAGCCAAATACTTTATTTTTCTTTCAATATGTATGGCCCCCACCATGCAAGAATATACCAATCCTGCTAGCCTTTATACATTCAACAAGTAAAACAGGGGCCGTCAGGAAATATACCGATCCAAGGCGAGCTTTTCCTTTCACAATGCAAGAAGGACCTCCATCTTCTGCTGCAGGTGGAAGCCACACAACCAAACTCAATTGGATCAACATCATGGGCGATGACAACCGGTGGGCCTTGCTCTGCAGAAAACATTCAATTATCGAACATTGTTGCTTGTTGCCATGAAAGCTAACTCTTGTTTAATGACAAATTGGGTGAAACAAAGTGAAAAAGTGTTTAGTACCGCTCAATGAGGTAAGTCACATGGTTAAGGCCATACTTCACAACAATTGGTTTCTTTGCCTCAACGGTTTTCCCTTGACCTCGGCCTAGGCCCTTTTCAAAAGCCTCTCCTTCTTGGTGGCCTTGTCCTCGTGGCGGACTTGAGAAGCATCTTAAACAAAGTTGGTGGTCGCAACAAAAGATTTACATTAGGGATTTTAAATGACATAATTTTTTTTCCAAAGACTAAACAAATGATGTATATAGAGCTATTCAAGGTAAGAGTCATTCCAAAAGTTTAGTGATTTCACTTTTACAGGCATATGATGCATACTTAACCACATAACTAAACAGACAATCATCCTCAACAACAAAAAAGCTGCAGCAGCAGCAACAAAACAACCTACACATAAATGGCATGACAATAGAGAATGCATGATTCCAAGCCAAAACGTAGCAACCATAGTAAAAAAATAGAGCTTGATGTTTTCTTCTATTGATGGCATCCCCCCAAGGGGAAGAAGATGATGCCAGCCACTCTACAGTTCTTAAGTAACTTATATGAGCACCCACTCATTTATCACTTTATTGTCATGGCATATTGATGTATTAATAGTCCAATACTGCAAGAAGGCTTAAATAGGGTATTATCCATTAAGTTGTGAAGCCAAATCCAACAAAACATTAGCAAAAAAGTCTAGGTGAGCACTAAGGAAAGGGACAATTCACTCAAGAACTGCTTCCTATGCTAATCAAGATAGCAAACAAGATAACAGGTATTAAACACAACCTAACATATATTGCCATAATCATGTAAAACTACAGTGCCTAATGATCACCAAAACTTATAACGTGGACATCAACTCCTCTTCATTACCATTATTAATATATTCAAATGGCATTTGTTAGGACAGGTTCCCTCAACTAGTCCAGACTTGAAACAAAACAACGGGTACATCTCCTAAACTCCTAACAACCTCAGTCCTCAGCCATTGTGATTACCATGTGCAGTGCCAACTATATATATCCAGAGGGGGTGAATGAATAAATAAATTTGTATATAGGTATAACAACGCAGGTTTGGACGTTTGGTTTCTGCTTATATTGGCTCACCATTTGTGGAACTCATTGTCTACAGGTACCATTTGTGGTTAAGTGCATTGCATAACTTTGAGCTTGGTCTTTGCTTTAGTACTCAATGTACATAGTTTCTTTTATACTATTTTGTACAGCACCAAAAGGCATCTCATACCATAAATGGAAACGTAACCATTCTAGAAACATTGAAAAACAGAAACATGTAGAAAAGGAAAATTGGACTAAGTATTAGGATCTATGCGATCTATGACATTGTATTTAGCAACAGGATTAGCCTTGCGCATGAGGGGAAGAACAAGTAACTTGTACGTAAAAAGTACCAGCCTTTATACATTTTTTTTCAAAAGGGAGTAAACCCAGCTTTTATAGAAAGCTAATTAAACCAGTCTTACAACCTTCAAAAAAACAAAACAGAAAGTAAAAGGAGTGCTGGGGAAACCAGCTAACATCTACAACCCAAGCCACCAAGCACCATCCTTATCACAATTCCAGACATCATCAAACATCCAAACATATAAGAGAACAGCACAGCCTTTATACATTCAACAAGTGAAACAAGGGGCATCAGGAAATACACTGATCCAAGGCGAGCTTTTCCTTTCACAATGCAGTATGGGACCTCCATCTTCCTATACATGGTTGGAAGCCACACAACTAGCTCAATTGGATCAACATCATGGGTAATGACAACCAGCTGGGCCTTGTTTTGTAGTAAAAACATTTGATTATGAGATCACTGCTACCTATTCCCATCAAAGCTCACTCATGTTTAATGACTAATTAGGTGAAACAAAGAAGTGAAGTCTTAGTACTTGCTCAATGAGGTAAGCCACATGGTTAGGGCCATACTTGATAGCTATTGGTTTCTTTGCCTCAACGGTTTTCCCGGCAGACTCAGCCTGGGCCCTTTTCAAAAGGCTCTCCTTCCTGGCGGCCTTGTCATCAGGACGATACTTGAGAAGCATCTTAAAAAGGTTTGTTGCTGCAACGAAAGCTTTACATCAGAGATTTTCGATTGCATAAATTTCTCATAATGGTATATGATGACATGCTTAATCACACAACTGAACAAATAATCAACAACAACAAAATGAGTGACAGCATCCAAACACCCTAGACATCAACGGCATGAAAATAGAGAAGGCCTGATTCCAAGTCCAAACATAGCAACCATAGTGAGTAAAACAGAGCATGATGGCGTCTTCTATCGATGACATCACAAAAGGAAGAAGCTGAGGCCAAGCACCCTTTAGTTCCTAAGTAACTTCTATGAGCAAACAACCATTCGTCTACTGTCATGGCATATTAATGTATTACCAGTCGGATAGTGCAAGAAGTCCTAAATAATCTACTATCCATTCTTAGGTTGGGTAGGCAAACCCCTCAAAACATTAGCAAAAAAGTCCAAGTAAACGCTAATGGAAGGCTCGATTCACTCAAGAATGTTTGCTATGCTAATAAACATAACAAACAAGATAACATAAATTAAACACAACCCACCATCTATTTACCTAATCATGTGAAACTACGACTTCCAAAGGTCACCGAAAACTACCAACGCATACATCACGTCCTCCTCACTATCAATCTATTATGCAAATGACAGAGTTATGACTGGCTCCATCAACTATGCCAGGATTGCAACAAAATCAACAGGCACATGTACTAAATCAAACTACGAAATGAAACAATCGCCGGATCTGGTCCCTGATTCCCTTGTCCCTCCCGCTCCACCCCCAAATCAATAAATCCGGTCTAGGCCGACTGTTGGTCAGGTCAGTGGGGAGATGGGGAGGAGGCGATGGCAGGGGCGACAGGTGAGCTCATTTGAGCGGGGAGAAGGGGAGGAGGCGATGGTAGGGGCAACATTCGGCTCATCTCTCATGAAATATGATGAAATATGATGTTCAGACAAAAGAAAGCAAGATAAGTAGGTGCAGCACTTACCTGCATACCTGAAGGAGAATGAAGAAAGAATGCCTTGCGCAGCATTACTACATATGAGAAACATCGTAGTCCTTGAATGTCCTCAATGGATACTAAAGCTCTCTGGCCCCGCAAAAAGATAGGGCATAACTATATTAGAAACCATGTGCTGTGATTACCAAAACAAAAAACACATTATGACATTTCATGAAAAGATGCTCTAAATATGACAACATAAAACATGGCATGGCTATAATTTTTTTTCCAGAATTTGATGCTTTCCATCGGTAGAAATGCAGTCATATTTAGCCTCAAGGTTCACTATTTTAAATCCTACATAAAGACAACCAGGCAGTCACTTCTCTGCTCTAAAAGCTCGCAGGAAAAGGATAACACCCAACTTCCATCGTAGGGTTCACAAAAATCGTACAACACTAAGGCTGAGAAATGAGAATACCATACAAATCATTGTGTAGCAACCAGCACAAATGATGCCTAGCTAGATCTAGCCTAGGAGCGAGGGGGGCGCGGCTGATCTAACTAAGCTGGGCGTCGGTGGCACGAAACTTGTTGATCTTCCCTCATTCTTGAAGAAATCGGACTACTGATCCTGGCTTAGTCGTCCTCGCTGCACGAGAAAAGCACAAAAAAGGAAAAGCACAAAAAATTAGATCTGCCTGAGGAAGTGAGGGGGGGCTCACATGATCTGATCGAGTTGGGCGATGGCAGCGTAGAGCTTCTCGATGATCTTCCCTCATTCTTGAAGAAACCGAGACTGCTGATCCTGGCCTGGTCGTCACGGACGAGCTCGCCAGTAACGTGGATAACACTTCCGCTGCCTCCCGCGGGGCTGTGGTGGAGCTGGAGGTAGGTCTTGACCGCGTCGATGGGGAAGGTGGCGATCTCCGCCGCGGCGGTCGAGACCGAGGAGAGGGATACCTTGGCCTGGGGAGGAGGGCGACCGAGGAGGATTGCGGTGTTGGGAGGAAGGGGCGGCACTGGGAGGTGGGGCGGCTGGGGAGGTGGGGCGGCCAGGAAGGATGGCGGCGCTGGGAGGTGCGGTGGCCGGGGACTTGGGTGGTCGGGGAATGGAGGAGGCGCTGGGAGGTGTGGTCGGGGAAAGGAGGAGGCGTCGGGAGGATTTTGAGGGTAAGGTTTCCGAGGTAGTATTCTGGTGTTCGCGCCTGAGTAAAAAAAAATCATCTTCCCGCCCAGAGGTATCCCCGGTAGATAGGTTGACCTAGTTGACTATTTTCAGGGCAGATGTATTGTAGCTAATTTAAAAACATTGTCGGCAGATAAATTTTTCTAGACAATAGTTATTTCCGGTAGATAACGGGACCCGTAATCTCTTAGACATTGTCGGCACATGTTTTGCCACTCATCCTATTTTTTTCCAGCAGTTAATTGCCCTTAATTCTATGTCATGGTGTAGTGTCGGTTGAGTATGAGAGTTAGAGAAGGTGTAAAGGGGAAGGTGGCGGTGCCGGTGCTCCATTTATAGGCATGGACGGGGAATCGAGCGGACGCGGCTGCGAGCACAATCATCGGCGACATTACTACCTGGTTTTGGAAATGCTTGAAATGGCACGATTGAATATTTGAATGGCACGACGACTCACAATTCATAGCACAGTGATGGTGGTGGCGTGATGACATGGACGGTGCGGTCGAAACGCTCGCAGGCAGCGCGGGGAATGTGGGAGCGCACGGCGTGCATGGCGTGGCTAGGTCGGGCTGGTGCGGCTTGAGCAATGCGTGAGGCGTGGCAAAAGGCACAGCGATTAGAGATGTATATAGCGGCAACGCTGGGTGGGTCTTGACGATCTTTGGTGGCAAGAGCAATATCAACAAAGAGCAAGGGAGGAAAGAAAGCAGAAAGAAGAAAAAAGAAAAATGGAGAAAGAAATGGGCCGGGTGAGAAAAGAAATGGATAACAGCCCAAAAACAAATTGTGAGAGGGAGATTCAAGTTCAAACTTGAATTTGAATTTTGACTCAAATTTGGATTTGAATTGATTTAAAGATGGATTTTAGATTTGAATTACGGATTTGGAATTTAAATGAATGCAAAAACTCCAAATGAAATCCAACACCTTGAATTAATAATTTGAATTAAATTTTTACAAAGAGCAAAATTTGGGATGTTATAGTATTTATGGCCTAACAGTACGAGATTGAGATATCTTGTGAGTAAAGTTGGGAAAACTCTGTAGAGATTAATTTCGTTCGAACATGTCGTGCTTCTAGCATAATGAAGCTGTGTTTATGGGTGAATCCAACTTCGAGGCATAATGAAGTTGTGTTTACTCAATACTCTTGAAAACTCATTTATAATATGGTTGCTAGTTGTGGTAGGTTCAACTCAACCCTCCTTGTCAAACATCATTTGAAATCCCTCCATTGCATTAAAAAAATTTACCGCCGTGGCTTGTTGAGTACAAAAGCACTCATTCTTGCATATTTTGGTTCAGACAACGAGTACTATAAGGAAGAAGCACCAAAAGGGGTAGAGTACTGTGGAGGTGAAAGTCAAATGTTCTAGGTTATGCCTACACTCAATTGTAGCATGTGGGTGTGCTGTCTTTTGGTTCTTCTGTTTGTAACATAATCGAGTTTGGCCTGGAGGCCCCTAAAACTATGTAATAGACATGTATGTCGTACTTTGTGTAAGGACCATGTTATTATATTGTAATCGCAAGCAGGTATTGTTTATCATTATGTGTGCGATTAAAATCCTAGACAGTCGCAGGAATACGGGATATCATGTTAAATTCGGGTGTACCCACAAAGAGTGAAGACTAAATAAATATTGAGAGATAGTTGACGAGAAAATTTGCATGCCCCACCCAGACTTTTAGCTTTCCTGTACTATACATTACCTTATCAGGAGTAGATGTAAAAGTAGATCTAACCCATCTTCCTCCTTAATTCTTATGTATCCTCCCTTTATAAAAAAAAAGGCTTTTGATCAACTTTTGTAGTTGGTCTTTTTTGTTGATTTGCTTGACATTTGTCTAGCACACTTAATTGTTACCAAGGTTCACCCTCCATATAGACACGGTATAGTCGATCCATAAATTTTCCAGAGGCAACACCATTCTATTGTGGTTCGGTTTCGTCTACTAATTAGCATGATATTTTAGGCAGGGGACCTCATAAAATTGGAAACCACCTCTTGGTGAGTGTACTCCGGCTTCAGCGGGTTTAAATTTTAAAATCTATTTTTTCACACATACATGTGCGCCTCAGTGGAAAAGTGTGCACACATACTATGTGAGGCTACATATTTATCCTCATCTTGTGCAATTCTAGGCATGTTAGGGAGCACACTCACGGGTGTTTCATATATACACACACAAACTTACACGAGCTCTTGATAAAAAGTTGCAATTTCGACCAAGGAATTGAATATGGAAGATGGGTAAAAAATTCAATATACCAGCTTGCAAAACCTTCGAACTACATGTACCTCCGTGCGAAATTCCCTCACAACATTTTCCCGAATCTCAAAGCCCCCTCCAGGCTCCAGCCCGTCCATAAAACCCCGTGCCTCTCACTAGGGTTTTCCTCTCGCGGCCGCCGTCACTCGCCTCTCCTCCCGTGCCCTCCTCGCGAGCTCCCACCTTCCTCTCATCCTCCTCGGTCGACTTCGCCGGCGGCAGAAATGGCGGAGGTGGAGGCGCAGACGCAGGAGATCAAGCTCTTTAACCGCTGGTCCTTCGAGGACGTCCAGGTCTCCTCTCTTCCCCTTCCCCCCTGTCCCCTCCTCTCCCACCGCAACCCCCATCTCATCGTTGTAGCTTGCATACTTTCTTGTATGCGATATTAGAGCCGGCCCTCTGAACGCATGGTGCTATAGCGACGCTAGTTCTTGGTTTCTCCTCCTTAGCGGTGAGTTGATCTGCTAGATCTGATGGTTAGGCTTAGGATTTGGCCTTTACTAATGACCGTAGTTGACACGGTGGCTTTATGCTTCAGTTGATGGATATGTTGGGAGTTCCATCATCTATGCGAGTCCCAGGAAGCAATATTTCATGGTTTCGGTGCTGGAATGTTACGAGTTTGCTCATATTTTTAGGGTTTGGCCTGATGTGTGGATGGAAATTGATTTCATATTTTGCCACCGTATCTAGTCTTGATCTTTACACAAAAACTTTTTTTGGGGAAGGAGTCAGCAGGTTAAAGCTTCAATGTTTAGTATTTTAGGATTTTGTGGGTTGAAGATGTAGGTTTGGAGACGTGCGCTTGTATCAGGTGAGCATGTACCAGTGGGGAAGCTGGTGCATTACAGAAGTTAAACTAGTGT
This sequence comes from Phyllostachys edulis, assembly GCA_036346405.1. NCBI lineage: Eukaryota > Viridiplantae > Streptophyta > Magnoliopsida > Poales > Poaceae > Phyllostachys > Phyllostachys edulis. The sequence continues at coordinate 33,832,770 of CM070565.1, read as the reverse complement.
ATGATTCAGAAAGAAATTTAGGCTCCTAAACGTGGATAGACTTCTGGGTTTAACTGTATATTCTTGTGTCCTAAGTATCTCCTTGGATCTCTGCTGTACTTGTTGTCATTAGGCTACATTCTATCAGATTCTGTGATTATTATTATGTACTGGATGGTGGTTTTAGCATTTGACAAATCTAGGAGTTTGGAATATTAGCAAGAGGCTGGTGTCCTGGTAGCCTGGTGCATTTATTCGGAGTGTTAGGGGTGTGGTACCGTGCAAAAATACTATTACAAATCGACATTGATAAGGCTTGACATGAGGGAGTTGTGTTTTGAGTAACCTCTGTAGTTAGTTGCTCAAGCACTGCAGGGAGCTGCTAAATTTTTTTGCATCAATCGCCATTTTGTTGCAGTTGGCGACTTTTATTTGTTTTTTTTTGGAATTCTTATTGGAAGTTTACTTTTCCTCCAATGTTAAAATATATGTCTAAAGTGCTTTTTTTCATTATGGCTTTGTTTGATTACTTTCAGTTCTTACTTTTCGCATATAACAATGTATTTCGCTGATTATTTTGCATGAAAAGCTTTTAAAGTTCTACTTGTTGAAAATTGTAGTTGAAAAAGACCAAAAGTAGACTGAAGGATTTATAGATCATTCACCATTGCTCAAATCAGTGTTTGTCTGGTTGAGCGGTGTACTTTGATATATTTTGTTTGGTTTGTTATTACTTGAAACTATCCTCTGTAAAGTACTGAAGTTTGTGCAGAAATTTCAAATACTGTTTGAAATGCAATTCTCATTTCCTAAAAAATTCAACGTTTTCAGAAACGCTACATTCTGTTTCTTGGTTGCTATTTTGTTCGAGGTTCTGTTTAACAATTGTCCTTGCTGCCGACCTTGGTGTAGTATCGGTGTTATCACTTAGACGTTTTCCTTTGTGCAGGTCAATGACATTTCTCTGAATGATTACCTTGCTGTCAATCCTACAAAGCATGCCACATATCTTCCCCACACTGCTGGAAGGTATTCTGTGAAGAGGTTCCGCAAGGCTCAATGCCCAATTGTTGAGAGGCTCACCAACTCTTTGATGATGCATGGGCGCAACAATGGCAAGAAGCTCATGGCTGTTCGCATTGTGAAACACACTATGGAGATTATTCACCTGCTGACTGATGCAAACCCTATCCAAGTTATTGTTGATGCCATCATAAACAGGTAGTTACTGAACAACTGATTTTTTTTTTGTGTCCGTTATTTCTGATTCTTGGCACAATCAACTCGTTGGACATTGTTTTAGTTTATATTTATGTTTGATAAATTAGCATTTAATATGGACTATGCACCATGTTATTCATCTGGATAACTGTAAATTATGTTGTGTATGTATATTGTTATAAGATAATCAGATACAATATGTAAATTTTCTTTCAGCGTTAACTGGGTAGAAACTTTAAAAGATCTTGCTGAATGAGAAATGAAGTTTTGGAAAATCTAATGTTGAAGGTGCATAGTTGACTCAGTGGTTTCATAGTACATCGTGATGCTGAACTAATATGAAAAACTAGGATTCCAGCAAACTTTTTTTTCAGTATTTTTTATGACTGGTATGTGATCCTTGTGTAATTTTTCGTAACAGCAGATGTAGCCAATATTTGTTTTAACTCACTGTGAAACCTTACACTTCTCTTATCACCTAATCTATTCATATTGATAAATTACAAATTTACACCTCATTATGTGATAATATGCATCTCAGTATTTGTATTTCTTGCTTGAATTATCTCAAACTGGACGACACTATCTCTCATTTAGTGGACCAAGAGAAGATGCAACTCGTATTGGATCTGCTGGTGCTGTTAGAAGGCAGGCCGTTGATATTTCTCCTTTGAGGCGTGTGAACCAGGCAATCTACCTTCTCACCACTGGTGCCAGAGAAAGTGCTTTCAGGAATATCAAAACCATTGCAGAGTGCCTTGCAGATGAGCTTATCAATGCAGCTAAAGGATCTTCTAACAGGTATGTTTTATTCTTTATCTTACGTTGGTATTCTTAGCTTTCTGATTAATACTGATTTAGAACGCCTCACCGGAAATAGGCCAAAAAGTAGTCTGTGTTCCCTGTTCAGCTGTGGGTATGCCTGACCTTTCGGACAATATTCTGTCAAGTTTTTTTTTGCGTGTAGGTCATTTTCTTAAGTAGGTGTTAGTGAAACCTTTCCGAGGTATTAGAACACCATTCCATTCCTTTCATCGTCCATAATACATCTCGTTTTGTGCGAATAAATGCCATGGTTCTTTAAATTCGTTTCAAGGGTCAAGGGTGCTTGGTTGGTTTGTGGCCTTTTATTACAGTGATATGTTTCTCAATTTTCTTTGTTTTTTTATCGCATTTGGCCAAGTGTCATGCTGTTTTGAGTCGGTCCAGCAATTTTATTTCACTGTTCCCTGTTGTTTCAATAATTTGCCCTCCCCCCTCGTGTACAGCTATGCAATCAAGAAGAAGGATGAGATTGAACGTGTTGCCAAGGCCAACCGTTGAGCATGCTTTATGCAAAGTAGGAAAGTGAAGTTTTGGGTAAAAGAAAATACTCTCTACCTATCTTATTTATTTGAGAACTTAGCTTGCTGATAAAGAAGCATCAGATCTTGGTTTCTGAGGTTGTTGAAGTACCTTTTTTAATGGTTGTCCTAAGAGGAGTTGACTGCAGTATGAACTGAAGTTTTGTTTTAATGGTTGTCCTAAGAGGAGTTAACTGCAGTATGAACTGAAGTTTTGCAACTGTTGTAATCGTTAAAGTTTGGTTATATTTGAAACTTCTCTGCTAGTTATTGCAGCAAGCATTCGTTGTTTGTTATACGTTGCATTCTGTTATATTGGCACTTTTAGTTTCTCTGTATTACCTCTTAGTTTAGTAGCCATTTTTGAGTTGGGCGCACCTGGATGTCTTCTTCCTCGTGATGACCTCGACAAGCTGCAGAGAGTAGAGAGCTTCGCTTCCCGCCTGCTCTGTTTCTCCGTTCACCGTCGCACTCTCGCGGCGTTGTCCACAACCGATTCAAGCCCATGCTCCAACCGCTGCCCCCGGCCAGCCCACTGTCGAGAGTCGAGGCTGCCGCGGTGCCCTCCCTTACACCATCGAGGCCCGCTATCTACACGGCGCAACCCCAAAGCTGTACTTATTCCTCCTCACTTAGCTTGATACCCCCCCCCTCTCCCCCAAACTAACAACAGGGGCAAATCTGACATTTCATAGGGAAAAAGGAGAGGGCGGATACGAAAAACAAACACTGTGTGCATGTATTTGCATGCTTACTAAGGCGTCGTCTAAGCGCGGATACGAAAAGCCAACACTTTGTGTATGCGGTTGCATGCTTTAATCGCCTAAGCGACGCTTAGGCGGTAAGACGGTCGGCAGCGCATCACCTCGTCTTGCCGTCATCTTGCCAAGTAGGCCTAAGGCGTCCGCCTTAAGGACAAGGTGTCGCCATGGCGTTGGGAAGCTCCGAGGCGGGCGCCATATGCATGAGGGGAGGAGATAAAAGAGATGGGATGAGGGGGGCAAGTGGGGGAAAAAACCTATCGCGTGCGTGACTGCGTGAAGCCGAACGACCGAAAGCCCTGAACCCTAGCGCCGCCTCCATCCCTGTGGCGCTAGTGCCACCATCCCCGAAGCGGCGCGCCGGCGACCATCTACTGTGCCACCGTCCCGCCTCCATCCCCATCGCGGCGTCGCCATCTCCGCTCCAGATTCAGGTTTGCTCCATCCCCTCCCACCTGGCCTCCACCTCCACTTCCTCTCCCTCCCCGGCCTCCACCTCCCCCTCCCTCCCTGGCTCCCCCTCCCTGCCGGCCTCCACCTCCCTCCCTTCTCCCTGAAGGGATACGGGCAGGCTACGCTAGCTGACAATTCAAAAATTCTATCACGTAAACCAGGAAGCCATGCAAGTAGAAGATTACAGATCGTTACCACTAGACGCGTAGTGTAGCGGAAGAACAGTTGAAGCAGCCTGGTCCAATGAAGAACGCGTCGATGTAGTGGTCGTAGTCGATCGTCCAACGTTCCCGATGTCAATCGACTCCTCCAGCAACCAATCGCTTTCCTTGAGAAGTTGTGGATCGCCCTCAAACGCAACAGCAACCGCAGCAGCATCTCTACAATATCTACACGTCTAGTGAAGGAACACCGTATGCTAGTGTGCTAGCACCAAGTCACACGGGAAGGCTCTCTCAAGAAGATGGTGGCTAGGGATTCGGTGGAACAACTAATGTGTTTCATCCCCTTCCCCCAACAGCCTCAAGCATCTCCTTATACAGTGTCTGTGACGGATCCTATCCGAACACGTTTGACGAATCGTATCCGTACTAGTTTGTTCCAACCCATTAAGTGTGACTCATTAGGTTCTTGCGTAATCGGTTGTGACTTGGAAACTCCTTTCCGATCACGAGTCGTCAGTGGCTCCTAGCAGAACATAACGATTCCCAAATACACATGAATTATATCGGACGAACCTTAATGCCATATGATCTACGACCAGGTCCATATCACTAACGACGAACTCGTATCTTTCTACGACCAGTTCATATTTGGTCACCACCAGTTCGTAACTCCTTACGACTAGGTTTCGACCACTTAGTGATCATGTTCGACTAGCCTACGACTAGCTCGTATCTCCATACACATAAAATCATAACAATCTCAACAGTGTCTCAAGTTGGATCAATCCAACCCCATGTTATTTAACATGTGTTCATATTATTGATTCGATATCCCTATATCCATGACTAGTGAAACATGGTCATCAATCAATACATGTGCTGGTCGATAGAGTCACTAGTTTTTCGACTAATGACATCCGACCAGGGATTCATTTAGAACGACATCATATAAGTTAAAAGAGTTTCACCAACAAGTCACATAGTTATTAATCTTCATAACCAATGATTCATTCAAGGAACAAAATAACACTTATTCAATAACACATAAACATAGACGTGATTTCATCATCTCTATGATTGCCTCTAGGGCATACCACCAACAGTCTCCCACTTGCACTAGAGTCAATCACATAGGTATCTTATACCCATTGCTCTTGTGTGCGCCTCATGCTTATACTGCGGGAGAGATTTTGTCAACAGATCAGAAATATTCAAATCCATGTGCACTTTGCATATCTTCACATCACCTCTCTCAATGATCTCACGAATGATGTGATATCGTCGAAGTATGTGCTTGGACTTTTAATGCGATCTAGACTCCTTAGCTTCTACAATGGCTCCATTATTATCACAATAGAGATCTATTGGACTGGAAACACTAGAGACCACACCTAGTTCATAAATGAACTTCCTAATCCATATGGCCTCTTTTGCAGCTTCCGAAGCCGCAATGTATTCAGACTCTGTTGTAGAATTAACAACCGTTCCCTGGTTGGAACTCTTTCAACTTACTGCTCCTCCATTCAAACAAAACACAACCCCTGATTGTGATCTGAAATCATCCTTGTTGATTTGGAAGCTAGCATCGGTGTAACCATTTACGACCAGCTCTTCCTCACCTCTATAAACAAGGAATACATCCTTAGTCCTTCTCAAGTACTTAAGGATACTCTTGACCGCTATCTAGTGACTTTCACCTGGATCCGACTGATATCTGCTCGTAACACTTAGAGCATACAACACATCTAGTCGTGTACATAGCATGGCATACATGATAGATCCAATAGCCAAAACATATGGAATTCTATTCATTTTATCTCACTCATCAGTGGTCGTAGGACACTGACTCTTGCTAAGATTAATGCCATGTAACAAGGGCAAGAAACCTTTCTTGGAATCTTGTATGTTGAACCATTTCAACACCTTGTCTATGTACACATCCTGGCTTAATCCAATTAGCCTTTTAGATCTATCTCTATAGATCCTTATACCAAGAATATATGCTGCATCTCCTAAATCTTTCATTGAGAAACTATTTCTCAAAGAAGTTTTACCAGATTCAAGCATAAGAATATCATTTTCGACTAGTAGTATGTCATCCACATACAATATCAGAAACACAAGCTTACTCCCACTAACTTTCTTGTAAATACAATGTTCTTCTTCGTTCTTAATGAAGTCAAACCCTTTGACCACTTCATCAAAACGAATGTTCCAATTCCGAGATGCTTGCTTCAATCCATAGATAGATTTATTAAGCTTGCATACCTTTCTACCTTCCATTGGATCGACAAAACTTTCGGGCTGTGTCATGTACACATCCTCACTTAGATTTCCATTTAGAAAAGCCGTTTTGACATCCATTTGCCATATCTCATAATCTAAATATGCAGCAATAGATAGAATGATCTGAATAGACTTAAGCATCGTGATAGGAGAGAAGGTTTCATCATAATCAACACCTTGAATTTGTTTGAAACCCTTCGTAACCAGTTGTACCTTATGAATGTAAATATTTCTATCCATATCTATCTTTTTCTTAAAAATCCATTTGTACTCAATGGTTTTAACACCATCAAGTGCATTAACCAAGTTTCAAACTTGATTATCATGCATTGACTTTATTTTGGATCTCTGGCTTCATTCCATAACTCAGAGTCTAGGTCCACCATCGCTTCTGCATAAGTTTTAAGCTCATCATTATACAATAATAATACTCATGCCCATACCTTATAAGCAATTGACGTGACCTTTTTGATCTACGTGGGGCTGATGCCTCATCTACAGGTTCAATAACATTTTTATTTATCCTGTAGAGGTTCAGTAGGAGTTGAAACATTTCTAGATGGTTCCCGAATTTCTTCGAGTTGTACCTTGCTCCCACTGACTCTTTTGGAAATAAATTCTTTCTCCAAGAAGACACCATTACAGGCAACAAATACTTTGTTATTAACCCGATTATAAAAATCATATCCTTTAGTTTCCTTGGGATACCCCACAAAGAAACACTTATCAGACTTGGGTGTGAGTTTATCAGACATCAAACATTTGACATATACATCACAACCCCATACCCTGAGAAAAGACAATCCAAGACTCTTCTTGGTCCATATCTCATATGGTGTCCTTTCTACAGTTTTTGATGGAACCCTATTTAAAGTGAAAGCCGCTGTTTCTAGATCATATCACCAGAATTGCAATGGAAGATCAGATTGGCTCATCATAGACCAAACCATGTCTAACAATGTTCGGTTCCATCGTTCCGACACCCCATTCCATTGAGGTGTTCCCGGCGGACTAAGCTGTGGAACAATTCCACACTTTTTTAGATGATCACCAAACTCATAGCTCAAATATTCACCTCCACGATCAGATCATAGACATTTGATTGTCTTGCCAACTTGATTCTGCACTTCATTCTGAAACTCTTTGAACTTTTCAGAGGATTTTGACTTATGTCTCATCAAGTAGACTATGGGAGCCCCCGGGTTATTCCCGTAAGACCGAGACCCGCCCGGCCTTCAGGGGATAACTCAGGGTCTCCACGTGTACGGATTCCAGCTTAACTCCATCAAAGCGAGAGGCTTGACCGAAAACAGTCCAAGCTCTACACTTAGTGAGTTAAATCGGAATCCATAGCGAGCATGAGATCATGTTGGCTCCCAAGATCAGCGACCAACATGCCCCAAACTCACATATAGCATTGATCACATCCATACAACGTTCATACATTCATAGTTCAAAAGACATACAACATAATAGTTCAAGTCTACAACTATTACAAATGGCCGACTGGCCGAATTCAACTAAGATCAAAAAGTAACAGCGGAAGCAAGGTAAATAAACCAAAAGTCGAGCATGGTATACCCCATAACCCATCGGCAACCGATTGGGAGTTAAATAATAGCACTACTCGTTAGCGTCACCTAAATCGGCGCTAACAAGCTCAACGGGCTCAAAGTCTCCCTCACCTGAAATTGCTACAACCGGATTGAGTACAAAGTTGTACTCGCAAGTCTTACACAAATAAAAATTAGATATGCATAGAGGATATTTAAAGGATGGCATTAGTGGCTTTAGTTTTACGAAAAACGCAACAATTTAACAATCCACACATAATAGTTTTCATTTGCCATTTTTGAAATCAGATTTGAAGTAGAAGTAAAGCATATGAATAAGTAGTAAATTGAATAACAAATGAATCAAACAAACATCAAAGTGGCAGCCCACTTTGATACAACAAAATGCATGAATATCCCATTCATGCCGAATACCGATTGTACCCACAATTAAATACAAAGTCTAACAATAGTAACTCCCGAACTCAAGCATTTGTCCATAACTGTGGACACGGCTATTCGAATAGTTTAACTCTGCAGAGGTATACTACTTTACCCACATGACTCGATTAACCTGTAAGCCTCCAGATGCCTCTGAAAATAGCATACTTCCTTAGGTATGCCGTCCGGGGAGAATCGAGATATGGTCGTTTTTTTCAAGAAAATTCCATTGAGTTAGGTCCCCCATGTGAGATGTTTCCGTACCTAGTACAAGCGTCTAATAGCACTTGCTAGGGGGCTCACAAGTTGTACTGAAAATACCGATGCAATATACATAAAGAAAAATGGTACGTCTCTTGCACACTATAGAAAATTACATCAGCTCCTAAGGAACATAGGATTTCACGGTCTCTATGTCCTTACACCACCATGAGACTTCACCCAATAAAACCTTCCCCCCTACTTGACCGTACAATACCCATATCCCGCGTGTGGTAGCACGAGTGTACTTAAATCAACGACGTTACCAAAGTTCGGTCCTTAATGGTCTAGACAAGACAAACCACATACCCAAGTCTCATGCACAAAGGCACCATCACTAGCAAGCACTTGTCCAGACCCCATACTCATTTAAAATGACAAAATTTAAATCACAAAATAGATACGAAGATCTGGAATAAAAAGTGGACATAAGAAGTGAGTGTTTCCCATAATTGTCGGGTTGTTCCCGACAATCAAACTACCGTTTCTAGACTTGCATGGCTAAGCAAAACTGAACAATGTAATCATATGAGCCTATCTTAAGCATGTGGTACTGAAGTGATTCAAGATTAACCTCAATGAATAGGGTATAACTATTCTACACATCACAAAAATAGCGACATTATCAAAATAGCATGCAAGCAATTATCATTGCACTAACTTAACCAAAATTGGGATCAAATATGGTGCAAAAGAAGGTTCAAATAATGCTTGCCTTGTTGGAAGTTCAGTTGTTCACTCTCAGAAGCGTAGGAGTCAAAATCTATTTCTCCAGAATCTAGAGAAATAACGATATCAATAAACACCAAGAAATATCTCAAAAATCAAAATGTTCAACAATGCATGATTTTTCTATAGTGGCTAGTGCATGAATTTTAGAGGAATTAAGGTGAAAGAATTCTTCTATTTGGAGTTAGTGTGCGAAAGTTATAACAATTTGAATTTCAGAATTCAAAAAGACTTAGTTCAAGTAACTTAATTATTTGGCCAAAATTTGTAGAGCAGTGGGGGGATACAAGGATTATACAGATAAATAGTGAATATTATTACAAGTCCAAAATATCTGGATTCATCTCATTTTGAGTTTTTATAAATTAGTTATGCATTTTTAAAGTTATCAGCCATTTCTATTGTAAAGATAATAGTTTTATGGATCACTCTCCAAACTAATGCTTTTTGCTACCGAGACAAGTTCGAAACCAATTTTGTAATAAAGTTCATGAAGAAAGAAAATTATCAGAACTGGTTTCATCCATTTTGGAGTTGAGATGAATTAATTATGTAATTTTGAAGTTTAGCCACATTTTTAGTGTGTAAATTAAAGGATTTCGATTTTCCTAAAGTTTTTCTGACTTTTCTCACCGAGATCTACCCTAGCCTCAGTCTCAGACAGAGGGGGCCCTGCACAGCGCCGTTTCTTAATTTGCTCACCGATTCAAACGCGCGCTAACAAGTGGTCAGTGAAACAAAACGGCGCGGTGCGAGTGGGACGATCAGACCATGCGTCTCGATGGTCCAATTAAGATCCAATGGTCCATAATTGTTGCGCGTTCGGATGGTCCGAACGGCCCAATTGATCCGGATCGCTCATTTCGCATCAGACGGTCCACATTCGTGGTGCGTTCGGACGGTCGTTTTAAATCGGACGGTCCACAAAGGTCCTAGTTGTGTTTGGAGCTGGCCACGTGAAAGGGTACGGTGGCTTATGTGGCTTGGGTCCACATGTAAGTGACAGTTTAACTCGTTAAGACAGCATTTTAAAGTTAATCTTTACCATTAACCACTAACGAACTTGTTACAGTGCGTGTCCAAGTATGACAATGGGATTTTGAGTCCCGTGCATTTCAACGGCGGCTCGCCGACGCTATGCGTCACGGCGGCGCGAACCAAGGGCACGGATAGATGCGCAATAGCAGTGCGCACCTTGAGGGAGTGGTTACAACACCTGAGGCGGCCTACACTAGCGGCTAGCCGGAGAGGGGCGGCGGTGTTCAACATGGCAAACATGCAAAACGCAAAAAAGCTCCGCAACGATCCAGACAAGCGATGCCCAACCTCTAAGGACTATTAGCAAGCTACCTGAGCTAGGAGAGTGCTTTGAGAAGCTCAAAGATGACTGGAGCAACGTCGGCGCCGCAGACGACAACGGTGGTGATGCGGCTCAACGTGGAGAACAGGTCCGAATCTAAGTGGGAGGCGAAGAGGTAGTTCTTTGGCCGAAATGGTCCAAGCTTCGATTCAACTCGATCCTATCATACATTATCAAAGTTGATTGAGGGGTTTTCAATCTCATGCTAAAAGACATGAGATGACGTGAAAAGTTTAGGATAATACCTCCCAGATGTGAAGATTGACACGGTAGTGTCCATGGGAGCACGCTCTAGAGCTGGCAATGGCACGACAGTGAACCGAAGGCTACAAGCAAAGACAAGGGCTGAGCTTAGCTAAAATGAACACGACATTGAAGGTAGAAGATAGGGAAACCACACGGTTGAAACTCACCAGAGTGATGAGCTTGCATGAGCTTCTCTTTCCTCAGACTCGAGAGGAAAGATGAGAAGAAATAGAGACGAAGGAGTGGTTTTAAGCTCAAGTGATAACAGAGATGGAAGCGACGTTATAAGGCGAAACTCCCGGAATGGTCAATTGGGGCGGTGGATTGACGCCGTCAACAGAGCGTCTCAGGAGCTTGCGGCTGCATGGCGTTGAAGCCCTACGTGAGCTGATGGTAGGTTGAAGGTGAAACTGACAGCGTGGGTCCGCCCTGCCAGTGTCTCACACGTGTGCGCGAGAGTGAAACATTCGGACCGTGTGCGTAGCTGTTGGATCCTGATTAGGACGGCTTAGATTGAAAGTAACGTTCGGACTGTCCGAACGGTTACGCAATCTGAGTCGTTACTTTTCATATCGGACGGTCCAGGTTCGAGTGAACGTTTGGACCGTCCGAACGTTTGCGCGATCTGGACCGTTGGTTTCTAATCTAACGGTTCGCATGAGGTGCATTTAGGTGGTTGGGTCGAGTCAGAGGCTGGGTCGAACTCGAGCCCAAGTAATAGTGTGGCAGGTTAGGGTTAGGGTTTTGACTAGTTTAAAACAAACCGATCCTACTTTGACTAGGCCTCTAAAAATGGAAATACATTCCCTAAAATCCTGAAATAAATCAGGGGTGTTCCTGGGATGACCTAGTGTCCACAAAAAATTGTAAACCTTTCTTTTCCAGTTACAGCTTTTTCAGTTTAAATCCAAACCCAGGATAGGTTATTGGATTGAGTTTTAGTTTTCCAAGGGTTAAAACCTTTCCCAAAAATTTGGGAAAAATTATTTTAATTTTTGATAATTAATATAGTATTTGAATAAATTATTTCCATATGATTAACATCAGGTTTTATTCTGATCTTGTTTTGAGTTAAGTTTTGAAGTGTAGGTTTAACACTTGTTTAAGATTTTTCTAGTGCAATAATTTATGCAAAAGTTTAAAATCATGATGCATGCTGATGAGATGCACACTAAACCTCTTTATTAAGGGGATGTGACATAGACATAGCCATATCTACTGAAATCATCAGTAAAAGTTATGAAGTACTAAAAACCACCTCTGGTCGGAGAACTCATTGGACCACATATATCCGTATGTATCAGGGCCAACAGGTCACTCGCCCTCTCACCTCTAGTCATGAAGGGCGCCTTTGTCATCTTGCCAAGTAAACAAGATTCACATGTTTCAAATTATTCAAAATCAAATGAGTTTAGAAGGTCATCTTTATGGAGCCTCATCATGCGCTTCTCATTTATATGACCAAGACAACAATGCCAAACGAAAGTGGGATTCACATCATTAGATCGAAGTCTCTTAGCATTAATGTTATAGATGGGCTCATCCTCAAGATTCAAAACATACAATCCATTCACCAATGGAGCATGGCAATAAAGCATATCTTCAAAATAAATCGAACAACAATTGTTCTTTATTCTGAACTCATAACCTTCTGCTCCTAAACAAGAAGCAGAAATACTGTTTTTACTTTAGGCTGGTACATAATAACAATTATTTAGTTCCATAACTAATCCTGAGGGTAAAGCTAATGGTAAAGTTCCAATAGCTAATGCAGCAACTCTTGCTCCACTGCCCACACGAAAATCAACATCTCCTCTTGCCAAGATTCTACTCTTTATCAGTCCCTACATCGAATTGCAAATATGAGCAACCGATCTGGTATCAAATACCCAAGAACTGGTCAAAGAAGTGGCAAGATTAATTTGTATAACATTTATACCTGAACTGAAAGTCTTACTTTCTTTGTTCTTTTTCATTTCTGCTAAGTACTTCTTGCAGTTTCTCTTCCAATGCCTAGTCTCATGACAATGGTAATATTCTGTGTCAGGCTTAGGAACCAGTTTAAGATTCTTAAGCTTAGCCTTGAGACTCTCAATCTCATCTTGAGTCTTTCTTTTGCCTTTTCCCTTTCCCGACTAACCCTTCTTCTTGAAGGTTATAGTCTTTCGAACCATCATCACATGATTGGAACTTTTCTTGATGCTCTCCTCAGCACCTTTAAGCATGCCATGTAACTCGGTCAATGACTTCTCCGTGCTATTCATATGAAAATTCAATATGATAGGCTCAAAGCTCGTAGGGAGCGATTGGAGAATCACATCAGTAGCCAACTCTTGGTTAAGGGGAAAACCAAGTTTTTTCAAGCTCTCAATGTGACCAATCATCTTAATCACATGAGGACTGATCGGGTTGCCCTCCGACAGCCTACAAGAAAACATTGCCTTAGAGGTATTAAACCACTCTGCCCTTGTTTGATCCTAAAACATACCCTTCAGACCCACAATCATATTGTAAGCGTCTATGGTCTCGTATCGCTTCTGAAGCTCAGAGTTCATGGTTGCAAGCATAAGGTAGTGCACATCGACTGCGTCATTGCAATGCTTCTTATAAGCATTCTTTTCAGTTCGAGTAGCATCAGCATTCGATTCCTCGAGATAGGGACTCTCTAGAACATATTCCTTCTTTTCTTGTTTGAGAACAATCCTCAAATTACGAAATTAGTCAATGAAATTTGAACCATTCAACTTTTCTTTCTCAAGAATAGATCGCAAATTAAAGATATGTGCAGAAGAAGTAGTAGGTACCATGATCTACAACAGAACATGCAAAAATTCAGCACTATGTTTATGTAAGATCTTCTATTAGACACTCATGTTGGTGGTTATGTTCGATCAGTCTACAACCAGCTCGTATCACTATACGACTAGTCTTTACCTGGTCGTATCCCCATACGACTAGTCTGAACCTAGTTGTATCACCATACGACTAGTTCATACCTAGTCGAACTTAATCATCAACAGTCAATAAAAGATACTCCTACTATAAACCATGTTTCCCTTAAACAACATATAGTGAGTTCAAGATCCATAAATCATTAAGTCCTAGTGAGCTTTGACATCACTGCTAGAAACTTAGTGATTTTAGGTAAGCAACCATTTGCTAATCATATCACATATGACTCTTGTCTGATCAGTGACATCTCCATGCACTTCTGACCAACACTATGCCCAAGGCTCAAAACCCTTTTGATAGCCTTGTCAAGTTAAACCAACACTATGCATGTGGGTGTCCGACACCCACCCCATCTTATTAAGATAGTTAATAGCACCCTACTTTGGTAGACCTACCAATTAACGATCAAAATCGTGATGGTCGCAGCAATTGGAAAGACATCACATAACTTAATTTTTATTGAGGGATACTATTCTACCATGTTAAAACATCTAATGATAAAACATGATCAAATAGCATGACAAGAATAAACATTCACATATAATCAAATTAAACTGTGAAATAGTATGGCCCTTAACATGACGATCTCCATCACCATGCTTCCTGTCCTCCGACCATCATGCTTGAAGTCTCCGACTGAATTTATCTACTAAGCAATTACTCCTAAATGCTAGTAATGAATTACAGACGATAATATCAAGCATCACATGTCGGTACGCAGACCATTATACAATAATATGTAGCTCGATAGCTATCACACAGCATGACACGCAGGCCATATGAAATCCATTCATGCATTACATACACAATGGGCCATACTATTCACATCAATCCCTGTAAAAACGAGTTATGCATAGAATCCAATTCTATCGGGTGACATGAACACCTAATACCATATAACGCGGCTACGACCACCGCGGTCCCGCTAGCCAGTTAGCGGGCTAGGTTCGAAGGGGCAACACCCCTTGCTGATCGAGGGCAGTGCTCTCGAAAAACATTTCTGAGACATGACTCTTATTCACATAACCGAGCCTCGGAAATCATCGAATTAATCATATTAAGCCTATTCCGAACTAATCTGATCACTACATTGATATGACCATGCACTACGGCATACCCCGATGGTGGACTTCCGACCAGTAGGAGTATTATGCAACGTGGTCATGAACAAGCACAGAAGACCATCTGATATTTATAGCTCATACCTCCTCGTAGACCCGTCTACTAACGCCAAAAACCGATCGATCTTATCGACCAGTGCTAGATCGTTCCATCCATATGAACCGATCTAGGTTACCAGACCAAACCAGTAATAGATCCAATCTACTACTGCCACATATCCAGTATATGGGACCGATCTAGATCAAAAACTATGCAGGATCGCTCTGATACCACTAAAGGAATACGGGTAGGCTATACTAGCTGACAATTCAAAAATTCTACCATGTAAACTAGGAAGCTATGCAAGTAGAAGATCATAGATCGTTACCACCAGACGTGTAGTGCAGCGGAAGAACAGCTGGAGCAGCCTGGTCCAACGAAGAGCATGTCGATGTAGTGGTCGTAGTCGATCGTCCAACATTCCCGATGTTAATCGACTCCTCCAGCAACCAATCGCTTTCCTTGAGAAGTCGTGGATCGTTCTCAAGCGCAACAGCAACCGCAGTAGCACCTCTACAGTATCAACACGTCCAGGGAAGGAACACCGTACGCTGGTGTTCTAGCACCAAGTCGCACGGGAATGCTCTGTCAAGAAGATGACGGCTAGGGATTCAATGGAACAACTCACGTGTCTCATCCCCTTCTCCTAGCAGCCTCAAGCATCTCCTTATACAGTGTCTGTGACAGATCCTATCCGAACACGTTTGACGAATCGTATCTGTACTGGTTTGTTCCAACCCATTAAGTGTGTGACCCGTTAGGTTCTTGCGTAATCGGTTATGACTTGGAAACTCCTTTCCGATCCTGAATCGTTAATGGCTCCCAGCAGAACATAACGATTCCCAAATACACACGAATTATATCGGACGAACCTTAATGCAATATGATCTACGACTAGGTCCATATCACTAACGACTAGCTCGTATCTTTATACGACCGATTCATATTTGGCCTCGACCAGTTCGTAACTCCTTACGACCAGGTTTCGACCACTTAGTGATCTTGTTCGACCAGCCTACGACTAGCTTGTATCTTCATACGACTACTCCGTATCTAATCGAACTGAAAGACCTTCTCGTGTATTTTCCCTTTGCCTCACGATATCTGGTTGAACTCCAGGTGAGATGTTGTGTCATCCATGCACTGTTCAATACTTTCTCGACCGGGTGTCGGATAACTTTACATGGCCGAACACTTCGACCACTAGTGGCATGGATATGCACTTTCTTTATCCGACCACATCGAGGGACCCAGAGATATCTCTCCTGTTATGTTAGGAGGGGCAAATCCTATATCCGACCAGTCATATTTCTCCGCATGTTTCACAACATACCAGAAAGCTACCTTTATAACTACCTAGGTATGGAGTAACGTTTGGCAACCCCAAAGTGTACTCTTACGCATGTAGGAAAGCATGATGATCTCAGGTCTAAGGATTATACATCATCATTGCTTGAGGCCAACTGACGACACATAAAATCATAACAATCTCAACAGTGTCTCAAGGTGGGTCAATCCAACCCCATGTTCTCTAACATGTGTTCACATTATTGATTCGATATCCCTATATCCATGACCAGAGAAACATGGTCATCAATCAATACATGTGCTGGTCGATAGAGTCGCTAGTGATCCAACCAGTGACATCCGATCAGGGATTCATTTAGAACGATATCATATAAGTTAAAAGAGTTTCACCAATAAGTCACATACTTGTTATTCTTCGTAACCAATAATTCATTCAAGGAATAGAATAACACTTATTCAATAACACATAAACATAGACGTGATATCATCATCTGCTGAAATGCATTGCTTTATGCACTGAACTGCTACTGCTACTGTGCTGAACTACTACTGCTACTGATTATTACTTCTCTGATCTCTCTAATGCAGAAGCAAAAAAAATGGCAAGTGCAAGTATTGCATCAACCGAGGCCAGGTATGATCCAAAGACCGATCCAAAACAGAAGACAAGTCTAATGATCCGGGATGAAAATATGGCTATTGGCCAGAAAATGGCAATCGAGATAAGGTGATGTGTATCCTTTATAACACCCCAAGTACAGGAGGGATTAAAAGGCTAAAGGAGCATCTTGCGGGTGGCTATTCAGATGTGGTAATGTGTCCCAATACTACCACAGAAATCAAGAAAGAGATGGGGGATTATTTGAAAAAAAAAACAAGAGGAGTAGGCCAATCTTCCTAGATGATGATGATGATGAATGGGGAGGTCAAGATGTGGAGGTGGTAGCACATGGTTTTGGGTCCCAAGACTCCACTGTGAAGCTAAGTTCAGGGATAACCGCCAAAAGAAGGCATGTTGCCTTTTCATTCAAGGTCAAGGCAAAGGCAAAGGCAAAGGAGACCAAGTCAGTTGCTGGTATGCTTCGAAGAACACCCGAAGATGTTGTAGATCAAAGATGTTCTGGGTCTTTTCAAAACACCATGGAGGCCATTACAAGGACCAAGGATGATAGACATTATGTGAATAAGCAATGGGCCTTGTGGTTCTATGAGTGTGGCATACCATTTAATGCTGCAAACTCAAGGCAGTTTGAGATTGCTTGTGATGCCAGTGTGCAGTACGGTTCTAGGTATAAGCCTCCTAGTTTCCATGAGCTGAGGGAGCCATTGCTTTGGGAGTGCATCAAGGAGACAAGTACTTTGAGGGAGGAGCATGAGCGGGCATGGAAGCAATATAGTTGCACACTTATGTCGGATGGATGGTCCGATAGGAGGGGACACCACTTGATCAACTTCCTTGTCAACAGCCCGAAGGGGACTTACTTCTTGGAGTCTGTTGATGCATCAAGTGAACAATATGATGCAACTATGATAGCTAATTTGCTAGAGGAGAGAATTGAGGCCATTGGAAAAGACAAGGTTGTTCAAGTTGTCACTGATAATGGTGCTAACTACAAGGCAGTGGGCAAGCTTCTAGTGGAGAGGATTCCTACACTATTTTGGAGTCCTTGTGCTGCATATTGTTTGGACCTTATGTTGGAAGACATTGCGACCTTATGTTGGAAGACATTGCAAAGTTGAAGGAATTTAAGAAGCCTATTGCACGTGCTAGGCGTGTCACCACATTCATTTATAGGCATAGGAGGCTTCTTAGTGCAATGAGGGAGAAGACAGGTGGGATGGATGTTGTGAGACCCGCAGCCACTCGGTTTGCCACAGCCTTCCTTACTTTGAAGAGCATGCACAAGCACAAGGATACTTTGAAATATCTATTTGTGAGTGAATCATGGACTAGGATCAAATTGTCAAAGACGAAGGCCAGCATGCATGTGACAGACATTGTGCTCTCCAAGGAGTTCTGGAATTCAATTGAAAATTGCCTTAGAGCTTCAGCCCCACTTCTTATCGTGCTTAGGGTGGTTGATGGTGATGAGAAGCTCGTAATGCCAGAGGTTGCAACATTAATGGCTCATGCAAAGGAGAAGATCAATCTTAGCTTCTCTACCCAAAACAAGCAACGTTTGCTCAAGAAGATCATTAACATTATTGAGCGACGTTGGGTGAAACAAATGGATCATCCATTGTATGCGGCTGCACTCTATTTGAACCTAGGGAAATTCTTTGCCATCCAAAAGAGTGGAGATGATACCAATGTTGGGGAGCTAAGGAGTTGCTTCAATGATGTGCTTGCAAGAATGGTACAAGATGAGAATATTCGGAACAAGATTGATGAACAAGCCATGCATTATGAGGACCAGCGAGGAGATGTCTTTTCAAACAAATTGGCAATCCAAAACTTAGAGTCAAGGAGGCCTAGTAAGTGTTGTTTATTTCATTCCTAATTCCTAATATATGCGTGTATTTTCCATTCTAGTTGATTGGTGGCATTCATATGGTGGGCAAGCCATTGACCTACAAAGGTTTGCTAAGCGTGTTGTTAGTCTTTGTGCTTCATCATCTAGTTGTGAGCGAAATTGGAGTACCTTTTAATTTGTGAGTCAATTTGTAGCTTTTTTGTGTTTATTTTCATCTACTCAATTTGTAGCTTATATGTGCTTATTAATTTTAGCAAGTTATTTATTCATTTTATTTGCTTTGCTTGCCATTTGTGCTTTTGTAGATCCATACAAAGAAAAGAAACCGGTTACTATACAAGAGATTGAATGATTTGGTCTTTGTTGCATACAACCAGAAGATGAAAACAAGGTTTCAAATGAGGGGGGAGAAAGCTGGCAAAAACTATGACCCTTTGGTCACTAAGGATTTTGATTGGGACAATGAATGGACTGACTCATTGGTTGTACCACCTTAAGGTGGTCGTGAGTGTGACCTTACATGAGATGATGTTGATGAAGCCATTGGTGCATCATGCTCGCTTTGAGGTCACAATCTTCCAAGGCAAGCAAGCAAGGTGGTCATACCTGGTGGCCCGAAGACGTGCCCTGACGACTCCGCGTACTCCTGCCCCACGTACGAGTGGAGTTTAGGATCTACAAGAGAAGATTGCCTCTAGTAACTAGTGGGGTTCGAAATAAAGAAGCATTACGTTACACACATAATCATGGCGAAAACCACGAAAAAGGACGTTACGCAAGCAAGCAATGTGTCATACTTGGTAGCACGAAGTCGTGCCCCGATAACTCCGTGTACTCCTGCCCTGCGTGCCGGTGGAGCACTGGACCTGCAAGAGAAGATTGCTGTTAGTAACTTGTGTGGTTCAAAATAAAGAAGCGGAAGTGAATGTCTCATGCTCACCTCCAAAATGTCCCGCGGTGCTCCCACCACAATGCCACGACGATACGCTCGCCACGTCCGGGGTAGGAGCCCGTGGCCATAAACCACTTCGGCTGACCCCTCATCCTTGCACTAGTCGGTCCACCGAGTCCCTCAGCGTCAACACCATCTCCCCGCATGGAAGGTGGAACGTGTACGTCTCTGGCCTCCAGCAGTCAACCAACGCCGTTAGTAGGGCCCGGTCGTGTAGAAAACGCCTAGACATACAACCATGACTGCGGTCCTGGTCGTCCTCCCACGTCGCCTCCACCATCCTCGCTAGTGGAAGGAGGCCAGTTGCTCTCAACCTGCGTCGAAACGATTAAGAACAAACGTGACTGCACGCAAAGTAGTCAGACTGCGATTGAGTGCATTAAGGTTAGAACTATACGTACCTCGGAACCCAGTCTGGGTACAGCCTCCATGCCCTGATGGGCGTGCGCAGCCGCAACGCGCCACGCTCAATCGGCGCCTCACCTTTCGGAGGGAGCACGGTACTGAGGCGACTACGGTGATGCGCATGAATCATCGGGTCAAGCAACTCGTAGTGGCCTGCGTCCGCCATACCTACAAATTAAGTGCATGCATTGTAAAGACTACGAAACATGTACAAAAACCAAAATTCCTACCTTAAAAATAATTTTCGGCGTTAACAAAATAATTATCACACAAAAATGTAAACCTAATTTAGGCTACTCAGCAATTTAAACACATTTGCAATAGGGTCTTCCAATTTAGAGGATATTTTTAAATATTTTTCAAGTGAAAATATAAATAATAAACAAAGTTCTTCCTATTTTCGTAGTTTCATAGTTTAAAATTAATTTTCGACATTAACAATATAATTACCATGCACAAATGGGAAGCTAAATAAAGCTGAGATTATTTTTTATATATTTCTAATAGCCGTCTTCCTATTTCTGCTGATTTATCCTAAATCGTTCGACTGTTGTAACATTTATAACATGTGTACGACGAACTACACTGTACACATCTCAAATAATATCGTACATAATTTGACTACAATTATCTAATCTACTTAATTCTATGTCGCTATTCTACTTAATTCTAGTCGCTTTTCTACTTAATTATATGTCGCTATTATACTTAATTCTATGTACTTAATTCTACTTGCTATTCTACTCGCTACAGCTCAAATGATTTACTTAATTCTACATAATTTGACATAATGTACAAGGTTGCAAAAAAATATACCTGCAAGATGGCCGGCCCACCGGATCTGATGCTCTGTCAATCTCACTCCTCCGTGACGAACTAGCAAAGCTTCGCTACCTTTCTGCTCTTCCTCTCCTCCTCTCTTTTGTTTTTTTCTAGAATTAAAATGAGGTTTGGAGGAATTTTTTGGGGCTTTTATAGATGGCATCCTGTCACGAGTTGAACTGGCGACAAGAAGCTATCGTTAGTTCAACTGGCGATAGGTACCTGTCGCCAGTTCAACTAGCGACAAGAAGACTGTTTAGTTCCTATCGCCAATCGACAGGTAGTTGGACCGACGACAGGAGGGGAAGAGGGTCCTTGTCGCCAGTTGAAGTGGCGACAGGTAGCTGTCGCTAGTTGAACTAGCGACAGGGACCTATTTTTGTAATTTTTTGGGGTGGCTATTTATTTTTGTAAATATCTTTTTAAAAAATATTATTTTAAAAAGTATTCTTGGAGCAGGACGAAAGGTGACTGAACAGAAGTAGAAGGATCATAACGAGGATGGTGAGTGTAGTGAAACGGAAAAAGGCATACATCAACAAAAGAGCTGGAAGGATCCTCCGGTGGCAAAGGAGCAAGGGGACCCAGAGGGGAAGGAGCCAACGGTGAAGCCATTGAAGCTGGCGAAGTCGGTGAAATTATTGGAGAAGATAGAATAGAAACAACAAGAGTGGAGAGTTGAGGATCAGGAAAAGTTGGAAATGTGATCGACTCAGCAAGAGAGTCCAAATTGGAAGTGGTGTCATGGGGATAGTAAGGCTGAGACTCATCAAAAGTGACATCATGTGAAATGCGCATCCAATGAGTAATAGTAGTGATAACCCTTGTACTCAGCACTGTAGTCAAGGAAAACACACTCAACGGACTGAGCAGTCAGCTTTATACGCTCATGGGGCGAAAGAAGAACATAGTAGACGCAACCGAAAGCACAAAGGTGACTACATGGAGGAGACCTACAATAGAGACTCAACAAGAGTGGAATCCAGAAGTGAGGTGAAACAGAAGAGGCAAGCATCAGAGCGTGGGCAGTCTCAAGGAGGTGACGATGCTTGCGCTCATAAATATGTACTGAGGAAGAGTGCCCCATAAGGAAAGAAATTGATGGAAGGCAGTAGACATGAACTCACTAGTAGGCGGGTAATCATCAATGAAGATCACATAATATCAGTGACCCCTTTCGATACGAAAGGAGTCGGAACCCAAACATCAGAGTGAATCAAATCAAAAGGACGAGTGAAAACATAGTTACTAGAACTGTAAAGGAGCTGCAACTTCTTGTCAAGCTTGCAACCCATATAGTGTAAAGAAGTATCACCTAGAATAGACCCAAGGACATCACAGCCAACTAAAGAAGAAAGATGTGGCCCACATAAGTGATGAGGACATCACTCGCTCACACACACTTATGTTCCTAACAGCACACGCACCTGTAAATGAGTCTAATAAAGTGTAAGAACAAGGAGCAGTGACACGAGCATATCCATGTCGCCTTGGACAACAGGTGAGTACATTTGTTGGGCAAATTAATTATATAATTACAGAACATGTGATATTGCCTAATGATTGTTGCTTGCTTGTCACTGCATACGAGGGAATTGTTGAAGTTGCTAATCAAGAATTGGTCGAGAGGAGAAACACTAGTTGCGTACTTTGTGTCAAGGATTTCACTAGCTAAGGGCTTGGAGGATGCCCATGCATGTGCAAGCAAGGAAATAAACAGAGCCCCACATGGTTGTTGCTGCATGCAAAGGAGGAGAAAAACTAAGTCAACATGCAATGCTTGTGCGTGAGGAATAGAAGGAAAATTTTCATGGCATGCAATCTGTGTGAGAGAATATTTGCATGCAATCCAACCCACTAAATCAGGAGAAAAAAGGGGAGCCTCACCTATTCTGCTTCCGCACTCCACCTTCCTATTTTTGTGGCACCAGCAAAAAGGAATTCTCTACATGCATGCACAAACATACCATGGCGCACACAAGCAAAGGAATCAGATTGATTCCCCAAATTCACGACTTGAGACCAAATTTCATGCATGCATCTTAAGTCAAGGAATGTGCATATCAATGAGTGACCGAGATGATGGTGCCACTGAGCAAAAATGATGAGTGGTGGTGGCGGTGAAAGCAGTGATAGTGGTGGTGGTTGACTGGCTGATAAAAGTAGCAGAAGTGGAAGGAAGACAAAGGCAGTCGAGCTCCTAGGGCCGCTAAGAATCATGACGATGGTGGCCAGCACCAACCAGAGTCCCTATGCGACGATCCTAAGTGCAACACGAATCAGGCTTAAGAATGATATGACAATCGTGATTAGCAATCTGACTGACAAACATAAGCTGTATAGCAGGCCTGAGAACATGAAAAAACGTAGAAACATGAAAGTGAGGGGTAGAAATGGTGCCTCAACCAGTGACAAGAAAGGAGGTGACATCTGCGGTCTGAATGAAAACAGGAAGAACATAATGAATCACATAAGTGAGGTGAGCATAGTCTGGTGTCACAACCTAGTGTCATGTGAAGGAAGCACCACAAACCAAGATCTGAGGAGATGATATACCTGAAGAGGGAGACTGAGTAGCACAACTAGCAAACCTTGACGTGCTTCAAAACCCGTCGATGACAAGGCGCTGAAGCAAAGAGACCAATTGTTGTGCAATGTCCGGCTGGCGAGGAGCACCAATAGCACCTGATGAAGTAGAGCCACCTCAGGACAACCGCCTTGGCGACCTTGGCTCCACCTCCTAACGTAGAAGGTCCAATACGTGTGACCATCACGCACCGTCGTGCTGGCACCAAGTATAGTGTCGGGACCCCAGATATGCAACTCCGGGACCCTCTGTGTATTCTGAACTAGTCCCATGATCAGTAGCTAGCTCACATAGTTGCAACATCGATGAAATCATATCCATACAACAAGATAGCTAATGAAGCAGACAAATTAATATTACTTAATAGCAAAAGGACCTTATGGTCAAGTTTTACAGAGTTTGCCACGTAGGGCTAAAGATAACAGAGTAAACTTGCAGAGGAGAATAAACAAACTCGTGGTAGCCATCCGACATGCCCACAGGCAATCAAGTGGAGAACGCATCCTAGTTCGCATAGTCTTCAAAGTATTCCTCATCATAAATCTCTGTATTCCCTGGTTCTTCCTCTGTGAATGTTCAACAATGGCGCAAAGCTGTGAGTACTTTAAAGTACTCAGCAAGTCATAGGGAAATGTATGCAAATAGTATTCATACAAGGCTTGACAAGGATAGCTTTATGGTTATTTTGCGAGAAGCGATTTGATATTAAATCTGATAAGTAGATTGTAAAGTACAATTTAAAATATTAATACATAAGTAATTAAGTTTATTTAAAATAACTAGTGAACACCCTGTTCACTTCCAACCTTCAACCAACATCCATAACGCTTCCCAACCAAACCATTCCAACATTTTTATGAAAATCTACCCCACGTGTGAAATCACCAGGCATTGTGCATAACTGGGGACACGGCTATTCGAATAGTTTTACACTCTGCAGAGGTTGTACAGCTTGACCCACAAGAGATAATCAGTTTATACTGTCCATCTGACACACTTCCGAAGGTGTGCGATTAAATGATTATTACAAGGCTTTTACAAAGCTCCATTTTGACTCAGTTCTGCTCGCTAAGGATTCGCCATACCACCCCCCTCTTGCGCCACTTATCAACCCAAACAGAACCAACTCAAAGCATTGCTAATTAGTTGGCCCAGTCCACCCCATAAATGGACTTGTGGTTGCACGATAAGGCCCAGATCAATAGCGCACAAAGTTAAATCCTTAGTGGTTGCTCAGGCGAGACTTTCTCATCCCAATGTGCTTCTCGCACCCACCTTTGCCACCGCCCACTCGCCCGAGCATAAATCATTTTCATTCAACCCGGCCAAATGGCAACCCTTGCCATGGCACAACAAATTTTATCAACAGCGGCTCTGCCACAATTCCATAATTTGTTAAGTCAAGTTTAATCATTCTTTGAGTATGTGATCATGAATCCCCTCATGACTAAGCATGACTAAGCATAATACGCACCCATGTTGGTATTACAATATTGTCCAACTAATAATTAACCATCCTATGGTGTCCAAGGATTTATGTCATTCAGGGGTACATGTCAATAGCAATTATATAAGAAGGCATAATGACAATTAGGCGTTTAACTATTCCTGAAACCATTTTTGTACAACTAGCCATGCATGTTTATATCAAACAATATATTTTTATAAAATGGGTTCAATATAATCAAAGGTCTACGACTTGCCTCCGTTGAAGGGTTGAGTTGCTTCGGCGGATGGTTCCAAGAATTCATCGGGAACGACGGAATCTACACGTGCGAAAAAGAGCCAAATAAATACAATAAATCCAAATAAAACCCAAAAATTATGAAATTAGTAGAGAAAGAGAGGGGCTAAATTTAGAACCAAGAATCAACGGAATCAGATTTCGTATGAAGGAGAACGAGTATCCGGAAGTTTGCCTTCACATGAAATATAGAAAATCATCAGACATGAATAGTGCCAGCTTGGGCAAAAATGATGGCACAAGTGCGAGAAAGGTAGGGGCGGTCGACGAACTAGCAAAATAGAATCTTAGGAGTGAGATAGACCCAATGGTTGTGATCGCGTCACCAGCGGAGGTCCGGTGCGGCGGCGGCGCGCAAAAAGGTGCACGGGGGAATAGTGGCACCAGTGAACCGGTGATGCTTTGGAGAAAGGAAGAAAGCACCGTGTAGAACGTTGCGAGGCGGAGCCAACGGCGTGGATGATGTCGTTAGGGGATCAAAGACGCTACCAGAAACGATGACAGAAGGTGGTTCAACCGCCGACAGAAACATTTTGGTTGTGGCGAGAGAGAGGGGTGAATTCCAGGGATAGGAAGGGGAAGCCGAGGGGCACATCGCGACGTGGTTGGCTCGGGAAATGAGTGACCGAGGAGGGAGAACGGAGGTGGTGAAGCTTTCTGCATGAGTATGTGTGTGTGGATGTAGACGTGCATATTGTAGGTGTTGTGTTTGCATGTAGAAGCTTGAGGGAGATGCTGCAGCTGCATGGGCTCGGGTGAAAAGAAAGAAAGGGGAGGACGGTGGAAGGGAAGAGTAGGAGGAAGGAGAGGAGGTGCTGCTCGGCAGTGGGGAAGAAGGAGAATGGGGGGCTGCTGGCCTTATAGCTGAGAAAGGGAGGAGGGAGCAATGGAGGTGGCCGGCTGGGGAAGAAGAAGAGAGAGGGGGGATGAGTTGCTGGTTGGTTTCAGTTTGGGGGGAGAAGATGATGAAATTGGGGAGGATGGGGGAGCAAGAGGGTGCTACCGACTGGAGAAGAAAGAAGAGGAAGCTGCTGATTTTGCTTCGGTTGGGAGGGGAGCTTCTGTGGAGGAAGAGAAATGGAGGGAGAGGGGAGCTGGAGCTTGCTACAGCTGGTGCTTAGTTTAGAAGAAAAAAAGGGGAGGAAGGACCGTGGGCTGCTGGTTTTTGGAGAAGAAAGGGGGAGGAGAGGGATGGAGGGAGCAGCACAAGGGGGAGCTGGCATGGCAGCGGGCGGCATGGGACGACAGCGTTGTGTAGCAGCATGGGCGACAAGGTGAGGCAGCATGGTGGAGGGAAGAACATGCAGTGGGGGCTGCTTCGGTTTGGGGAAGAATGGAGGTGCGTTGGAGGAACTTCGGTGACGGAGGAAGCTGCAGTGGGGAACTTCGGTTGGGAGGGAATGGAGGAGGGGAAGGGAAAGGAGAAGAGGAGGGGGGGAGTTGCTTGCTTTAACTAGAAGGGGAGGGGAGAAAGAGCAGCACAAGGGGGAAGGCGAGGGTGTGTTATGCACGGGACAGCAGCAGCAGCATGGGGGCCATGCGTGCGGCATGGGAGGCAGCATGGTGGAGGGGAGAGGGTGGCTAGGGCATGGGCTAAGGATGCGGCGGCATAGGGTGGCATGTAGTAGGGAATGGGCAGTGGTAGGAGATGGGAGCTAGGCATGGGGCGGCATGGGCTGCCATGGTAGCAGGCTCCAACGGGAAGAAGCACATGCTCTGGGAAGAAGAAAAGCAACGAGAAGAAGAAGAAAAAAGGAGGAGAGAGAAAAAGAAAAGGAGAAAAGAAAGAAATCCGAAAAAATCCAGAAATTCAAAAAAAATTTATAAAATACTTTGGAACTTGAATAGATCAAATAAAATAGTTTTATATTTTTTTGAAGTTTATTTTAGCCAATTAAAACATTTTTCCTTCAGAAATTCAATTTAAGCTTTAAATTAAACCGATAAAATCCAAATGATTATTTTTATTTTCAAAGCTTCAACATAGACCACTAATTTAAATTAAATTTTACAACAAATACAATAATTTTTGTGAAGACAGGGTTGCAAGAAACAACACCGACTTGAATAAAATCCAAGAAAACCTAGAAAATCCAATAAACTCATTTTAAATTTATTTAAGGTTTGATTTAATCATTTAAATATTTTTCTCTTTGAAATTGTAATTTAATCTTTACATTTATCAATGAAATGCAAATAATTTATTTTATTTCTAAAGCTTTAAAAATACTCTGAAATATGGGCAAGCTGAAAAGGAAATAAAAAGAACTCTACGGAAAAACAACCGGGGTTTGGAAAAAGGAATTCCAAGATAAAAACCAGAAAATCAAATAAAATAATTTTTATTTAATTGAAGTTTGATTTATTCACATTAAATTTGTTTTTAATTTCTAAAATTTCAAATTAAGCTTTAACAAATTTGGAAAAATCAAATGGTTATTTTTAATTTGAAAATTTT
Organism: Phyllostachys edulis; assembly: GCA_036346405.1. Classification (NCBI taxonomy): domain Eukaryota; kingdom Viridiplantae; phylum Streptophyta; class Magnoliopsida; order Poales; family Poaceae; genus Phyllostachys; species Phyllostachys edulis. The sequence goes on along the minus strand of CM070565.1, from coordinate 33,805,110 downwards.
AAAAACTCCTGAAAATCGGGATGTTACAAACCTACCCCACTTAAACGGAATCTCAACCCCGAGATTCGGAGAGACTAGAAAGAAAGGTCGGGAAACTCGGCTCTTAGTTTTCCATGTTGCTTCCTTCTCTGGTCGATTGCTTCATGGTTCTTCACAGAATCGCAAGGTCTTGCTCCTGGTAGGACTTCCAACTTCTTCGATATTTCTAATTGGATAACCCTAGTTGGTAAGATCCTTCTTTAAATTGACTTCCTTCAAAGACATTGGCCCTTATGGTACCCGGAGGTATTTCTTATACTACGGCACGAAGGAAAGATATTGTGCACCTCTGACAGCTGCAACGGTAGCTCCAACTTGGTAAACTGATGCCAAACTGCTGGTTCACAACCATATACTGAAGTGCCAACTAAAAAGCTATCAATTTTGTCTTCCAAATTGCCAGATCCAATTCTCACTATTATTGAAATCCACCAATCCACATAACTTAAGATCACCCAATTAAAAATCCAAGCATTCAATCAATCTCACATTCAATCGATAAGTCAACATAATTCACAATCACCAAAAAGGGGGAGATTGAAGAATCTAGACCCGCCATTATGAGTTAATGGTATATTTTGGTAATTAGTGACAATCGTCTTTTGGAACTAACATTTTCCATGAGTTGAATGAATAGGTTATGTTCCATGATGATGGAGACTTTTGATGACATCATAAGTTGATCATCATCAAGTCAAGACTCAGGATGAAGAAAATCATCATGTGTTGATGATGTTCAAGTCAAGATCCCGAAGTGAAGAAGATCATCATGTGTTGATGATATTGAAGTAAAGAGCTCGGAGTAAAGAATGCATCATGGGTTGATGCATATTCAAGTCAATGACCCAGATTTGAAGTGAAGATATGCGTCATCAAGCTTCAAGTGAATGCTCAAGGCAAGGGTATAACTAGCTAGGGCTAAGGATGTGTTCCTAATCTTTTACCGGTCTTAGTGTTTGGTTGAAAGACCGGATTGCTAGTATAGGTTGTCGTACTATTAAGAGGGGTCGTGACTAGTAGCTTGAGTGTATCATGTGCTAATAGCTCGTTGTGCTTGCTCTAGCTCTCGTTAGCATGTTGCTAATATTTGCGAATGTGTTTTGCAAATAGTCGGAGCTCATGCATAATCTTTGTAGCATGTGACTTTAGTTTGCGAATGTGTTTTGCAAATAGTTTAAGATCATGTATCTTATTCTTTGTTGTGTGATTCTAAAAGTTGGCAAATGTGTTTTGCAACTTGTTGAGAATCTCGCCATTAACGCTTGTTTGCATCGTGCATCAATTGGCAAATATGTTTTGCAAATTGAGTTAAAGCGATTTACAAAAATTAGCTTTTGTCTCCTGGTCCGTACTGACCGCAGGTATTTGGGTAGTCTGACCGGCCCTTGAAAGGTTAACCAGGCTGTGTGCCGGTTCCTTGTTTTGGCGGTCTAACCGCCATTGGTTGATCGATCTGACCAGGGGTGCCGGTCTGACCGGACCTCTCGGTCAAGTGCCCCGGTCAGGTTTTTCCAAATAATACATTTTTCTGGATTTTGGGTCCGCGGTCTGACCGGCATATGTTGGCCGGACTGACCGGACCTCCGGGTTAGTGACCCGGTCAACTTTTTCCATAGAATGTATTTTTCTGGAAATGCTCTTTTCTGTTGTGCGGTCTGACCGCCATGTGTTGGCTGGTCTGGCCGGATTGGCGCGGACTGACCGGCCATTGGTTGGCAGTTAGTCCAGACATGGTCTAACGGCTAGTTTTATAGCCGTTGGAGCATGGCCGGTCTCATCGGCCATTGGTTGGCGGTCAGACCGGGCTTGGCTGATTTTTCAGCATCTTTTCTTCTAACAGCTAGTTTTTGCGTTTGGGCTATAAATACCTACCTTGGCCGGTTGTGGGGAGAGTAGCCGATGCCCCATTCTATTCTCTTGAGATAGTGCAAGCCCTCTCATCTCTTTTGTGCATGTGTTGCACTTAGTGAGCTTTGAGAGCAAACCTTAAGTGCATGTGTTGCATTAGGTAGTGGATTGTGTATCCATTGAGCTTAGACACTTGTTTCGTTCAAGTAAGCGTCTCCGACTTGTTATTCTTGGTGTTTGCCGACACCTAGACGACTTGGAGGAGTTGCACCGGTGATCTTCTACAAGAAGGTTGTGAGAAGACCCGGGTGGTTGTGAGTGGTTTGGTACTCGCCATCTCTGGAGTGAAGAAAGAGGAACCCCGAGTGGATCGAGGTGTTGGTTTGTGTTGTGAGAACCGGTCTAAGTGGTTGAACTTACCTCGGAGGTGTTGGCTCAATTGTGGAGCCGGTCCAATTTGGTTGGGCTTACCTCAACGTGGATTAGGGAAGACCGGCAAGTCTCCGATCACCACGGTAAAACATCGTCGTGTCATTGTGGATTGCTTTCTTGTGCTTTGCTCTATTGCAATTTATATTCCTAGAATTGAATTGCTTGCATATCTTTGTATGATTGCCTTTGTTTTCAATAGTCTTATTTTGTTGTACTTAGTAAAGACTAGTTGATTTAAGCTTTAATTGTGCAAAATCGTGTTGTTAGCTTCTGCATTAGAAATCAGTTTTAGCCAAAGAAGTTTTTAAAACCGCGTATTCACCCCCCCTCTAGTCGGCATCCTCGATCTTACAAGCGGCAGCCAAGGCGAGCATCAGCGGCGTAAGCCGAGGCAAGGAGAAGCCCGAAGATGGCGGCGGCTGGTAGTCGGCGGTGGCCAAAGCTCAACGAAATCATGGCGATGGAGCATAGCCCAAGGGTGACAACCGGAGGTCATAAGGAAACTGGCTTGAAGCAGGGGAGGCCACACACGACAACAATTCTGCAGTGTAGCTCAAAGGCTGCAGAAGATAGTCAATAGCTTCAATAGAAGCCGAGAAGCCAGCAGAGCTCCAGCCAAAACGCCCGATGCTTCTATAGAAGCCAACAGATGCTAGCAGAAGTTGTGCGCGAATATAACTCCTGGAGTAGCAGAAGCCAACAGACGACAGCGTCGTCTTAGAAGTAGAAGTAGAGGCTAGGGAAAACACTACCAGTATAAGAATTTTATCGGAGGATAGCAATACAACCTGTTTTCGTCAGGTACCGGAAATTTCGGAAGAAATTTTTTAATTGAAATTTGAATTTTTCAGATGTAAAAACAAAAATTATCTAAATTTTAAATTGAAAATTGAATTTAGATGAAAATTCATTAAATCCGAAATTTTTTGTCTGGTATAAAAAATTATCGGACCAACCGTTGCGAAATTTCGGCTATATATTTTTTTTCGGCTTGAGTGGCGAGCGAGGTAGCTCAAGAAGAGTAGAGGTGACGCAACCAAGATGATTCGGCGCGTCAGCGCTAGTGCTGGCCAAATGGGCCGGGTCAAATAGGCCAGCATGAAGCCCGCCATCAGGCTCGGCACGCAGCACGCACGTCAGACTTGTTCATGGGCGTGCCACCAAGACGAGACCGGCGTGCGTGCAGGCCGCCACCTCGGACGCAGTGGGTGGCAGCAAGACACGAATAGTGTCGGGCGTGCGTGCACGCAGACCTGCACGACACGCAAGACGCGCCGGCCAGTTCCAGCCAGCCAGCCGCCAAGCAATGGGCTAATGGGGGCCGGATCGCCGGAGGCGGCGGCAGAGGAGAGGGCGGGCCGAGCGAGCGCGGAGCCGGAGGAGGAGACTGCAATGGGAGCTGGGGACGCGGAGCCGGAGGCGAGGGAGGGCTCATGGCAGCTATTCTTCTTACGGAGCGGAGGAAGGAGGAGAGGAGTCGTCGCGGCTCAAGGGCGCACTTCCGCGCCAGAGTGGAGGAAGGAGGAGAGAAGCCGTCCGCGGGCTCATGGCGACGCAATGCTTCCGGAGCGGAGGAGGAGGAGGACACGGCGACGGGCAGCAGCGCCAAAGGCGCCGCTGGGAGGCGGCGGGTCGACGCCATGGGAGGAGGCGAGGAGGTGGCGGGGAGGGAGGCGAGGAGCCGCTGCCATGGGGAGGAGTCGCCGCCAGTGAGGGAGGAGGCGGAGGTGGCGGGGTCACCGCCATGAGGCGAGGAGGCGCCCATGCCTTGAGGGGAGGCGAGGCCGAGGAGTCGACGAGACCCTGGGGACGCGAGCCGGGCGAGGAGGAGGCGGGTCGCGAAATGGCGAGACGGGGCGGGCGACACGAGCGAGAAGAGAAGACGAAGCGGATCAGGCAGAGAAGACGGGCTGGGATGGGAGGAGAGAAAGAGAAGAAGCGGGCGAGGCGCGGTGCCGTCGTGAAGCAGGTGTCAGGTCAAGATGCAAGACTATGCAACCGTTTTTTTTTACCGTTATTAGTGAATTTTTGACCGTTAAGTGATTTTTTTTACCGTTGGGGGCTTAAAAATAGCAAAAAAATTGAAAAAATTCTGAATTTTTTTCTATAAATAGGCATCATACCCCCCCTCATTCAGCACCTCTTCATTCTCTATTCTCTCTTTGAAATTGTGTTGTGCAAATTCAAATCCGTGTTGAGCTAATTTGGCAAAATTCAAAAAATTTGTGCCAAAATTTGGTAATTTCAATTTTCGTCGGCAAGTCAGCGAAAGAGGTACAATACTATTGTTGTATTACTTTTATTGTCAATTATTATTATGCTAAGATTAAAGTAGTAATAATGTTAGTTTCGATTTTGCAGTTTTCGTTATGGACAGTCCTTACGATAGCTTTGCTCTTAGTGAGTTCGGACTTTCATCGGACGAAATTACGTCTATGGAGGCGGCTGCGGCTGCCTCAAACGAACCGGAGGTTTCACCGGAGGAGCAAGCTGGAGTTCCATCATCAGGCTCGACATCAACATCAGGCTCAACGGCAACCGGAGCAAAGAGGTCGAGGCTATCTACATGAGGAGTGTGGGAGAATTTCGACAGGACAACCAGGCAAGACGCAGCGGGAAATGAGGTACCATATGCTATTTGTAAAATTTGTCGCCATGAATTGTCTGCAAAGTCTACAGGTGGAACGGGGCACTTGCTTAGACATGCTACAAGGTGTCGAACCAAGCAAGGATTGGCGATGAGGCAGACGCAGCTGCAATACAACCCCGACGGTACGGTATCTAGCTGGGACTACGATCCTCAGGTAGCCCGCCAATCTCTCTGTCGTTTAATTGCTTCTGAGGATTTACCGTTAGGCTTTGGCGAATCTGCTTCTTTCCAAAATTACATTAGGACTGCGCATAATCCTAGATTTTCTTCCGTTTCTAGACAGACAACAACAAGGGATCTAGTGAAATACTATAATGAACGTCGTAATAAAATAAAGGAACTATTTAGTACGTGCACATTTTCGGTTGCCTTGACCTCGGACATATGGAGTGGTCGGGCTAGGGAGGATTATCTTAGTGTAGTTGCGCATTATGTTAATGACGACTGGGTAATGGAGAAAAGAATTATAGGTTTGAAATTAATTGATGTAGCACACACAGGGGAGAATATTGCGAACTGTATTCTTAAAGTCGTGGAAGACTTTGGTCTTATAGACAAAATATTCGCAAATACCTTAGACAACGCCACTTCAAACTCTAGGGCCATGGACATTCTTACTCCAGTATTGAGTACATATGCCAATTCGTTCTTGCTACATCAACGATGCGCTTGTCATATTATCAACCTTATAGTCAAATGTGGTCTAAAGAGGTTGAGTCCGTATATTAGAGCTTTTTGTGATGCGATTTCTTTCTTGAACAATTCTAACGTAAGAATAGCACAATATAAGAACTTCTGAAGGGCGATGGGTGTACGTCCAAGAAAGTTCGGTTTGGACATGCAGTAAGGTGGAACTCTACTTACCTCATGCTTAAGCATCTTTTACCATACAAGAGCACTTTTTCTGTTTTTATTCAAACACACTATCCTAGCACTGACGGTACTTTGCTATTAACTGAGCAACATTGGTTCGTTGCTGAGAAGGTACTATCATTTTTAGAAATTTTTTACGAGGCAACTGTTGCTTTGTCTGCTGTCTACTATCCAACATCTCCTATCATTGTGCATACTATTTTACAAATTGCTACTCAATTGAAAATGCATGAAAATGACTTAGTTTTACATGAGGCTGTTGTTTCCATGAAATCTAAATACCTTAAATATTGGAGAGAAATCCCTTACCTATATGCATTTGCATTTATTTTAGATCCTAGGGCTAAAATTGGTGCATTTGGTACTGTACTTGATCATCTTAGTGATGCTACGGGGCTAGACTATACTAACTATTTTGCAGAAGTTCGTTCTCGGTTATCCGAGGTTTACCAAAGGTATGAAAATAAGTTCCGAGGAGTTCGCTCGCAACAACCTCCAGTAGCCCCCACCTCGAGTGGGAAGACAAGTATGTGGGGCACAATCTTCGGTGCCTCTTCATCCAGGTCCAGGTCTTCGTCTTCTTCTGCACCAGCGCTTGCTCAGCCAAGACCTACAAGGAGCGGGGAACTATCCACCTATCTAGACAGCGATACGGTGGATTTCGCCTCAGAAGGTTTCGACATCTTGCAATGGTGGCAAGCCCATAAGTTAACATATCCCATGCTATCCATACTTGCACGTGATGTGTTAACTGTTCCTGTCTCTACGGTTTCCTCTGAGTCTGCTTTCAGTCTTTCTGGAAGAATATTGGAGGAAAGAAGAACAAGTCTCACAAGTGAGATGGTGGAGATCCTTCTAACTGTGAAGGACTGGGAACAAGGTGATTCATGAACACAACACTCTGTGGAAAATCCGTAATTGTCGGAGGTGTTCAAAATTTGTACTTAGACAATGACAGAGCACATAGAACAAAGATGTATCATGTATGTAGAATTGTAGAGTTATAGGCTGTACTCTTTTTCCTTTGCCAAGATTTTCTCATTTTGAGTTTTTACTTGGCAAAGGTTTTAACGAGGCGTACCAATGGACATCAATAAAGCTCTCTATTACATTTTCAATATGATTGTCTCAATTTTTTAAAATTTCATGTCTACTTCTGAATTCTACACATTTTTCTAATTTTTTTGGATTTTTTTTTGGATTTTTTTGGATTTTTTTTGAATTTTTTTGTTCTGATGGGTCAAACAGTCAAGATCTGCCCGACGGAGATAAAGCAGACTCGTCTTGCCCAAAGATAAACCTAAATGCCCGTCGGCCGCGTGCTGACCGTCACCCCGCCCATAGGTGGCCGACACGACATTTAAAAAGACACGGGCGGAATGGGTCGTGTTTAGTCGGCCGGACTACCATTTGCCAAGCTAGTCGGCGCTCAAATCAAGCAGCGGCTCGAGTAGAGGTGGCTCGACAGCGGCGGCCCAATCCGGAGAGGAAGAGGGCGGCAGCGCGCGAAATCTGGGCGGCTCCTAGCGGCGGAGGCAGCTACTTGATGTAGAAAGCAGCAGCGGTAGCTCGATTTGAGGAAATGGCGGCCCGAATCGGCATGCAGCAATGGCTGGCGAGTAAGAAGACGAGCGGCGGCGGTGTGTCAAGGAGGGACGCTTACCTGACGATCCGGCTTCGTGGTGGCTGTGTGGCGATGCTCGGAAAACGAAGCGGCGGCGGTTGTCGTCCAAAGGAAGGACAATGGCGACAACTCTCGGAGGAGGAGGCAAAGCGGCAGCGGTGGCTCAAAGTGGCGGCGTCGGCGGTGGCTTGGATTGGATCTACGATTGGGGTTAGTGTGGAGAGAGAAACTAATGCTGTTATACCATATTGGAATGGAACTCCATTCTATTCCATGGGGCCGAAGGGACCAAGGGGCATAAGACAAATAAGAAGAAAATACACTATAAAAAGAGCTAATGCAAACTATGACATACTCTCAAGTCTCAACCGTCACAAGATGCAATATTAGTTTTATATTGAATAGATACTGCGATTGGTTTTAGTTAAATATTTGCATTTGAAAAAAATGAAAAATGGTACCAAACTCTAGTGTAGATGACGAGGAGAAAAAGGGAAAGTTACACAATGTAAACCAAAATTTCCGTGTTAACATAACACAGAAGTATATGTAGTAGATGGCAATATCAAAGTAATTATTTATTCTTTAGATTGGTTGTAGTAATTTATTTTTTAGAACATGACAAATCCCAACTGCACACCAACCATAGGACAGCGTCACAATATAGGACTTTCATCTCTGCTTGATGATCAAAGTTATATTCCTACAAACCATAGGTTGAATTGGTTATTTGTATAAAAATTTTCACTATAATTTGTGGGATTGAAACCCGTGAACTGCTGTGAGTTATGAGCCATAATTGCACCAACCAATTGCTTCCACCATCTAAAATAAGATCCTCCAACTGCACCTGCTTTATAAACACGAGGCAATAAAGGTAAGAGGAAAAGATCCAGTGAATCTCATCTCTTTTTTTAATTAATGTGATGCACACGGTGAAACTTCTCAGTGCACTGCACCTCTGAATAATAGTACGTTACCAAAACTATATATTAAAGAAAAAACAAAGAACATTACACATAACTTTTCTCGCAAGGTAATTGTGTACATTTCTGAGATTGCCCCAGCGAAACCCTCGCCCACTTAGCTCAGCTCAATGAATGTCACCAGCGGATAGCAATTCTGTCAGGAGATTACTTTTCATGGTTCATCAACTAAATTTTCTGTGCGACTTCTTCCATAGTTCCATAAATCATGCAGTTCACCTCTTACCCAACCAAGTATAACAATAAGCCCTGGTATACAAAATGATGAAGGCATAGATCACAAATTTGCAATAACATGGCATGGAAAGAGTAAAAATGAGACTAACATGGGACATCAAAAGAACAGTGTGTACACGAACCTAATGTACATGGAACTAGGTACAACAACGCAGGTTGTCCATGCCCATCCATCAGGAAAAGCGCAAGATAGGTAAGGAGAAGGCCTACATGGAGAAAAAAAATGTCACAAACCACAGTATATCTCAGTTCTCCACGACACATGTCCTTTGCCATAAAATAATGACTTCTCTATACATCAATCATCTTTTACATGGAATTTAGCCAGTTACAGAAAAAGGCAGAAAAGATTGTCTTGAGCCAAAGAATATATGAGCTTCCATACAGAACAAAAGCCCAAAAAACAGAAATGGAAACAACCAATCAATCACACAGGCAACTCATCTCAAATTTGAAAAAGCTTATCTGAAAGGGCTGTCTTATCTGAGAGTGCTCTTCTCAAACTTGAAAAAAGCATCAATAATGTAAGTTCATTACCAAGCATGTCTGAGAGGGCTGTCATAGTTGTGGGCCCCGCTGCATATACTGTAGCACGTGCTAGCAGCAGCAGCACCTATCTCCAATTGGTTAGTTCATTAACAAATAAAGTCATTAATTTAGTTCATGTTCTTTGGTTTGGTCTATCTCTAGTCCAATCTGTTAGGGTTACTCTCTATTTAAGAGAGATGGCAATCCCCATTTCGTTTAAGCAAACAAAGAAGTCTCCCCAGTCTATTTAATCTCTCCTAGAGTCCCTCCCCTTCAAGCTGTCGCTGGTTGGCCTCCTTCCGCGCATTATTAACCCTTCATGATCTAAGCCACTAAGGTTTATGACATGCACCATGCTAATTACCATGGGAAAAGGACCACCAACAACATTGCCATAACTGGACCTAGAATGGCTTTCATTGATATTAACATACAATTTCACAATATTTTTTAAAACATTGAAGACTCACAGGTTACCCATTTGCCAAGAAACCAGCCAAAGTTCATTTCTTGTCTGAATTTCACTTGGAGATAGGGAGTAGGGTTTGGTCCACACCAATTACCACTGGAAAAAGGCTAGCAATAATATGGCCAGAACTGGTCCTAAAATGGTTTTGGAAACTATGGCCATTAATGAAAAATCATTCTTTTGTTGGGACATGAAAATAATGGGCCATTATGTAGTTCATAACCACAATAACTGTTGAAGAAAATTGCACTACTAAACAACATAAGCAATACCACAATAGCACAACATAGAGCACAGAACATTTAACTGATTAACTTGAATATAAAAGAGAACAAGATGAATCAAGCACTTACCAACAGCATATCCCACAGTCAGCCACAGAAAATATCCATTTAAGATACCTTTTTTGCTTGCTCTGTCAAATCTGCTTAGTACATCGAAGTGACATGATTTGCAAATGATCAAAATAAAATAGAAATTCAAACAATTATATGTAAAACATTACACATTTGGTAACCAAGTGCTAACTAAACCTCACAACAGAAATCATGCAAACAGCCGCTGACCCGCATTACAAGACTACAAGAGTCAGCATGGTGACAGCATTACACAGTTGGTAACCAAGTGCTAACTAAACCTCGCAACAGAAATCATAGTCCTGTAATGCGGGTCTGTAGCGGTACTATGTGTTGGAATGGGCTTCTTGTATTGCAAAGGGGTCAATGGGTATATACAGATACATAGAAGTACTAAATAAGCAGAAAACACCCTAAACTAGGGAAGAATAATAACACTCCCCTCAAACTCATGGTGGATCAACAACATTGAGTTTGGAGAGGAAACAGCGGTGCTAAGCTCGTGTGTGTGCCTTCGTGAAGAAGTCAACTAGCTGAAGCTCTGAAGGCACATAGTGAAGAGCCACAACCTAATCATGCACCTGCGATCTCGTATAGGAAGCATCAATGCCGATGTGATTGGTGAGTTCATGCTTCACTGGATCTCACGCAATACTGATCGCACCCGTGCTGTCTGACAAAAGAGTGGTCGGTGCGTTAATAGACCAAAATCCTAAAGAAGCCACCATAACCAAGTAACCTCAGCTGTCAACGACGCCATAGCCCTCAACTCAGCCTCAGCACGCGAGTGGGAAAGTGATGTCTGCTTTTTGGTCTTCTAGGCAATCAGAAAGGATCCAAGGAAAACACGGTAAGCAGAAAGAGATCGACGATCGGAATGATCACTAGCCCAAATCGCATCAGAGTACACCGTGGGCTGCAAGGAGCTGGAGCGAGAAAAGAAAAGGCAACGAGAAATGGTGCCACGAAGGACACGCAGAAGGTGACAATAGTGAAGCTGAGTGGGAGCGGAAACGAATTAGCTCATAATGTGAAGGTGAGAGATGTCAGGTCGAGTGATCCCAAGATAGCTAAGACTACCAACAAGGTGACGGTAGCGAGTGGGATCCTCAAAGGGTTCTCCTTCAGTGAGCCGAAGGTGAACTCCAAACTCCATAGGAGTGTCCACTGTACGCTGATCAGTGAGACAAGCGCGAACAAGGTCTTGAATGTACTTCTCCTGGGAGAGATAGTAACCCTCAGGTGTAGAAATGACCTCAATCCCAAGAAAGTAGCGAAGTGGACCCATGACAAACATCAAGAACTTGTCACTAAGACGCTTCTTCACAAAAGCGATGTACTAAGGATAATCAGTGATGATCATATCATCAACATATAGAAGAAGAAGAGTCCAACCACGAAGAGAGGAGTGAACAAAGAGAGCAGGGTCATGGTCACTGGCGGTGAAACCAACCTTAGTGACAATAGAGGAGAAGCGCTCAAACCAACCTCGAGGAGCTTGCTTGAGCCTATAGAGAGAGCAACGAAGATGACACTATACCATCAGGGACAGAATACCCAGGGGGACGGCTGCATCTAGACCTTCTCATGCAGCTCGCCATTGAGGAATGCATTCTTAACATCCAGCTGATAAATGGACCATTGGCGAATAGAAGCAAATGCCAGAAAGGTCCGAACAGTGGTCATGTGAGCAACAGGCACAAAGGTCTCGTCGTAGTCACGACCATGCTCCTACTGAAAACCACGGGCTACAAGACGAGACTTGTAGCATGCTCAAGAGAGCCATCAAAGCGAGTCGTAGGGGAACAAGATCCCAAGTCCCAGTGCACTCCAGAGCAGCAATCTCCTCAGCTATCGCCTGCTGCCACTCCTGATGGGAAGCAGCCTCTCAGTAAGTCGTAAGATCAACAAGAGCAGCGGCCGCAAAGCTGCAACGCTCAGGAGGCCTGACAATCCGACGATCACGAAGATCATACCTGGGAGGAGAGGCTGGAGCGGGACTGAGCAAGGACGAGGTAGTGAAGGGAGTAGAAGGCTCAACTAGAGGAGGAGACCGTGGACAACGAGAGTAGTGCAGCGGAAAAGGGAGGATCTCAACAGAAGAGTTGGTAGGAACCTCCAAAGGAGGTGAGGAAACCGGAGGAGACGAGAGAGATGGTGGTGAAGGAGACTGTGGTGGAGGAGACAATGGGGACTGAGACGAAGGAGACGAGGGTGGTAAGACACGAACTGGAGGAGGCGAAGTGTTAGGAAAAGTCAAAAAGGAAAACGACTCGGAGGAAGCAAAGCTGGTGGCAGATGAACAAGGATAGTAAGGACGAGACTCATCAAAAGTGACGTCTCGAGAGATCCTCATTTATCGAGCAATAGGATCATATCAACGATAACCCTTATGCTCAAAGCTGTAGCCAAGAAAAACACACTCGACCGACTGAGCAATCAACTTAGTGCGCTCACGAGGTGGAAGAAGCACATATCAAACACAACCGAAACAACGAAGGTGACTGTACTGGGGTGGTGATCCAATGAGACACTTAAAAGGGGTGCATCTCTTGAGAGTAGAAGAGGGCTGCCGATTGATAAGGCAGGCAGAGGTAGAGACAACTTCGGCCCAAAAATGAGGTGGGACATGAGAAGCATGAGAGCACGAGCTGTCTCAATAAGATGATGGTGCTTACGCTCAGCGAAACTATTCTGAGCATGAGCACCAGGACAAGAATACTGAGGCAGAGTGCCCTGCTCAGCAAGAACAGGATGAAGTGAAGTGGAGAGATATTCACTAGCAGAATCTGCACGGAAAATATGAGTGGTTGACTCAAACTGAGTCCGAACCATGGTGGTAAATTGTTGGTAAATGGAAAGAACCTGACTGCGAAAAGACGTAGGATAGAGCCAAGTGTATCTCGAATAATCATCAATAAAGATAACATAATAGGTATGACCCCCTTTCGAAGTGAAGGGAGTCGGTCCCCAAACATCAGAGTGAATCAAAACAAAAGGACACTGAGACTCAGAATCACTAGACAGATAAGGGAGTTGCAGCTGCTTGCTAAGCTTGCAACCCGTACAATGTAAAGCAGTGTCACCAAAAACAGAACCTAAAACACCACTCCCTACTGGTGACGAAAGACGAGAACCACCAATATGATCTAATCGATAGTACCACTGGACAAAAGTGGTGGTGGAAGAAGCAACTGAAGCCAAGGCGGTGATACTGGCTGACTGGCTGGTGGAGGCAGCGGAAGAAAGATACAGCCAATCGAGCTCCCAAAGACGCTGAGAATCATGGCGCCTAGGACCAGTCCCAACCAGAATCCCCGTACGAAGATCCTGAACACAACAAGAGTCAGAATCAAGAGTGATGCAACAGCCATGATCAATGATCTGACCAGCTGACATAAGCTGCATAGTAAGACCAGGAATATGAGATACAATAGGAACACGAAAAGACGAAGTGAAAAGAGTGCCTCTTATGTAACAGGAAGAGATGTACCATCCTTAGTCTGAACTGTGAGAGGAAGATCAAGTGGTCTCACAGAAGTAAGATGAGTGGAATCCGGTGTCATGTGGAAAGAGGCACTAGAATCTAGAATCCAAGGAGATGATATACCTGAAGGAGGAGGTGATGGTGCAGGACCAAAATACCTAGCAGCAGAACCTAGTGCTGGGGCAGAACCAGCAAGACGTCGAAGCAGCGTGAGCATCTCTTGGTGCGTCTGCTCCAAGGAACTCTGGCGTGAACCTGACTGGGAGGATCCAACCCCCCCCCCTCGAAGTGCGGCTACTCCAGCGAGCCTTATGAATCGCAACAAGATGCTAGGCAGTGTGCCTGAGCAGTCCACGATGAGTCGCAGATGAAGGCCGTGGGAGGCGACAGCAGCGGCCATAGGAGCAGAGGCAGGCGTAGGCACCGGTGCTGAGGTGTGAACAACCAAGACTGAAGAGGCTACAGTAGAATCTCTGCTGTGCGAAGACGAGCCTCCTCAGCCTGAATAGCAGCGAGAGCCTCCAATATGCAAGGAAGGGGATATCTCATCAGCAACTGAGAGCGAGCCACCTCGTACTCCGGACGAAAGCGGGTGAGGAATTCGAGGAGGCAACGAGTCTCCAAGTGAGCCAGATGACGTACGCAGCAGGTGCAGGACCGGCAAACATCCGGCCCCAGAGTCAAGCTGACGCCAAACCGTAGCCAACTACTGGTAGAAGGCGTCCACGGTGGCGTGACTAGCGTCCTGCTGCTCGAGAGAATGCTCCTCCCGAAGAGCAGAAAGGTACAAGGCCTCGCTCTTTGGCTCGTAGTGGGCACAAAGACGATCCCACATCTCCTTGGCCGTAGGCAACCCAAGCACAACGGACACGTGCTCGGGCTCAATGTTGGCCACCACAATGGCGGAGGCCTTAGCATCCCCATTGTTCCACACCTCGTAGGCGTGGAGCTGCGTCTGGTACTCCTCAAGAGCGCCCTCAAAGGCGGCAACCGCAGCCCGCTAAACATCCTCAGTAGCATCAGCAGGGAAAACGAGCTCGGTTGACGGGACGGGGCGGGGTGGGCAAGGCCGCTCACCGGTGAGGTAGACCCACAGGCGCTGGTCCCGCAGTGAATCCTCATGTCTTTGGACAAACTTCATGATAGTTGACGCCGTTGAAGGTGGCCGCGGCCGGGCCGAGACAATACCTAGGCTCGAGGTTCCGAAGGGTGCCATCTTGTGTCATCACCACGCAGAGAGAGAATCGACAAGGCTGCATCCCCCGGCGACTCGAGGCCTTGACCAAGAAAGGCGAGGACGAAACCGAGTCGTTGCTTAGTGAAGCCAGCCTCCTCACACGGTCCCCGCCACATCAGGTGCTGAGATGCCCAAGCCTTCTCTGTGGGACCTCCACCCACTACGTAACTCAAGCTCAGGTGCTGAGATGCCCAAGTCACTGCTCAGTGAATCCAAGCCAAGGAGCAGCAGCAGGAAGGCGGCGGCCTCGAAGATGGATCCAGCAGGTAGAGGAAGGCGTCGGTCGTCTGAGCTCAGGGAGGGCTCCGAGGTGTAGCGGTTCGGCCCAGCAGGAGGATAGAGAGAGAGTGAGCTCAGCGCAAAGCGGCATAAGCTCGAGGCGTCGGCACGCAAGATCGGGCACGGGCGAGGCCCGAGGAGAAACCGCTCAGGCGGCGTCGATCGAGCATAGAGATCACTGAGGCGTGGGGCGCAGGAGAGCTGGATCCGGCGGCGAGAGCATAGCTAGAGCCACGACGACGGATCCAGTGCGGCAACGGCAGATCCGAGCTCGAGGACGCCAAGCGACGAGAACCTAAGGCAAGACCGCGGCCTGAGGCAGCGTCTCATTGCTCAAAGCGAGGAGAACCAGAGCCATGGTGACGCGAGGAGTCGGGATAGGGGAGAAGCCCGGTGCCAGCCTGCGAGCGGCGACATGGTGACCTGGCGACGGCAGTGGTAGGAGTGGGTCTAGGAGCTGGGTAGGAGAGTAGGTAAGAGAAACCCTAACCCTAACCCTAACATGTTTGATACCATGTTGGAAGGGGCTTCTTGTATTGCAAAGGGGCCAATGGGCCAATATATACAGATACATAGAAGTAGCAAATATGCAGAAAACACTGTAAACTAGGGAAGAATAACACAACCTATATATATATCTAACACTATGTATGCGATGGTACTGTTCATGTGTATTAACCAGGACCGCCGGCACAGTATTAGTTGGAAATTAGAGATAAGAATAATTAATTTCCTTGTTAGTTGGGTTTATTTACTTATAGATATATCTCATGTATTAAAGATAAGTTTCCTTAGATTTAGTGATTGCTTCTTAGGAGTAAGTCAAGTCATCCCTATAAAAGGGATAGCAATGTATCCATTATCAATCTAGCAAGAGTAATGAATTAGTCTCACTCATCTAAAGTTCTCTCACCTCAGCCTATAGTCTATCTCCCCCTTCCAATACCCTAAACCCCTTCAAGCCATGCCGTTCTGGACATCCATGTTCAAACAAGAATTATACAGGGAAGGAAGCTAAAAAAACCAGTAGGACCACAGCAGGGGGGCAAAATCCAATCCCAGCCTAATGCATTTCCAATTTCTAGAATCCTGCATTGTTAGTTGTGTTCTGCTTGATAAGTCAAGTCAAGAAACACAGACAATAACAGAGCACACTTTATTTTCAAAATTCTAATTTAAGGACAAATTAACCAACTGTACAAAATCATTGCCTGTATGATTCTTTAGGAATCACCCAAAAGGACGAGAAAATTAATTGGCACACTGTGTTAGGTTGTCTTTTCCACCACGACACCACATAATATGTTGGCACCAAGGTACACTAATTTACCAAGCAATCAAACTAATTCTGGCTTGAAATTTAACATCAACGCTACGGAGCCAATTATCATATTGCTTTCACAATGTGAAGTGAGAATTTTCTGCTTATTTTCATAGTCACATTTGCTTCTGAATAGATTACCTAGATTAGGGTAAGTCAACAATTAATTCAAAATGAACTAGATGTGCTAAGTCACTGTAAAAATTCTAGGGTAGTTTAAAAGTAAATTAACATTGATTGGGATTATGTTTGCCTCATCAATAAGTGTATGTGTCTTCAGACCTTCATTATGTTTAGCGTGGAAGGAAGTCACGGATCACATGAAAAACTATAACATTTATTGCAACATTACAGAGAGTACCTGTAGCTGAATGCAACAAGCAATCCGGGGAAAATAATGTCACCAAAGCCTATCATGTCATAGCCACCCCATGGATCAAAGAAACGAGGTATCCTTAGGAGCATCGGAATCGTTTCCCCTGAGTTATCACCACGAGCAACCTGAGGAGTTTTAATGCAATGGGAAGTAACATAAAAGCAATCACAGGTCAACAGATAGAAGATATATCATATAAGATAGGGCTCAGTAAAGATTGGCACTAGGTAGATAATCTAATGATAGGAAAATTATGAAGTATAAACCATGCAAAATAACATGTTCCAAACACATAGTTCATGTTGCAAGTGTGCACATTTGTCTCCAAAATATATCAATTTTATATGGATCATCAGAACACCAAATTTTCTATCTTCACCTGTATGTCCCTTTCAATTAGATCGAAACACTGAATATTCTATCTCTGTAGTTGGCTATTAACCATGTCTGGGCATATGGGCATTGTAAACGCCATGGGAAATAGCTAAATTCATGAGCCAAGTATGCAGTATCTCATAATAATATTACTACATGGTATCCCATCCGTTTTTTTAAGGTATATAGTTTTCTCCATCTTGTTTCACATTATAAGGCGTGCATGTGAATTTATTGACGGTTTTCCTTCTTTGCCCTTATTTATCACATCTTCTCTCTCTTGCATTTATAAGCAACACTCTCACTAACTATTCCCTCTCCTATTCCCAAGGTATTTAAGCAAGGATAGCAGGGTCAGCTTCTCTTGTCCTTCTCTTGATTTTACAACCTTAACCCTTGTGCCCGCCCACTCAAAATATGCCTTATATTTTGAAAAGGAGGGAGTATGAACCAAAGGCAGCTTATTAATGAGCAAGCCTTCCTCATGTGGTCGCAAGACATTTCGACTAATTTACTGCAAATTCTATGTTGCAAATCAATCCGTAGACTAAAGAATAACTGATAATAAGTTCAATTGTAAAAAAACTGTCAAGAATTCACTTACCGCAATCATGACACTTTCATGGAATATAAGAGGTGAAATGAACACCCAGAAAATGTCATACACAAATGCAGCACTAAGAAGAGCTGATGCAACCTGCAAAGATAGAGTCTTAGATACTTCTGATACATGTAAGATCCATAAAGCTATTAATTGATGACAATCAGCGAACTGTATCAAATAGAGATGCCAATACCCTGATATTTGGTAAGCGCGCCATCTGAAGCACAGTTATCATCAAGCAGATGCCCTAGGAGAAATAAATTGAATGCATGGTCAATGATACGTACTTGCTTTTGCAAAGGTCATAGCCTGCAAGCTTTTCAACATTAAATGGCAAGAAATTTAACATCCCAAGTATCAAACAGTCAAACTATTAAAAAAAGTCCAACTATGAGGGTAAACACAAATGGAGTTCTCTTCTTTAGACAAACTATCCAATAATTAAAAATAGAACTTGCAAATAACATGCTTTTGACCATAGTTACCAGAAACGCGGTTCGTCCGAGTCGCGGTACAGGATTCAGGTTCGTAGTTCGCCACTTTTTATTCCAATCTCCATTGCGAACACGAACCTGTATCCTAAACCGGTTCGGGTTCGATGAATCTGGTTCGCGATTCGCAGGATTTTATAGCGAATCCGGTAACTATGCTTTTGACACATGCATGCTTCTTCGATACAATATCCAGCTTAGGAATTGTCTATGGTATCTCACCCTAAATCAAGCAACTGAGAAAAAGGTGTGAAAATGAAAATGATACTGTCAACATTTTGCTTTACATCTCCATCTCTATTCCACAGATGTCACCAACATGCTAATGGTAGTGTGTGATATAACAGGTTCAGCCTGTAGCTAATTCATTCATATGAGATCTTCAACATCATGCTTAAACTTTTTGACATTTTGACATGTTTTTTGGGGAAAAATTGAAGCCCAACTCTTTGATGTATTTATGGAAAAAATTCTTCAACCTCTAAATATTTCAAAGGGATTGACCTCATTGCGATAAGCAAGTTGTGCAAGGAAATCATATTGTACCTGACCCCACTAGGAATATGGGACCTGGATCCACACCGACTTCACAAGTCACAAAATGCTAGTTTTAACCTCTGGTGTTTAAGAAAAACTATCATGTGAACCCGGACATGCTTGGTGGTACATTACAAGAGCATGTGCAATTGCATGCTTTCACATGCTACTGATGCAAAATGTGGAAAAATACACCTACACAGTGAAAACATAGCAAGCGAACGCAAGAGTGATCATATTTTTTTTTCTTACAAGGATGTCTTGGCCTATCCAAGCAAACGAAGAATGCCGATACACAGCCCAGAGAATCGCAAAGGCCACACAAAATGGTACTATTCCAACAGATAAGGCCAACACCTCCCCCAAAAAGGGGAGTTGTACAGTCTTTCGTCCACAATCCTTGTAGATCCTGTTAAATGAGGCACATCGAACAAGAAGAAATAAATAAATAAAGCGACGAGCATTAACCAAATTGCTTAATCTAAATTATTTCATTTGCTACCTAGAGAGAAGTGTCACCAAGCAAACATGCATACCCTGCAAGACACAGTCCACCATCAAGCTCATAACTGAATACCCCAGCAAAGGAATATAAAAAAACTAAATAAACACTTGTTACACTTCAAAATCCACTGAAAGAAGAAAATACCTCAATACCACCAATGCAGAATAACACAATTAGCAGCCAGACGAACCAAGATGACATGAAGAAGAACAGGAGGAGGAGGAAAACTGAAGCAACTATAATAAAAACAATAGCACCCTTGGCACTGATCTCAAAGATCTCTTTATCTTCTCTAAAGTTTGTTCCAGAATTAGGTCCATCCTGTTTAGAATGAAAGGAAGAAAGTTGTCAGTAAAAAGCATACTCCAGTGATGAACTAGATAAACTACTACTTGTTAGCTACAACACTAGAAACAAACTTGACAAAACAGCAATTAGAAGAAGCATTCATGAGCAGCAAAGATGTGCCTCACAACAAGATATGTTTTTTGTAGAAATACGGAAATGAATGGGTTCATGAAAACAACACCTAATGTGTAGCACGGACACTCCTCCAAACTGCCGTATCCGTGTCGGACACCGTGTCTGACACGGATACGCTGCGGACACGTGTTGGCGGCGTGTCGGCTCCTTTAAAAATGAATTTTAATTACGAAAACCCCCGACACGTGTCAGACACAACGTGACCGCGTGTCCGACACGGCCCACGCCCCAGTCGCCAGTCCTGCCGAATGCGCTAAGCCGCTAACCCTCCTCCCAAATCCCGGCCGGCAGACACGGCCGCCTCGAGCTCCCTCCTCGCGCCCATCCGCCTCTGCCTTGCTTGTTCGCCATCTTGCCGGATCGACCTCCTGCTCCCTCGCGCCGCCGGATCGAGCTCGCTCCTCTCCTCGCCATTGGATCGGGCTCCTCAGCCTCCTCCCTCCTCGCCCGGGTCAGCGCCTCCAGCCGTCATTGCGTCGTCGCCCACGACCCCAACTCCTCCTCCTCCGCCACGGCTCCGCATCTCCTCCTCTCGGCGTCGGCTCTCAGACCTCTCTCTTGCTTGGCTCATTGCGCCACCTCGGACCTCCTCGCTCTGTGCAGGCCCCAACTCCTCCTCCTCACACACAGTGGCTCCTGCGCCTCCTCTCTCGTTCTTGGCTCGCGCCTCCTCCTCTTCTTGCCCATTTCACACGCCACGCCTCGGACCTCCCTCGCGCAAGTCGCGCCTCCAACCTCTCCAGCTCTCCCAGTACGTGTAAGTCCCCCTCTTATCTTCTTGTCTTCTTGATGGTTGTGTGGTTCATGCTGAGTTGCTGACTTCTCCGACTCCAGCTCTCCCGACAGGTGCGAGGTGGTTGTCTGGTGGTTGACAACCAGACAGTGGTTGATTACTTGATGCTAATGGAGCGATGGTTGATTGGTTGTCTGGTAAATGTGTAGTGTAGTACATACATGCAGAGAGTAGAGAAATATAAATGAATGCAAATATGCACTCTATTGCTTTGATTGTACAAGAATCAAGTATATATGTTATCTTTATAGTCTTGCAACTCTTGCTGATCATGTTACTTCTTTTCCTAGGTTAATGGAATTCTGATTTCTGGAAATGATATTCATATGAACAATTGAACATATCAATATGTCATGAATTGGCTGCAAGAAGAATGAAGAGGCGCGGGTCATCTTTGAGAGGTACGTATTCTGAGTTTACATTACACTTTAGAATATTTTAGTTCGACAAGCATGAAGAAATATAAAAAATAATACATATGTGTAATTTATTCTTATTATATAAATATATATAGCTGTGTCGCCGTATCGGTATTTTTTGGAAAATGGCGAATTCCCATGTCGGTATCGTGTCGTGTCGACGTATCCGTGTCCGTGCATCATAAGAATGCGTCTGGAAGTAGATTTGTCAAATTACATTTTGAAAGCAGTTTACATCAAAATCCGAAATTAAATACAAGGTCAAATGTTATTATAATGCCATCAAATCACAAAGTCAAGACATTTTTTTTTTCTGAAGATAGCATATAATTAAACATCAAGCTTAAATTCTATATTACATAGTCTGAATAATGACTCATCCCTCTTCCTACATGTGATGTATTTGTTAGTGGCACAGCAGTGTGCAGTGTCGGTGTGCCTCACATACAATCTATTCATGCAAGGTACCGCGTTCCAGCCACTTCACCCGAGTTGGTAAAATTTGTCCCGGATTGTAAGTGTATAAATGTTGAATGCATTCCGGTATGTGTATGAAAAGATAAAACAACATGAAATGTCATATAGTTTGGGTAGGCATAGATAAGGCACAAAAGTCAAAACCTTCCGTGTCAACTGATTATAACGCTCATCAACCTGCTCGCATGCAACGAATTCAGTCCAGAGTGATGCACAGACTATGGTCCCCACAGCCATTATCCACAAGAAGCATGCTGAAAGGTCCACAACTGGTCGATTTGGTGAATATAGCTGCACCTCCACTACAGCAAAAGAACAATTTCGTATTAGCATGCATACTATGGTGTATCATAAATTAACTCACAAGCATATTGGACTTCGACTAGTCATCATTTATACAGGAGTAGCAGCCAACGCAAACAATTGTACCAATCGAACAATCAATTCAACAAATCACTATTTACGCAGGGATCACAGTGCGTCGAAAAAATGATAATTAAGTAATTAACTATTGTGTTATAAAATATGTAGCAGCTATATGACCGAAAAATAGATACAAAGACAATCCTTCAGTAAGAAGTTAGACAGCACAACAGTTCACTCGACCAGTATGGATTCACAAGCACATAATAGGCTGGAAACTGCAGCTGGCATACAACAGTTCTGCCAGGTACTTGGTTCACTATGCATCATTTACTTTGAAATATTAGTCCAAGTCCCACATGTTGCAAATATCTACGCTAACAAACTCTATTTCAAACCGGTTTTCTTCCTGGATCATATATTTTCTACTCAGGGAGATGGGCTCATCTGTGAGCACTAATTTTTTTGAGGGGAGCATGGGAGGGCAGACAAACAGACACTCAAGCACTTTAATAATAGTCCAGATAACTGTCTTCAGTTGAAAAAAAGGTTGAAATTTCATGCAATAGTCTGAATATAAAGCATTCAGTGCTTTTAAGTTGATATGACAATAAGTGGAAATAACAGAGTAAAGATATAACCAAACTCTGCCACAGGAGCAATATAAAAGAAATAATGCTGAAGCTTAACAGCAGTAAGGAAAATTAGGAATTTAAGATTATGTTACTTACCCCTTGCTCCATGATCCAAGAAGTCCTTCAGCTTCTTTCCTGCTGACTGTGGTATCATTACGACAGGTATTGTCACATTAATGGAAGTGTCATTCTCACTGCAAACCATCTTGTAAAGTTCTGAAAACAAGAAGTTAAACAGATGGATTGTTGTCTGCAAAAGAATCTGGCATGCCTACCTGAAATACTGAACTATTTGAACAGGACAGAGATAATATAATTCAGGTTGCCTTTTTTATACCTTCATTGTCATTGATAACTAGTAAACCAGCTGCACCACCAGCCTGCGCAATCTTTGCTTTAGCAGTGAAAGCACATTCTCCACGTGTTGATAAAGCAATAGAATTTGTTAACTGCAGCAGCAGGAATTAGTTTAGAAAAATACGTACATCATACACGTTTTCTTTAATTAGGATTACGCTATTAGCATGTCCTTTGCAAAAAAAGACTTAGTTAACAAGCATGTTACAGTTGGTGCCAAAATCAAACCTTTGATGTCAAATTCGAACAGCAATCAAATGGATTTGCGAGGACAGCAAATGTTTTTTGAGCTTCATGAATATCTCTAGGCAAGGAGGCTCCAAATCTTGCACTTAGTCCAACAACAGTTGAACCTTCGGTCCCATTTACCCAATTCTTCACCTTAACCTGGATAAAATCTGGGGCATGAGAGAGAATGGGAGACTAGGGGCAATAGTATCTTGCTTTAATATAAAGTTGAGTCAACGAATACAGAATCTAGGTTTAGATTTCTTGGCATTGGTTGGGCACCTACAGGTTATAGTGTCGAATATGTAAACATCTTATTTCCTTTCGTGCAAGCAAAACAAATGGCAAAGAAGTATTAACAGGATAGTAGTAACCTAAAATTTCCAATTTAGAAACAAAATCAACGGTTGCATTTGACTTGAATGAAAATCTCTAAGCAAAGGCAGAGTTGCAAACTTGCAATAATGCAATCTTATGTATATGTTGCGTCCTCAATTGCAAACACATCATTTGATTTTTAAAAAAAAAATTATCATATTCCTAGAAATGCAGAAACCATCCATTTATGTCAAACAAAGTCTCCTACACAAATTCTAGATGTACAATCATGAGATCCCCATGCATGCGCTTCAAAAGACACATCAAAATGTTCTTTTTACTAAAAACATCAAAATGCTTATCACAAGCCCACTTCATGCATAACACTACAGTAAGGAGCTATTCAATCAGGTCAGAGGCAGAAATATTATAGGGGGACGAATTTGGGCCAAACTTTTCATGTAGCGAAGTGAAAGTATAATTCCACAAATATGTGTTGATATATCTAAATTTCAGGAGATCAGTAAGAAGCGCATTCCTATTCAGCATTCCCGAAAATATGCTAAGCAAATCCACAAGCAAAGAAATAGAAAAATATGGGATGCTTTCCAGGACAAATATTTTATTAAGGTTATCTTTACTCAAAGAAGAACTGAAGAAGCAACTAGAGAAAGGCAACAATTGTCCTACAAACAAAGACAAGGGCAATATCTTCACCAATCTTGAGTTTTTATTTTCTGTTAAAATATTATTGGAGTTCTAGGTATCAGAACAAGCTCATCACACAAAAACCATAACTAATTCAACCAGGCATGAGAATCTCGTAGGCTCAAGCCAAAAAGAGTGACAGCAGCCCCCATCTAGGTAGAAATCCATACGAATGGAAAAACCAAATAATATGTGAAATTAGTGAGCAAGGACTGGCTAAATAATATGATCCTATTTCCCCTGCAGCCTGAGTTATAGGTGAACAGCGGAAGCATTGCCAAAAACTGAAAAGCGGCCGTGCGACTTACACATGCATTTCAGTTCAAGCCAGAACGGTTGAACTAAGTGTGCACCAGACCAACTATCCAGCTTTCGATCCATTCCATGACTAAAATACTACAGCTCGGAAATTTCGCATTCTTACCCAACGGCAGGGTAGATCCACAAATCCCCTCTACACGACCACACCGTCAGCGAGATCTCCTCATTCCACCAAACTACAACCTATACCTCTAGCAAACAAAGAACCCTACAGCGAACTGCCACCACTAGTAGCGACCAAATCTGGAAGAGAGGTTAGAACAGATGGGGCGGTCAGCTTGGCTCGTTACCAGCTGGAACTTGTTGGAGCAGCCGGGCGTCCGCGGGGAGCCGGCGTCATCGTCGCTGGAGGCGTCGTCGGCCGCGGCGCCGCCGGCGAAGAGGATGAGGAGGACGGCGGCGGCGGGGAGGAGGAGGACGCTGCGGGCGTAGCGGGTCGACATGGGCGTCGTCGGTTCGATTCGGCCTTTGCGTCGCCCAGACGGCAAAGAGGAGTCGCGGTGGGGTCGGCCGTCGGAGTGGGAATTTAGGGATGGAGTGCTGGAGTAGTGGAATCGGTCTGGGCATCTCGGGGATGGCAGGTAGGGCTCTTTCGGGGATTTGATGAGAGGACAACGGTTTTATTGGGACGCGGTTTTTTCTCGACTTATTTCGATAGATAGGTCCAAAGTAGACGTGTTTGGGGTCAGACCGGGTTGGACCTGAATAACCACACGGAGGAGTACTGACATGTGGGTTAGTTCGATGTAGACATGTTTCGGGATATTTTTGTGGGCAAGTCCGTCTGGTGGCTCGGCCCGGGAAGGCCGAGCCGGTCTTGCTTCGCAAGTTGGGTCAGCCTAAATACCAGCCAGAGTATTGACATGTTGTCCCAATGTGTAAGTTTTTTATATATTAGATCATCGCCACGTTGTTATCCACATGATTCGCCACAGTGGTAGAATCGTCAAAGTACATGGGTAAAATTAGACTTATTCCTATATAAAATGAGAAAGTTCAGTACTCACTGAAAAAAATGATATTCCACCGGAAAATTAAAATATTAGAATAAAAAATTACATCAGAATAGATGCATACCGTTTAGCGAGATGGTCAATTATTTTTTTTCAAAGGAAAACGATTGAATGTGGTTTAGCTAACCAAAGAGTCAGCGGCGGAATTAGTTTAGGAGTATGGGGTACAGTTGTGCCCCTTTTTTTGGGAGGAAAATACCTGTTATATATATAGTGTGTGTGTATATACACATGTAATAAATTTTGGTACAGTCAATGACATTTGTGATTATATGTAAGTGTTAGATTGTATATTAGTACGTAGAATTGTATAGATTATGCATTATGTAGAAGTAGATGTAACACCTCGGCCCAACGTTGAGCCAGAATATCACTAAACTACACTAACTACTAATGTAAACAATATATTGCACCAAATTCCATCAAGCATATAGAGGATTAAACATGTCCATGGGTCACAATAAAAGCATTAAACACGACACCATAATCATAAGGATTAAATACTAGATAGCAACACTTAATACTGAATCAATCAATAATAAACAGTCCATAACGAGTCTATTGAATGAATAAATCAAGTCCCAAACCAATCATCTAGAATTTATCAAGTCTACTGAGTCCTAAAAGAAATTTCATCACACTAGTTTGTACGATCTCATGACAGAGTGAATCAAATAATTATAATGGTTGCATGTAAGCCATATGAGCTATCCCCTCCCATGTAAGATGGCATCAACATAGCAAGGGTGAGTCTACGACTCAGCAAGAATACAATGAAATAACAAACAATAATTCAATAACCAACATCAATATTATCATTGACATCATTCATTTATTTATCTTCATGTTCATACCCAAATAAACATATCATCTTGTTTCCATTCATGCAATGTGACGAGGATTGTTGACTAGTCAATTATCCAGACATATCTTTTATGATATAACTCAGATCCTTTACTCAGCCTAAATTAGTTTGCTAGGCCCAAGATCAATCAAGCAGTCAGGAGGTGGCCTCGAGAGTCTTTCCTTATACCACCCTTGAACCTCTTCTAGAGATCCTCTTGGACCTCCTTTGGAGATTTCTTCGGACCACTCCAAGAACTCTCATCCCAAGACCACTCCAGGACCTTTTTCCTATAGAGGAGGTCCTCAAAGGTAGTTGCCCACGTGCGGCTAACGACAATCCACATGGAGAAAATGTATTGGTAATTTCATCTAGAGACACAATAGTTGGCATGAAAGGATGTAATTGATGGCACAAAGGGACGCGACTATTGGCGCGAAGAGGCACCACTGCAACAAGCTGCCGACGCTTGTAGACTATAAAAGATCCGGCCTATGTGTCTTTGTAATGATCTGAATCGACGTTCATTCATAATCATTCTCCCTGTAATCAAAGCATACCCTTTTGCAATATACATCACCATTTGAGTCCTTAGGCGAATAGACAGCAATCTCTATTTTCTTTTTATACTTTTGTTTGTCCGTTCTGTGACGAGAGTCCCAGATGTCGACACAATGCAACTCTATGATATATGCTCATTTGCTCATTTCATCGCTTATACCGGCATAGCATGAGGGAACACCCATGACAATGTTCACTCTTCCTCAAGCCCATCCTCAAAAGGACTAGGGATCTCTCCACTCCCATGGAGTCTTTACCAACGAGGTAGATATCATGTGGTCAACATGACCACTTCTTTTTTATGCAATGATGATGCACATGATGCCAAAATTCAATTTAAAGTCGCTACTCATTAACAATACCATTATTATTATTATTATTATTATTATTATTATTATTATTATTATTATATATAGGACGCATCTAGTGCTAATGGGTAATTGAGTGCTAAGGTGCTAATGCCAACCAGGAGCGTTAGATCTGGATTTAACAGCCAAGATTTGGGTGCTAATCCCACCTCCAATCCACTTATGCATTTTTCACTAACCCCCCCCCCCCAATTCTCTCATCTCATTTCTATTCCCCATTTCCTTCTCCCCCTTTCCCTTCTCTCCTCTGGTGATTTGTCCCGCCGAAGCTCCCATGGCGCTGCCTTCTCTGGCTCGGGCTTCCCCCATGGCGCCGCCACCGCTCCTGGTGATACGGGGGTTCCCGATCTTCTCGACGTATGATCAAAGATAACTTGCACGCTTGACTTGACAAATCATAGTTGCTCACCCGATGCCAATGCATGAACTTGCAACTCTTTAATTCGCCCAATCTCACGTGTACTCCACCCGACCACAAAGTGGAGTTTTACCGATCCCTCAATTCCCAACGGAAAGACAGAACGGACTTTGGAAGAAAACGCCCTATTCCCCTTCAAGTCGTTGGCCTTCACCTAACTACTTGGAAGAATCAAGCATTGATACAAAAAGCAATCAAAATCTTTAATCGTGGTCTGAAGATACAATAGGGGTCTACCCCTCAATATATAGTGCCCTTCTCCACCTTATGGCTGGCCAAGAGGCCCTACTCCTATTCTATTTCGGAATTAGAACTCCTACTCCAATTCGGACACAATCTAAAACAAAAAAGGAAACTCTGAGTTTACAACCGTCACATTGTTTCAGTCATACCTTTTGATAGGTGATGAATCTGAGGCTGAGCAAGTATCCGTTGGATCGGGCTTGAAGTTAGCTTTCCAACAAGTACAAGAACACCCAAATCTGACTCCGTTTGTGAAAGTTATGACCTTTTTAATCTGGACTGTAATGCTGATTCCGAATCCGAATTTAATCCAAACCTTCCTAAATTCAGTTTCATTAATTGAAACGACTTGAATCCGTATGAAACTTGAGAAAATGACTCTTGTAAGCCTTTCGAAAGTCATGGAAAAGCTGGATATCTTCCCAAGATGTCGTACATGCCGCGGAATCATCAACTTTGTCAACTCTCGTGCGTTGGTGGATCAGATGTGCAAAGCATGCACTCGAATAGCCATAACTTTTATAGAAAGCTCCAAATCACGTCTTTGTTTGATCCGTTGGAAAGTAGACTTGATAAGCTTTTCAAATATATATATATATATATTGTTCATGCTAGATCCTTCCGAGTTGCTGCAAAGATCGTCATGAACCCATACCTTCCATGCGTCACATAGGCTGCATGCTATTTTTGTGAGCATCAAAACACCTCGAGGAGCATCGTGTTCTTGATATTCACATAAGGCATCTCCTTCAAATCTAACAATAGCGATGACCGCTATTAGGTAGTATAATATTCTCAATTAAACTTAAAGGAAATTCATGGAACAGATTCACCTATCGGTTAAGCGTCTTTGCACAAGCTTCACCTGAAGCTTCTCTTGTTCTTCAACTCTTTTCGTAAGCTCATGTTGTTCGAAGTACTTGTTGAATTGAAAACACTATATGGAACAAAGTAGTTAAGGATGTCGCATCATCCTCCCTTTCTTCAAGAAAGCGAGTCATCGGCTTTTGATAACTGAAAATGTGCTAAACAAAGAAAACAACGTATATACATGGTATATATATGAATCAATTATTGTGTTCTTCTTGTTGTTTTGCACAATTGATAGCTCGAAATCATATTTCAATTTACACAATTGACTCATATGATAAAATTTCACCTTCCCAACATCAAATTCAAGTAAAGTGGGTGAAAACCAATTGATACCTTTCCATGCTTCAGCTGTGCTACTCTGATTAGTTATACATGTAAGAGATAAACAAGTAGGCATCATGTTGCGTTCTAAACAATAGGCACTTGTATTTAAACCTATCTCAAAGTGACCATGACATTACGCAATAGATGGTTTGCGCAAAACATGCAATTTTAAATCAGCAAGATTATCACAGGTAATGCATATTCGATAAACTTGAAACATATTATCTACACCAACATCTCCAATCAAATTGAATTTATATGTGTATATATAGCTATTTACTAGTGATCTTAAGCATGAAATTTTAGGAACCTTCTTAATCACACTAGATAGCTCTTTAGGTTTATCGAATATGATATAACAAAAAGAATCATTAAGGAATATTCTACTAAGAACTTCTTTTTGAGTAATCAATTCCACATTATGCAAATTAAGCATATCAAATTTAGAACGTGGAATCATGAAAGGAATAACGGAGTTCTCAGTTTTACGTACCTTGTCTTGATGAACTATTAATTCAGTACCAATAGTGTTACCTTGATCGTCCTCCGCAATTGATGTAGGTGTTGTGGGTATCGTAATGTCATCATGTAACCCCAGGGCAGCAGGCATTCCCTCTCCAACTATGGTTATCTCTTCATCTTTCTCTATTGGTGAGGGCTCTTGAATGTTCAACTCCTTATTTGCTTGTTCAACCTGCACAATGTGAGATACAACACTAGAAATAGAGGGTAAGTTGTTAGGTTCAAAAATAATCTTACTGGGTCTATCATCTATCTCTCTCTTTTCTTTTGGTGTATCTCTCACATACTTAATTGGGATACTCTCAACCTCACATATGGTGGAATCACACAGCTCACTCGTTTTATCACTCTCACTCAATTTGGATGTGTGGCTCTCATCCTCACATGGGTTTTGATACATCTCATCCTTGCAAGACCGTGGGCTAGCAATGGCACAATTACCACCAACCATGACCTTGCCCGAAGAAAAATTTTGAAGCTCGACCTTTTTCTCAAGTGACACACCAGTGGATGAATAAGAACTAAAGAGTCGATGCAAATTTAATTGATGTGCTTGCATGACTTTAAGTCTCTTTTCCACCTTCGTAGCATATTTCACAAGATCTTGCAGACTACGAAAATATTCATCTTGAAGTGCAATAACGATCTGAAAATTCAAGCCTACTTTGAAGTATGTCTTTTCTTGATATGCACTAGTGATATTGGCCCGGCGCATTGCATGATTCAACTCAATATAGTAATCTTGGACAACGTTGCATCCATGTGTAATGCTCTCCACATGGTGTAGTAGTTCCCGCTCATAATAGGATGGAACAAATTCTCTTCTCATGGCCCTTTTTAAATAGACCCAAGATGTAATGAATCGTTTCCCACTTAGTTGTTGCCACCAACTAGAGGCATAGTCCATAAAAAACATAGTGGCCACTCTCACTTCCTTGGCTTCTGATTCAAACTTCTGGGATTCAAACTCGAACTCCATGTCTTGTACCCACTCAAGATACTCCTCTGGATCATTACTACCATAGAAGGAAGATCATTATCTTGACGATCTGCCATTGTTAGTAGCAGAGCAAAGAATATGTATGTAGGTGTATGTGTATCTCTCAAACTCACTTGTCTTACCAAATCACGTTCTTACCTTTCCGAAGTAAATTGAGGTCAAAAACTCACACTTGATATTGTAGGTGAAAACAACGTGAGAAAAGAGCGAATTTCAAGAGCAAGTCAAAACACGACAATGGATGTTTATGTGGAGCTTGGTATGGATACCTACTTAATCTGAAAATTCTAGGTATTGTAAAGCTAAGTAAATATCCAAACTAGAATTCAATGCTTAGTTGCTGATCACAAAGATATAAGTGAAAATCAAAGCAACTCACACGCAAAGATATTGGAACTTAGTGCAATCAAGGAATGAGCTATGTAAGATAGAAGTGAAGAACAAAAATAGCTCGTATTGCACAAGTTATAGAAAGACGCTAGCTAGTTGCAAATAATGAAACTAGGGCACAAGATTGCACAAAATATTGATATTCTAACAATTGAATCAAGAATGAGTGGGGATTTTTGCTCAAGTTTATGGTTCGACTTTGCACTTTCTTTTTTTCTTTTCTCTTTTCTCTTTTTTTATCTCTTTTTTTTTCCTTTTTTTTTTGAACTATGGCCGAAATTCTTGTTCTACCAAAATGAGCAAAAAAAAAATTCCACCTTTTGATCTTTAAACAATTGTAAGAACACAAATATTAATATGCAGCTTAAGCAACGATTTAGCTAGTCTTAAATAGGTTCAAAGCATTCCCAAAGGATTGAAAGGTTCACAAAGGATAAATTGATGTCTCACTTCTTTTTTTATGTCATTTTTTATAAACACGACGAAAAAATAAGATCAAACTAGGCTCAAATAAAAAGCAACGCAAAAGAATTCAAGATCAGCAATCTAAACTTGATTCTAATGGACAAAAACTTAACAAAACTCACTTGAATAACAAACTAAATACTACGGCTGAAAGAATTTTTTTTTTGTATGGCTTTTTCGTGTATAGGGAAAAAAAATAAAATTTAGATAACTGGATAAAGATCCTACCGAGTCAACGGAGCTCTGATACCAAGATGATACGGAGGTTCCCGATCTTCTCGACGTAGGATCAAAGATAACTTGCACGCTTGACTTGACAAATCGTAGTTGCTCACCCGATGCCAATGCATGAACTTGCAACTCTTTAATTCGTCCAATCTCACGTGTACTCCACCCGACCACAAAGTGGAGTTTTACCGATCCCTCAATTCCCAATGAAAAGACAGAACGGTCTTTGGAAGAAAACGCCCTATTCCCCTTCAAGTCGTTGGCCTTCACCAAACTACTTGGAAGAATCAAGTATTGATGCAAAAAGCAATCAAAATCTTTAATCGTGGTCTGAAGATACAATGGGGGTCTACCCCTCAATATATAGTGCCCTTCTCCATCTTATGGCTGGCCAAGAGGCCCTACTCCTATTCTATTTCGAAATTAGAACTCCTACTCCAATTTGGACACAATCTAAAACAAAAAAGGAAACTCTGAGTTTACAACCGTCACATTGTTTTGGTCATATCTTTTTATAGGTAATGAATCTGAGGCTGAGCAAGTATCCGTTGGATCGGGCTTGAAGTTAGCTTTCCAACAAGTACAAGAACACCCAAATCGGACTCCGTTTGTGAAAGTTATGACCTTTTTAATCTGGACTGTAATGCTGATTCCGAATCCGATTTTGATGCTGATTCCGAATCCGAATTTAATCCAAACCTCCCTAAATTCAATTTCATTAATTGAAACGACTTGAATCTGTATGAAACTTGAGAAAAGGACTCTTGTAAGCCTTTCGAAAGTCATGGCAAAACTGGATATCTTCCCAAGATGTCGTACATGCCACAGAATCATCAACTTTGTCAACTCTCGCTACTGGTCGGTGCAGATATGCAAAGATGCACTCGAATAGCCATAACTTTTATAGAAAGCTCCAAATCACGTGCTATTTGATCCGTTGGAAAGTAGACTTGATAAGATTTCCAAATATATATATTGTTCATGCTAGATCCTTCCGAGTTGCTGCAAAGATTGTCATGAACCCATACCTTCCATGCGTCACATAGGCTGCATGCTATTTTTGTGAGCACCAAAACACCCCGAGAAGCATCGTGTTCTTGATATTCACATAAGGCATCTCCTTCAAACCTAACAATAAGCGATGACCCGCTATTAGGTAGTATAATATTCTCAATTAAACTTAAAGGAAATTCATGGAACAGATTCACCTATCGGTTAAGCTTCTTTGCACATGCTTCACCCAGAAGCTTCTCTTGTTCTTCAACTCTTTTCGTGAGCTCATGTTGTTCTGAAGTACTTGTTGAATTGAAAACACTATATGGAACAGCGTAGCTAAGGATGTCCGCATCATCTGGCTGAACTCCCTCGTGTTTCTGCTCGTGCCCCTGCCCCTTGGCCCATCTCCCTCCCTGGCCCCCAGCGTCGCCGCCCTCAGCCCAAGAATGGCCTCCCTGGTCCCAGGCGCCCTTCTTCCCTCCCGGCTAGCCCACACCATCTCCTCTCGACCGACCTTCTTCGGCGGTGGCCACAGTGGATGTGCCACGTTGCGCCTTTTCAAGCAGACCCCCTGCCTCTTCGTCGTCTTCGTCTTCGGCAGCAGCTCCCTCGGCACCCTTCTCCTCCGGCCTCGGGACCCATCCGGCGCGACGCGGCACCCTCGGGCCCCCTTTGCCAGCCTCGACACACCCCCGCACGACAACATGGCACCTCCAACTCAGGCCCCCTTCGGCAGTGCCCACGCACTGGATGCCTCGAGCTTCGGCGGGAGGAGGGTTGTGAGGGCGGCAGTGAGGAGGCGGATGGAGGCGAGGAGGAGGTTGGGGTCGAATGCGAGGGAGAAGGGGATTGAGGACAGCGCCGCAGCCGGGAGGGGGAGGAGGGCGGTGCCAAGGGCCAAGGAGGGGAAGCACAGCAGCCAAGAGGGCGGAGGAGGGCGGCGCCAGGGCCAGGGAGGCGAAGCTCGGCAGCTGGGAGGGCACTGGATAGCGGCGCCAGGGGCAGGGAGGCGATGGGTCAGAGGAAGCGACATGAAATGAAGGGGCAGGGGGTTTAGTGAAAAACGATTATGAAGGGGCAGGGTGTTTAGTGAAAAATGCATAAGTGGATTGGAGGTGGGATTAGCATCTAAATCTTGGCTGTTAAATCCAGATCTAACGCTCCTGGTTGGCATTAGCACTTTAGCACTCAATTACCCATTAGCACTAAATATGTCCCTATATATATATATATATATATATATATATATATATATATATATATATATATATATATATATATATATATATATATATATATATATATATATATATATATATATATATATATATATATATATATATATATATATATATATATATATATATATATATATATATATATATATATATATATATATATATATATATATATATATATATATATATATATATATATATATATATATATATATATATATATATATATATACATATATGTGTGTGTGTGTGTGTGTGTGTGTGTGTGTGTGTGTGTGTGTGTGTAGAAAAGAAAATTACAACCCCTTAGGGAGTGAGCAATCAAGTAATTGAGTCTAGTCGGTCAAATAAAAATTCCATATGTTGATCTTTTACTCGATGCACATGCAGAGCGAATTCATTCTTGAACTTAATTTTCCAATTTGAGACGCTTGGCATGACATTGTTAAAGATCTCTCCGTTTCTTTGCTTCCAAATTTCCCATGCTGCAATGATAAAAATTTCTATGTAGAACATAGAGTTAAAGAGTGAGGTCATTATTTCTACCTTTAATTGGACATTATCTACATCGTCCCAATTTTAAGTCGATGATACTCCAACAGGAGGTGCTGAACCTGTAGTTAAAAAATAAATGATTGATTGTTTCATGTTCACTGTATCAGCATAGGACACAATACTGATCATCATCCTCCATGTTATATTGCCTCCTGTGCAGCATGTCCTTGGTGTTTAATCTATCCATGAAAAGCAATGAAGCAAACACCTTTGAGTTTCATTATGCACTTACTCCGCCAAATCCATTTTAAAGGCTTCGGCGGATCGACTGAGTTGAAGCCAGATTTGTATAATTTCGTGATGTATACTATTCTGTGCCCCAAATGTATATCCAAGAATTTGGGTAATTGTTTATTGGTAACAACCTTTTATTATCTTCCATGAGCTGATTATATTCATCAAAAGCCTGTTCACTCAAAGGCAAATTAAATTGTTCTCTTATGTTAGGATTTCATAGGAACTTCGCCATTGAACATTCCTTGTCCTTTGCAAACATATATAGTGCTGCTAACGTGAGGCATTTGTAGTTCCATATATCTGACCAAAGCAAGGCTGAGACTCCTTTTCCAATTATTGCCATTGCAACACCTCAGTATTTAGTAACCAGTTTCATTATATCTCGCCACTAAAATGAACCATGACTTCTTGCATAGTGGGGTACTTGATTACCATAATATTTGTTCCAAATTACTTTAACCCAAGGTACATCATGAGAATTGCAAAATTTATGAAGATTTTTCATTAGTAGGGCTTTATTCGGAGTCAGCAAATTAATCACCCCAAGACCACCTTTGTTTTTCGGTTTACATATCAAGTCCTAAGTGGCAAGATTTCCTCCTTTTGCATTTAGGTCTGAGCCACAACAAAGATAATGTTTTCTTGCTCTATCTATATTGTTGATAATGGTCATTGGAATTTTGAGAGAACACATATAGAAAGTAGGAAGAGCCGATAGGACCACATTAATCATCGTCAAGAGACCACCATAGGATAAATATACTGCACAACTTGATAGCCACCTTTCCACTCGATCAACCAGAGGTGAGAAGTCTTGGACTCTGGGTCTTGCCATTCCCAAAGGTAAACCCAAATATGTAAATGGGAGAGTCACAACTTGACAGCCAAAAGTTTGTGCCAAGATAGAAGTATTTTCCTCATTAACATTAATCGGTACCAAAAAGAATTTGTTATAATTGACTTTTAGTCCTGTTGACAGAAAAGTTGTCTTGCACCCGCCTCCATGATGATAAGTGTGTCGTCTGCATATTTAACTATAGGGAAATCCTCATCAAACGCTGAAGGTATCTGTAAAGAGAGAAGTCCCCTCTAATGTGCCTTATTTACTATAGCTTGTAATAAGTTTGTTGCAAGTACAAATAACAGTGGTGAGAAGGGTTCTCCTTGCCTTACTCCTCTTTTGCAACGAAAGGATTTTCCTGGAACACCATTTAATAGAATAGAAGAAGTTTCTGAGTTAACTAAGGTGCTAATCCAATCAATCCACTTATTTGGAAAGCCCTTTCTTTGCAGCACTTGTAATATGACATTGTGCTCCACCATGTCAAAAGCCTTTTCAAAGTCCAATTTTAGAATGATAATTTCTTTCTTCGATTGCTGGCATTGGTGAATGTATTCATGTGCCCATGCTAGGTAGTCCTAAGTAGTTCTTGTTTTAATGAACCCATAGTGATTTTTGTGCAGAAGTTGAAGAATAATCCTTTGGAGCTGATCCGCTAATAATTTTGTCAGCAACTTGAGGGATGAGTTCAAAAGAGAGATATGTCTCTAATCATTCACACTCTCTGGAGAAGCCTTTTTTGGAACCAAGTGATACGAGAATTATTTATGCATTGCAACCCAATTTTATTGTCAAAAAAATTCTTGTAACACCCTGGCTATGCGAAAGCCAAGATGTTACCTAAACCTCTAACACAAAATAACTATATAATTTATTTCCAACACTTTAACAACTACTGACAGCTAAACCTCAACGCACAAAAGTAATATTATATTAAATGATCTAAATTTCAGCAAGCATAAAATCTCTAAATGTCCTATTACAATGAATCATTCAAGAGGAATAATATCAAGAGAATGTCTGGTAAATATAAACCATTAACTAGTGCAAACAAAACTTAAGGATGAAAGGTAGTTGCAAAATTATTATCTAATTTGTGAAATAAGTGATAGAGTGAGTTTCTCTATGTAACTACTCCCACCCACAGCATGTCGTCCTCAAAGTTTACCTAAAACAAATGAAACTTGCAAGAGTGAGTCCACGACTCAGCAAATATAATTGAATAACATAGAAAGTATCGAATCAAATACATGTCATTCACAATATTCGAATACATAGGAGAAATGCTATGAATCTTATGCAGGTATGAAAATGCATTCACTTCTCTTCATGATATATGCAGATAGCGGTGAACACCGTCGGTGTTCACTCAGGCCCCGCATTATCCAAAATACGGGGATCCAAGGCTCGTATGAAGAATATTTCAAACAGGGATCCATTTGCCCATATTGGATTGATAGTACTTATTTGCCCATATTGGAATGATGGGACTTTCATTATCCACTCCCGTGGATGAGGCATGAATGATTGAAATGGAATGAATAGAATAAATGCATTCTCTCATAGAAGCAAATTTGACATCAACAATGAACATAATCATGTAAGAACAGAATTACTCATCATTCATAATATTCATCCATAACATATTCATACAATCGTTTGAACCAAACAACAATAAAAGAAATACAATCTATACTTGCCTTTCGCGTTACGACACGTTAGGAGGAAAAGAAGGTGCCACTAACCTCGAAGTCACTCCTCCTACAATAATTAAGTTACTCAAAACAAGTTTGGCAAGGTAATATGACACTATTCGCAATGCTCTCAAACGCATTCCCAAAACCTATGATTTAATTATTTATTCTACTCAACCAAGACAACGAACTAACAGAAAACTACAACTGGACATCGGCCTTCTAAAATACATAACTTTCCCTTTGTTAATCATAAAAAGGCATTCTCAGATTCTCTAGAAAGGTAACAAAATTATCTACAAAAACTTAGTTGGCAAGATCTTCTAATTCTGCCTTTATCTGAACCTAACATACAGTTAAAAACCTACTGTCAGAAACTGGTAGACAAAATAGATAGCAGTAAAATAATAGCTATAACTTCCAATTAGTTGAACCAAAAATTATGTTCTTTAACAATTTGGAAAGCTAAGTGATTTTCCTACAAACATCGTGTTGGGAGACATCCCTGATTCGGCCATTATCAAATTCTTATTTATTAATTACGATGATTGCTATAAATTGACATAGTTTTTGGATAGCAGTAAAGAAATTGACGTACCACCCAAACTAAAATTCCAAATGAAGTGATCTCAGATCCTACAGAAACCTAATGACATTTCTCACAATTCTCTAGGAGACCCTAACCTCCAATTTCACATTGAACTAGATGAAAACTGATGAACAAATAGAGTACAGATTACCGATTCAAATTACCACAGTAGCAATGATTCGCTAAATAACAACAGCCATGGAAACTAATTGAATCAAACAGCGAGGAGATGAACAATTACCCTAGAAGACACGTGTGAGCTCACTGAAATCCCCGCAAGGTGCTCCTCTCCTCTTTCTTCTCCCTCTCCTTCTCTTTTCTCCTTGTCCAGCAGCAACCGAAGGGATCTCCTACCTTCTCTTGGCCAGCATCAATGGAGAACATAGGGAGGAAGGGAGGCGCCACCAAGGGGAGAGGGGGCGCACCAGGGAGGAGAGGGGCATGTGAAAGAGGGGAGGAGAGGAGAGGGTGGCGGCTCAAGGAGGGGAAAGGAGGCGCAAGGGGGGAGGGGGGAAGCCCTAGGTTTCAGTCGAACCCCCCCCCTTTCCCCCTTTGGTCAGCCCCTCTTGGGCCAAGGCCCGAGGCCCAGGTTGCCGAAGAATTGCAGAAATCCCCTCCTCTAAAGTCTAATTTCTCTTTTGACTGCTTTCTTCCTTAGAATAAATTGGAGTATTACAATTCTCACATAAACGATAGAAATCATACTTGATGATATGCTAACATCTTTTCAAGAATAATCCATTAAATCCATCCGATCCCGGTGCCTTGTTAGTGGCTAATTCCATCACTACCTTGTCAATTTCCTTAGTTGTAAATCTTGTTATCAAAGTCTTTAGTCCATTAGTTTGAGAAATGAGTTCAATCAAATCAAAAGGCATTTCTTGATTAATTGTGGTTCCCAATCTAT
Organism: Phyllostachys edulis; assembly: GCA_036346405.1. Lineage (NCBI taxonomy): Eukaryota > Viridiplantae > Streptophyta > Magnoliopsida > Poales > Poaceae > Phyllostachys > Phyllostachys edulis. The sequence goes on along the minus strand of CM070565.1, from coordinate 33,766,448 downwards.
CTTTGAAAGAATGCTAGAGAATAGCAGCTTTACCCTGATGATCTGTGACAATAGTGTTTTTGGTGGTTGTGAGCTGTGTTATTGTGTTCCTTTTGTATTGTTCTGTGGCTAAAGCATGAAAAAACTTCATATTTTCATCACCAAATTTGACCCATCTGTGGTACATCTTTGTTTCCAATAACTTTGTTTGTAGGATAGGAGGCGGAGGAGATGCCTTTTGATTATGATCCTAAATTCCCATTCTGGTCTATTCAAAGGCCGCTTCTTCTAAACCATCCATAATATTGATGATGAGGTTACAATGAGATATTAATATAGAAAGATGAGAGATATTCTTACTCCATATTTTAAGTCCATGTCGCAAAGCCTTGAATTTTGCTGACAATATTGCATCACCTTTAGTTTGTGGCACGAGTGTGGTTACTGTTCACGCATGTACTGTTCATACATCTACTGTTCATCCATGAATAATTTCCTTTGTTATGGATATCTATTTCCTTAAATAATTTATTAGTTTCCTTGTATAAGGATTAGGTAATTGGAAAGGTTATCTATTAGTTAGGAAGGTCACCATTTAGATTGATTTTAACTATAATTGTTAGAAGAGCCCTCTATATAAGGATACATATTGTAATCGTTGGCATTAAGCAAAGATGAATAGACAAGTTCCTAATCCCTAAAGTCCAGCTGTGGTCGTTCCCTTGACCGGCTATTCTAGATCTATTCCTCCCCTAATCAGTGCCCTCCTTCACCTAGCATCGTTCAACGCCAAGTTGTTGCCGTCCGACCTCCCTCTGACAGATGTTTACCCCTTGTTGTGCTAGTTCATAATATTTGGTATCAGAGCCAACACCATGACTTCTGCTACCGAGCTATCCCTACTTGACAACCTAATAGAGTCGATGAAGATGGCATTGAAGATGATGCTCCAACAGATTTCGCCCACCCCATCAGAGGAGTTTGTCGCCCTATGTTGCGGCTCAAGGACGAACTGTTTCACCGAGAGGGGTGTAATGGCACGGGCGTGGTTACTGGTCACGCATGTACTGTTCATGCGTGTACTGTTCATCCATGAATAGTTTCCTTTGTTACGGATATCTATTTTCTTAAATAGTTTATTAGTTTCCTTGTATAAGGATTAGATAATTGGAAAGGTTATCTATTAGTTAGGAAGATTATCTATTAGTTAGGAAGGTTATCTATTAGTTAGTAAGGTCATCATTTAGATTGATTTTATCTATAATTGTTAGAAGAGCCCTCTATATAAGGAGGCATATTGTAATCGTTGGCATTAAGCAAAGATGAATAGACAAGTTCCTAGTCCCTAAAGTCCAGCTGTAGTCGTTCCCTTGACTGGTTATTCTAGATCTATTCCTCCCCTAATCGGTGCCCTCCTTCACTTAGCGTCGTTCTACGTCAAGTCGTCGCCGTCACGCGACACTTTTCACGTGTGAACAGTACTACCCACGATTATTAGGAAAGTTTATTATTTAGGAATTTATCTATTAGGTGTTTGATATTATCTATTAGTTAGGTACGTTATTATTGGATTATTAGAGATAGGTTTCTTTAGAGAGATTATTTCTTAAGGGTCAAGTCGAGTCATCCTTATAAGAGGGGTAACATGTATCCATTATCAATCAAGCAAGAAAGATGAATTAATCTAGTCTCTCTTCTAAGGTTCTATCATCTCAGTCTATAGTCTAACCTCTCATCCCACCAAGCCGATGCCGTCTGGCCTTCTTCCTGGCGGTGTTTACTCCTTTATGATCTAATGTTCATTACAGTTTGTTGGCAAGGGAGGTTCCAGTAGAAACATACAACATCTAAGAAATCAAGGTGATCTGCCCAATAATTTTCAAAACGAAAAACCTCAGCTTTCAGAATCATGGTCTAAATAGAAATCACACATTGCACATGATATGAGATATTGCGAGTGAGCGACTTAACAGTGTTCGGGTATATAATTGTCCAATTAACTGAAGTAAAGAACCAATCCAGTTGCTCAAGAAGAGGGATTTCATGCATATTGCTCCAAGTAAACAACCGTCCTTTGATTGGCAGCTCCACGGAACCAAGATGACTAATAATACCATTAAAAATGAAGATACCATTCATGTCCCCTCCTGGCATGTTACGATTTTGGGTTGAGCGAATGAAGTTGAAGTCCCCAATAATAAGCTAGTTATCATTGTCTTGCATTTGCAGATTTTGTAACCAAGTAACAAAGTTGTTTCTTTCCGGATTTTCACATGGGCCATAAACACAAGTTAGTGTCCAAGTTTTAGAAGAGTGCATAGATGTAAATTCACTGTCAATGCAAACCTTATATTATGAATAAGTTGTCCAGAGAATGTTGCACTGTCCAAAGAATGTTGCACTGCTCCAAATAATCAGAATTCCACCTGATGCTCTAATAGATGGGGAGTACATGAATTGATCAAACCTTCACGGACAAAATTTCCTTAAGTATGGATTGTCAAAGCTTTCTTTTATGTTTCTTGTAAACATATGACATTGTAGGCACTTTCCTTAATTCTTTCTCTAATTGATCTCCATTTTGCATTAGAATTAATAACCCTTATGTTCCAGCAGAGTATATTCCAGTTTCTATGTTGCTGACTCATTACTATTGTAATTTGCAGGGTTGAGTAGGAGGTAAAGCATAGCCAAACACAAACTTGCGATTCCAGAAAACAAGGACAGAGTGAAGTACTGAGTCATGATCGTGACAACATGTCTTAGTAAGCAAATAAAGACTAGGACAACAACTTATAGCATAAGAATTAAATTGATCAAAATAACTGAGACCAGATTGCTACAGACTAACTTGACTTAAGTGAGCAAAACAAGAGGGACAACCAAAGCCTAGTGACCTGCAACCTAGCAAGTAACTTTGTTTAGGCATTACTGATTGCAACATCACCAGACTCTTCGGATCGGCGATGAGTGCTTCCAATGTCATCTCCTTAGGAGAGACCTTGCACAAATCCAAACCAAGGCGCAGAATGATTGATACAGGGAGGTGAGGGGCAGTCGGTGGCTTGGATGGTGTTGGAGAGGCGCCATGAAAATTCTACGGGATTGCTATGTCCTTTTCTATCAATTGGAGCTGCACAAGCTCCAATCCATCTTTTGGAGTATTGATACGTGAGTTGCGCCTTCCTTCTGAAGTCACTAGCGGGCAAGCTTTCTTACTTCTTCAACTCTTGAGTGGATCAAGGCTAGATGGCACCAAAGTTTCTTAGGAGGGCGAATTAACAGAAGAAACTGGAGACTGTTGTTCCAAGGTACCCTCCTCAAAGGTTAGGCAGCGAGCAACCTTGTGTTTTTTTGGGGGAGTCAAACTTTAATTGACGGGCGCTCCTGCATCACTTCGGTCAGATTGATAGCCATCTATTTTCTTTGGGCCATGAGCTAGCCAACTCCATTGAAATTGTGTGCCAATTAAATAAAAGACGAGAAAGGGCCATAACATAATCTGGTCCATAGTGCAGACGCGGCAGCAATTCACTACATAGCTAGTCATATAGGATAGTAGGCGACAGAGCTGGACCAAACTTTGCATCTACATTATCCCGGACCAAGTTCAACTTAGAGTAGAGCAAAACGAAGCCTTGGGACATGCGCACAACCGGAAGTGTCTCTGAATTATTCCGAGCAGTCAGGGGGCGCAGCGAGAGGAATAGATCCAACACAGTCGAAGCAATGGCAGTAGGGGCTGCGTCTAGCTGTTCAGCTTGGTCATTTGTAATCTGCAAATTAGATATTGACGGCTGGGGATTAATTCCAACTGAAGGTATAATATTCACTGGTGTGTCCCTGATTTTCTTAACAAACTTCTGTTGGCGTCGGTAACATGATTAACACGACTCCGATATATAGCCGTAGTTGTAACAGAGTCTGCATCGAATCCTGCTCATGCACTGGGAGAGCACATGACTTGTTGCAAGACATCTTGTGCACGATGACGCAAAAACTGGGAGAGAAATAGGCATACCAATGACAACTTTAGGAGTCACCGAGTTTTTTTTAAAAGGGGTAGACCCTGCTTTTATAGAAAGCAAATAAGAGTTCGATACAACGTTAGGTTAGCTAGGCCATCAGACTTGGAGAACCAGTTTACAAGGAGGCACAAATCTACGAAACAACAACGTCTATTCTAAAACAACCAAACAGGCAAAAGATATTCAACTGTATAAGATTGAAGCTCCCACTTCAACCCCTGCCAAGAGACAGACCAACATAAAACCTTCAATCTACTTAAGAGAACTTGCCAAAACAACTCCATTAGCAGACTAAAACAGTTAACAGTAGTAAGCCCAAGACTCCTCAGACCAACATGGTGACAAAGAAGACTAATTTCCATTGCAACTACTTTGACTAGCACAAAAATTCCTCAACCATTCTTGAGCCAGCTTCACGAATCCATCCAACATCACTTGCTCAACTCCGTTGATCAGAGGACGCCACTGCTGCAAACATGATACAAGTTTGAATATGACTTCAGATGGTTGTTTAGGAAAAATCCGCTCAATCGCCATTTTGTTTCTGATTTTTCAAAGCATCCAAGCCACAGCTGCAAAACTAAATAAACCAATGTGATATCTGTTAGCACCCCTCTTATCTAACCAATGAAGATGGAAATCATCTAAAGAGTCTGGATACATATCCCACCCTAGGATCTCTTGTACACACACCCAAGTGAATTTGGCTAAAACACATCGAAACAAAACATGTTCAGTATCCTCAGCAACCCCACACAGACAACAATTTTCATTGCCTCTCCAATTTCTCCTCTTAAGTTGAGAAGCGGTTTGAAGTCTATTCTGGTAAGAAAGCTAGAGGAAAATTTTAACCTTTAAGGGAATCTTACTCCTCCCAAGCTTCTGATTCCTCTTGAGAATACCCCCCCCCCCCAAAAGATCTTAGCTTGTACAAAGAATTAACCGAAAACCTCCTAGATTTTTCCAAACCGCAGAAAACTCTGTCTTTTTCATCCTTCAGTTCCACCCCATATAAAGCATTCTTTAAACCTTTCCACAAATCCTCCCTACCAAATTGTCTAATGAAGGTAATGTTCCAGACCCCATCTACAAAGCAGTTTGCCACTGAAATATCAGGATTAGAGGTAATATTAAATAATCTACCACATGTGATTTTCAGAGGGCACCTCCCCTAACCAAACATTCTTCCAAAACAACACAGTCTCCCCATTTCCAATCTACTGAACAGCCCCTAGATGGAACAAAGATATAACCTTAAGCAAGGATTTCCAGAATTGAGACCCTTTAAAAGGCATGGAATCCCTGAAATCCCCCTAGGGAAATACTTAGCTTTTAAAATCCTAAACCACAACTCATCTTTGGCCCTACTTATTCTCCACCACCATTTGCATAAGAGACACTCATTCATCAGCTTAGTGTTAATCACCCCTAGACCTCTATAGTCTTTTGGTCTACACACAACCCCCCCAATTAACCATGTGGTATTTGAACATGTCACCTGTACCTCTCCAAAAATTTTTAGATCTAATGGAATCCATCTTGCTGTGAGGCCCCTCACTCAACCTGTAAAAGCCCATTGTATAGATGGGAAGACTACTTAAGCAACTATTGATCAAGATCAACCTACCCCCTGAGGATAAAAAAATATTCTTCCAACAATCAAGTTTGCTGCCTAATTTACTGATAGTTTCCCAGCTACTTTATTATGCAACTGTCTATCCCTGATCTCGATCCCTAAGTAAAACAGAGGTAACTGACCAAGCTTACAGTTTAACATGTCAGAAACACTACTAGCTTCCTCTTTCTCCACCACCAGAATAAAAATCTCACTCTTGTGATAATTAATCTTCAACCCCGACATCCATTCAGAATAATACAGCAGGAATTTGAGATTAAGAATGTATTTTTCTTCACAATCAATCATAATGACTGTATCATCAACATATTGTAGCAGAGGCACCCCTAGGGATCAAATGAGAAACTACCCCTTTGATGAGCTCTTTCTCTTGAGCTTTTCCAATAATGGCTACGAGAGCATCAGCTGCAATATTAAAGAGCAAAGGAGACAAAGGGTCTCCTTATCTCAAACCTCTATGAGTACTGAAATAAGGACCCACAACCCCATTGATATTAATACTAACTTTACCCCCTTAAATATTACTCATCACCCAATTAATCCACAAATCAGAGAAACCTTTTCCCCTCATGACTTTTTCCCAAAAAAACCCCACTGAACTTTGTCATAAGCTTTTTCAAAGTCCAACTTTAAAATGACTCCCCTTTTCTTAGAGATTCTCAACTCATGTAGAATCTCATGTAAAGACATCACCCCATCAAGAATATTCCTCTCTTTTATAAAAGCAGATTGACAATTATCAATAACTCTGGTTGCAATGTTCCCCAACCTAACAGCCAAAAATTTGGTAATGATCTTAAAATTGACATTAATCAGAGGCCTGAATTGTTTGATTGTATTAGCATCCTTAATTTTGGGTACCAAAATGATCACCCCAAAGTTCAGTCTTTTATATCCAATTTCTCCTCATAAAAATCACTAACCATCCCCATGAAAGCATTCTTTAAAATCCCCCAAAAAAGCATTATAAAAGGAAGTAGAAAAACCATCAGGCCCTAGAGCCAAATCTACTAGGAGGCCCTTGATAACATTCAAAATCTCCTCCTCAGTAAAACCTTGAGTCAAACTTTCATTATCATCTGTTGAGATTTTACCTTCCTCCTTCCAAAAATGGTCCTCAAGGGAAACATTCAGATTAGCTTCATAACCAAACAACTCTTTGTAAAACTGATAAATGTGCTCTATAATAATATCATCTCCTTTTAAACACTCCTTATTATTCTTTAGACTAAAAATAAAATTCTTTCTCCTCCTACCATTAGCACAGGTATGAAAAAAATCTGGTATTAGAATCCCCTTGAGTCAACCATTTCACACACCCCATTTGCTGCCAATATCTTTCCTCTAAATCATATAACTCCTCCAGCTTATTATCTAATTTATATCTCTCAGTTCACTCTTCACTACTTAAACCATAGCTGTCAGCTTTCAAATCAAAGTTCTTAATGGAATCTAACAAAACATTTTTGATTTTGCTGTCATGCCCCTGAATATTAGCACCCCAACCTCGTAAAAATCTTCTCAAATAAGCAATTCCCCCATTCCACCTATCCATGGAATAAACATGCTCAGGAAGCTCGCAATTAAAATTTGACCAATTCTTGGAAATCACCTCTCTAAAATTAGTTTGACAGAACCAAGACTTCTCAAAATGAAACCTACCAGATTTCAAAACTTCATTATCCCCTAAATTCAACACTATGGGGCAATGGTCAAACCCCACTCTAGTCAAACTATAAGCAAAACAAGAGGGAATTTGACCTCCCAATCAGTAGTAACCAAAATTTTGTCTAAGTTTACCATAATGGGACAAAGTTGCTTGTTAGACCAAGTAAATCTTAGGCCTCCCCTCTTAATTTCCTTAAATTATTAGAAGCAATAAAATCATTGAACTTAGCCATAAGAGAGTAATTCACACCAGAAGAACTCTTGTCCTCAGCTTTTCTGATCAAATTAAAGTCTCCACCCATCACCACTGATAGAATTGAGCCATCACATTTAACCTGCAGTTCATCCAAAAATTCAGGAGCCCTCTGATGTAAAGCAGGACCATACACGATGACTATTTCCCAACGAAAATTACTAATTTTATGTCTTATAGTCATACTCACAAAAAATCTCCCTTGATCCCTACCCTCGATATCTAGAAAATCTTGTCTCACCCCAAAAGGATGCCCCCCAGAATGTCCATGTGCAGGACTCTAGGGCCAACCAAAATCAGCACCTCCTGCCAAAGTCTTCAGGTCTTTCACAGAAAAGTCTTTTCTTGATAATCTCCTGCACCCCAACAACATGAAACTTCTCTTTCAAGATCAGATCCCTCAGCTGTCTTATCCTAGAGGGTTTACCTAACCCTCTAATATTCCAGAAGAGAAATATCATGTATTACCCTTTTTATAAATAATCCTATCATTTCTCATGTTGCCTTTACCCCTTTTATTCAGTCTGAATCCCACAACACCCCTTGTGCCATTATCAATCTTATTCAAATCAACTACCTCCTCACTGGTCACCCCCTCAACAACACCAGCTATTTTCTGCTCAGAATTTAATTTCAGTTCCGACTCTGCTTTAGCCACTGTAGCTCTCACCAACTCTTGAGCTTGCATAGCTGATATCACTTCTTTCGCATTAATAGACTTAGAACCTAAAACTATGCCCCAAGAAGAAGCAACATCCTCTAGATAATGAACAGAACAATCATTAAGAATTGTAAAGGAATTAGAGACAATCTTACCTTGGGTGTCCAAATTCTGAATGGATTTGAGTAAAGAAGCTTTCTCCTGTATTGGAATACCTTGATCTTGAATTCTAGAGCTCTTGTTGCTACTTGAGGTTCTTCGAACCTATTTTCACCACCTTTTCTCTTGGACACAATCCACTCCTCTTTAAACCTGTTAGTCTTAGGGAAAATATCAGAATCTTCCCCACTTTCTGTAACTGCCTTGTGAGCCAAAATATCCTCTTTTAACTCTTGTTCACCCCCCAAGATCAACCATATCCTCATATAGAGATCTCCCTTTAACCCCTCCCTAGGATTCTGGTTGTCAACAATCTCTTTCAGATCACTCTCCTCTTGAATATCACATTTAGAGCTCAGCAAAGATTGCTCCTTAATAGGAGTTCTAAGACAAGGCCATAAAGAAGCATTTATAAAAGTAGGATCCTCTTTAGTATGAACCACTATAGCATCAGAAGGGATCTGTAAATTATCTTGATCCAAAGTTGGAGCCACTTCAACCCTTTGGCTAATACTATCAGATTCATCACCCCTCTTGGAGTCCTCCTCAAGACTAGCGGAAGTGTCTGTGATCAGGTTCTCAGGGAAGCTAAAGGCCAAAGGCATGACAGGCATAGCTAGATTCTTGGGATTAAAAACCATAAGATCAGTACAGACTTCATCATCTTTAGACTCTATCTCTGTCTGCTGTCTTCCTTTATGCTTATTAGATCCACCCCCACTTTTTTGGTCAGAGGACTGATTTACCTCCCCCCAAATCTCTCAGCCAATATTTCCTACTCAGTCTTGTGATTACTCCCACTAGATTCATCTTCATCCTCCTCAACATCCTTATCTTTTTTATGCTCTTTAACTTTGGAGCTAGGAACACAAGTAGGAGAACCTTTCTTCACTTCCACACCCCCTTCAACTTCAAGCTTAATCTCATAACCTACTGAGTTAATGAAAATCTCAACAAAACAATTGATGCTTGTAGGATCTCTGCAAAGAACTTTAACTCTAACCAGATCCACTCTCATCAGACTAATCTCATCCACCTCCAATGGTTCACCCACTGTACTAGCAATATCTTTAACAAATTTAGTAGTTTTTGCAGGAATGGGAATGCCAGACACTTTAACCCAAGTTGTTGCCAGTATAGAAGAAGCTTTAGGATCCAATGAGGATTTGTCCATCTTAGCTTTGATCGAATGCAAATTCCACCCCCTAGCCTTGGACCAAGTATCTAGCATGTCCTTAGAAGGAAAAACCACAGCATAGTCACACTCAGAAAGCTTCCTAACCTTCCAATCCCAGTTAGCTTGGATAAGGTGTTTTAATTCAGCTTTAGTCTTTTGGACAGAAGCCAAACCTTCTTTAATACTAATAACTCCTAAGGCTGCTTGTTGTTCAGATAATTGTAACCCTGGGACTTGTAAGCTGTAAAACCATTGGCCAGGGATCCCAAATCCAAAGAGCTTTAATCCTTGATTTATCTTATCACCAGGGCATCCAGAAGTCATATGACCAACTTTCTTACACTTATAACACACTGGAAGATTAGTACATCGAGCTTGGTGATGACCAGCTTTCAAACAACAAAAACAAGTTCTTCGATCCTCAGATCTGAGCACCCCAGTATTTGGTCCAATGTCACCCCATCCATTTTTCACTTCATCCCCTTTACCAACACCCCCTGAACTATCCCTATTATCATTCGATCTAGTACGGTCAGCTCTAGGGTTTCCCCCTCTTCCCCCAAATCCACCCCTATATCCTCCTCTCAGATTATCCTCTCGTCTCATTTCCCCTTCTCTAATTTGATCCTCTCTACGAATATCATCCTGTCTCCCCATGAACTGAGTAGAAATCCCCTGATCAAAATCCCTAGAAAAGCGCGAATCAACTCCAGATCTATGCGAATCTTGAAAGCCAAACTGTGTACCTTGTTGGTGAAATCCCCCTTGTGGATTTTCTGGTGGTCTTCTCTTCTGCTCTTGTTCTCAGTGAAGCTTCTCTCGTAGAACATTTTCCCGCAACAAATTGTCTTCTTCCATCCATTCCTTGGGGGCGTTCCTCTTACCCCCAACCCAAGTCCGTCTACCACCCCCAAATTGACGTGGAAAGTGACCTCTGCCCTGATCCATCGCCTCACCCCGAACAACTGCAACGAAAGACTGAGTAAGCGGCAAAGGATCCCTCACCTTTGTGACAACCGGAGCTCTCGCTCCCCACCGATGAATTTCACCACTTCGCGCAATAAACCCTAGCTCCCCAACACACGCGCATTTAGGAATCCATCTGCACGATGTGCTCAGAATGCACCACCAGGATTTAGCAAAAATATCAGCCAGGGCAGTACCAAACTGATGGGCCGACCCAGCACTGTTCCCCCTCTGATGCGCATCATCGTGCGGCTCCTGATCCACCGACTCGTTCGCACCTTCTGTGGGCTGGAGATCGCTCCCCGTACGCCTTGGGAGAGACGAACGGAGGATCCTATCTCCAGCGAGGCTTCTTCGAGAAGGCTCTGCCATTATTTAGGAACCCTAGGCCCTCTTTTTCTAGGAGTCACCGAGTAAACCGGGATATATTTAATTTTGAATTTTTAGCCGAGAGATTTACGGACTTGTTGCCATGTTCATCTCTGATCTAGTTACCGGAAAAAGACTGACCACCTGAATTCTGATTTGGTCAAGATAATCTTGAGGAGACCGAGATTTTTTTCTTGACTGTGATAATGATTACTACTCGATCTGATGATATCTACATAGGATCTCATAGTGTTCTGTTTAATAGAATGAGAGGGAAATCCACCTTGACGCGTTGCAGAAGAGCCGACAAAAGAAATAGAGCTTGGACGATGAACAGAAGAAATCTGAGCAGTAGAGCCTTTTGAATGATACTTGAGCATTTCAAAAAAAGGTTGTCTCGAATCCCCAGTTGTAGACCCCATAGCTTTTATGGAATGCACAATGGAAGAATCGACATAAGATTTTCTCTTACTTTGGACAGTAGTCCATTCCTTTTCCTGTTCTGAACCCAGATCTCATATTCACGTCTCCAATTAGGACCGTCATTGCCCCCACAAATGAAAATAGCATTTGAAATCTAGGCAGCAGGAGTAATGATGCAAATAGTAAACTAAAAAGCCAACTTGCTTGGAACAAACCGAAAACTTGAAAGCAGAAACACCGAGCTTTAAAATATTGAGATCTTTAGGATTACCATCCAAACACGATTGAAGGGTAATGGCTACCGATTCCTCTTTAGTCTAAAAGAAGCCCGTCCAAAGGATACAACCAAGAAGAAATAGTGGGGGGGGGGTTGAAATTGGATGTATCGTGGAAAGAAAGCGACGCCTGACATCCTCCTTTAAGGCAAGTCCCGGAGCAAAATCCAATCTCGCAATGATTGCTGACGACGAACCCAACAACAATATCATTATTCTCAATAGTTGTTGATGGTGTAAAAACCAAACACAAGTGTGAGGGTGGACGTCGGCCGTGCCACGGGCCGTCGTCCACGAGAGCGAGAGTGACACGGGGGTTTATACAGGTTCGGGGGTCCGAGAGGACCGCCCTACTCCTGTCAGGGGCCTACGGGGGTTCGAGGGTTCCTCCGGAGGCTCCCCTGGTGACTTGCTTGTATGTATTGCTCTAGAGTCCTCCTCCAAATGAGAGGGATACATGGGGTATTTATAGGCTCCTCAGCCTGTATAAATGACCAAAATACCCCTTGGGGTTGGCTACTCTAAGAATACAAGTGAGGGGTATTACAGTCTTTAATGAGTACAACAGCATTCCTTGGACCTGTACATGCGTCTGCTGCAAGGTGGGTCCCCGATCCGAGGGATGAATTATTCTCCAACAGTAGCCCCCCTGCCCCTCGGCGTTTTAGGGGAAACACCGAAAGGGGCAGTATTGAATTGCATTTTTCTCGGAGAGGTCGATATTTCGGAGGAGTCCAGTCGGGTTTAAGCGATGTCTGTGTCCGAAAATATGCTCCGAAAGCCCCTTGCCCAATTAGATTACCGTTTTTAAATTCCATTCAACAGTTCTGGCCATTTATCCGTCTCTTTGACTGCCTTGATTATCTTGGACTGGCTAGTTGGCCTCAGATTCGCCGCACATGGGGCGCTTGGTTTTAATGGTGTCAGGTAGGCAACGTGTAAAGGTGACCTGCCACTTTCTAATCTTCTTGCTGTGAGGAAAAGAAACCGAGCTTCCTTTTGCTTTATAGCCCCCATGGCCGAACACCACCGGGCTTCCACTATTTCTTGGCATGGGATAACTTAACTCGGTGGAGATGTCTCCTGTGTGCACGTAGTGGTTTGGCAAGCCATCAGCTGCACTAGAAATATCCATTTCGAGCTTCCCGAAGCACATTCCACCTGGCTGGCCTTTCTCTTTTTTTTTATGGTTTAAGCCATGCTCTAGCCGCATCATTCTTGGATTCCTCTTAAGTTGAAGACTACTTTATGCTTTAGACCGGATGGAACAGCTCATTTAGACCGTTTAAGCGGGCCCGACAGGCTGTTGCACCACCAGAGACTCCTTTAACAGCTCTCTCGCCTTATCTCTGAAAAGCATGCCCCTACCTGCTTCTTCCACAAACTGCGCCGTGGGCTTTCTTGTTGGTGCTCGGAGCCCTTTCTTTCCGAAGCTAGGGGGGAGCTCTCCAGAGGGCGACGCGGAGCGACCCCAGCCTGAGGCGAGCGGAAGGGCGCTGGCGAGGCTCACGCGAGCGGAAGGAAAAAAGCGCGGCCAAGGGCGTTGTCTCCGGCGGTCACGGGAAACCGAGGGCCGGCGACAAGCTTTGAGCGAGGTGAGCTTGCAAACAGATATTGCCGAGAGTTCTGCTCTTGGACTCTGCCTGACGACGCCGCCGTGAAGGCCTCCAGCATCACCGCCGGCCCCTGGCCTGGCCTCGTGTGGCGATGGTGGTGCTGGCTGGCGTGACTTCGGCTCGGCGCCGCTCGCCCACGTGGGCTCGCTCGGCTCGCCACTCACCTCGCCAGTGTTCAAGACTCGGCCTTGACCCTGTGGCAAGGCCCATGCTGGATCGCTTTTTGAGTGACGCCGATCCGACCGGCAATGGCGGTGCTCCAGCGGCGCGGCGCCACCAGTAGGGCGGCCGGGCGACTATGCGAGCCGGCGGCTTTTGGCGGCCATGCGAGGCAGCTCCGGCGGCCATGCGAGGCGACTCCGGCGGCCATGGGAGGCAGCCCCGGCGGCCATGCGAGGCGGCTCGGGCCCTCCGGCAGGCGGCATGGGAATTTCAGCGGAGGTGCAACGGCCGGCAGCGTCTCGGTGGCACGTCATGGGGCGGCAAGCGCATGCTTGATTGCTTGGAAGAAATGTGGATGAGCGGCAGCGAGGGCAGCGGCTTCGGTGCTTGTCATGCTTCTGAGGTGCTGCCACCTGGCGGCCACGCTGAGATTTGGCATGAGCAGCAGCCAGATCTGGCATGGCCTCGGGTGTGCGTGGCGTGCGGTCGGCGCATCCGTGGATGCGCAGTGACGGTGGTCGACGTTGACGTTGCACACCACTTGTTTGACGAAATGACTTTGTGTATACGAGCAGTTTGTAGCTACAACCTTGGAGGCCAATTGTTTGATATTTGTATGTAGCTTTGTGTTTGCTTATTGACAGTGAGCGATAAGACTCGGGAGCGAGGGCACGGGCGCGTGAGGGCACGCGAGGACCTCGGTTATGAGGGTACGTGCGAGGGCGCGCGAGGGTTTTGCGAAGGCCTCGGGCACGAGGGTTTTGCGAAGGTCTCGATCGCGAGAGTTTTGCAAAGGCCTCGGGCATGCCCGAGGGTTTTGCGAAGTCCTTCTGCACGAGGGTTTTGTGAAGGCCTCGGGCACGAGGGTTTTGCGAAGTCCTCGGGCGCGAGGGTTTTGCGAAGGCCTCGGGCACGAGGGTTTTGCGAAGGCCTCAATCGCGAGAGTTTTGCAAAGGCCTCGGGCATGCCCGAGGGTTTTGCGAAGTCCTTGTGCGTGAGGGTTTTGCGAAGGCCTCGGGCACGAGGGTTTTGCGAAGTCCTCGGGCGCGAGGGTTTTGCGAAGTCCTCGGGCGCGAGGGTTTTGCGAAGGCCTCGGGCACGAGGGTTTTGCGAAGGCCTCGATCGCGAAAGTTTTGCGAAGGCCTCGGGCGCAAGGATTTGGCGAAGGCCTCGGGCGCGAGGATTTGGCGAAGGCCTCGGGCACACGAGGGCTTCGGGCGTGAGGACCCAAGATTCCCTGCCGAATCTTGGGCGCGAGGCCGCCGAGCCGAGGCATAGCCTTCAAGGAGGGCTGTGCGTAGGCTAAGTCGTCCTCCTCTTGCTCGGTGGCTTGATGAGAGTTATCGAAGTAGAACTCCTCAGAATTGTTGCTGTTCGATCTAGAAACGTTGCTGGGACATGTAGATAACACGAACGTCTAAGGCTAAGTCGTGGGGCACCGGAGGGGCGCCCACGAGACTAAGTCGTGGGGTGCCGAATGGCCACTAGGAGCTGTAGCCCCCCAGTGGGCTTGGGGGTGCCCATGAGGTTAATTCATGGGCACCTTGGACGTGTGCCCCTAATAGTAAGTCACGGGCACACTAGTGGTGCCCACGAGGCTAAGTCGTGGGACACTAAATGGCCACTAGGGGTGATAGCCCCTAGTGTACTTGGAGGTGCCTATGAGGCTAACTCATAGGCACCTTGGACGGTGCCTCGACATATAGACGCGTCCCGAGGGATGCGAATGTGTTAGGCATGGTTGGCCTTTGCCTGTATTAGAACAGGGCAATGAGTGACCCGGAGGTCGTTCAGCGTATAGCCTGGAGGCTGAAGGGGGACTAATCCTTAGCACATCCATAGGCTCGGGCACTAGGCCCGAGCCGTCACTTGTGCCCTGGGTCCAGCAGGACGCAAGCCGCCATGGCGGAGTCGACGGACGACCAAGCCGCTTTGGTCTTTTATTAGGGAGACCACGGGGTCGTGGCGCCCTAGGCACCACGGAGGTGACATCCTTACAGGAAGGGTTAGCGAGAGCTTGTGTGAGACAAGCGAGACTTGTAGGGCTAGTCCGCTTCCTAATAGCAAGCGTGTTAGGAGCGACCTTACGATCATAGCGTGTCGAAGGAGACCTCTCGATCATCAACTCCGGCACAAAATTGAGAAGACATTCACAAAGCAGGTCAATCCCTTAACAAAGCGTGTTAAGGACTACCTCGATCCAGCCATAATTGCATAAATGTTGCCATCATGTAGGAACTTCACGTCTTCATTGCATTAAGTAAGATAGTGTTTACATCTCGATAGGTGCCACAGCGGGCATACAGTAGAGTCTTAAGCATAAAACTTGTGGATTTCCTTCGCAAAGTCCACCTCAATCAAAACGATTGTCCTCGTTTTGGGCGAAGTGGGCAGGTAGTGGTGCTGAGAGTGTTTCCAATCGGAGAGGGCGGTGACGGATCTCGGTAGGGAGGACAACTTCAGCCCTGTACATGAGTGAGAATGGGGTCATTTTGGTGGAGCAGCTGGGGGTCGTGAGAAGGCCCCATAGGATGCTGGGGAGCTCCTCTGCCCGGGTTCCCCTCTTGAGTGCACTTGTTTCAAGGCGGCAACATATTCCTTGCAGGACTAGCCCATTGGTTCTTCCCACGGCCCCGAGATTGGTTTTTGGACAATCCACCATTTCAAAGCGAAGGGTGGTCCCGATGGAGTTACAAGAATCTCTGAAGGCTGAAGCGTTGAATTGGGTATCGTTATCCACTGTGAGTTCCTTAGGAACACTGAAGCAACAGAAGATATTCTTCCAAAGGAACGCCATCATGGAGCAAGGTGTGATGGAGGCTAGGGGCTCCGCCTCTACCCATTCGGTAATGTAATTCACTGATGCTACCACACGCTTGTAGCCCCCCTTGCCCGGTGGGAATGGCCTGAGCAGGTCCATTCCCCATCAGGCAAAAGGCCAGGTGATTGGTATGGTGCTCAGGGGATTAGCAGGATCGTTGTGATTGGCTGCCATCTTTTGGCATCCCTCGCGCTTCTTGAGCGTGTCGAGGGCATTCTGCGCCATTGTGAGCTGATTGAAGCCTTGGCGAAATATTTTTGCTATGGTTGCCCTTGGCGTGATGTGATAGGTGCAGAGGCCTTCATGAACACCCAAAAGAAGTGTCATGTCCGACGTGACCACCACGAATATGCGGTGTTGGACTTTAAGAAATCCATTAGCTCCTTCTCCATCTTTCTGGGATAACGACCCGATTCTAAGAGACCGCGGTCACCCCGGTCAAGAGTCGTACTTCTGCAGTCCTCCGAATGAGGCTTAAGGAGCACCTCGTCTGGGGGGGTACATCCTTGGTGTGCCTTGATGAGAGGCGGCAAGGGCATTTCCTCCTTTGATTCCTTGGGTTCGAGAAAGTTGATGTCATTTGGAGTTGGCTATTGCTTTGTGGTACAGACGGCGAGCTAAGTCTTGATCACCCCTCACGGAGATGACCCCGCGAGGGCCTGGTATCTTTAAGCACAGGTAGTTTTGATGTACCGCTGCACAGAAGCGGTTGAGAGTTGCCCTTCCCATGATAGCATTGAATGGGGACTCGATGTCAACGACATCGAACTGGCAACGGCGTCGCGGTGATTCTCTGTGATCCGAACGTCATGAGGAGTTCGATCCTCCCAAGGGGTTGAATGGATTTTCCTGGCACGAAGCCGGCGAGAGGGCGATCGGATGGCAGCAGGATGCCAGGATGATAGCCCCCCCGTGACTCCCATAGTTCCTTGAGCGCACTTAGGTAGAGTATATCTGCAGAGCTTCCTCCGTCGACAAGGATGCGGGAGACCTCGCAATTGGATATTGTGGCAGTTACTACGAGGGCGTCATCATGAGGGAACCTTAAGCCTTGTGCATCATCAGCTGTGAAGCTAAGAGAAATGCTTGCCCATTTGGGAGGGATGCTTTGAGGAGCCACCCCTACGACGTTGATTTCTCGGGCGTACTCCTTCTGTTGGCGTTTTGATGCATGACCGGAGGCCGAGCCCCCTATTATGACATTTACTCGTCTTTGCGGCGCTTGGAAGGGGAGTTCATGCTCAACATCATGCAAGCGCTGCCCGAGGGGTAGATCACCAGGGGCCTGTGCCTAGGGTGGTGGAATTGCCTGAAGGGGCATCGCCTCAGAGCCGTGGGACGGGCGGCGACGCCGACGCGCCTGTGGTCAGGTTCGAGGAGCCGCTATTTCATGGCGTCTCGACGGCATTCATTAAGTATCATGCCCGCTCATCTTATGGTAGGCACACCAGGCGCTCTCTTTGATTTGGGTTGCCCTCCTTTCATTACGGCCTTCGTCGGGCGCCCTTCCGATGGGCTTTTGGTCTCGATTCCTTCTTGGGTCCTCTGGTGGAGTTGCTCCGCGCTCTGCGAAGGAGTGTCGATGCACGACAAGAATCTTGGAGTCACATTCCTGCCAGAGTGATCCTCCGATCATTGCCCTTCCTCCCGGGGAGCTTTTTGACTTCTTCCTGAGGAGATGCTTTGTCTCTGGGAGAAATCCCTTCTTAGCCGGTCGTCTTCTTCTCCTCGGCGATTTTTCCACGACCTCGAAGAGCTCATGGGTCGTCCTTGGGGATCTCTCCCCAAGCGATTGAGTTCTCCGGGAGCACCCTTCTTGCACGCATTGATGATTTGTGGAGTCAGGGCATCTCCACTGGCCGCACTTTAGAAAAGCGCTTAAGAAATTCTCTTGTGGATTCACCCTTACATTTAACAAGAAAGAGCTGGTTGGGGAGCATGGGCGCTTATAGCTTCTTGAAAATTTCTTTGAACTCTTCCCTCGCTTGGTCCCAAGAATAGATGGAGCCTTTCTTTTGGTTGAAGAACCAGGAACGTGCCGTTCCGGAAAGGAACAGCGGGAGGCAGTTGCACATTTCTACTTCTCCACCTCCCCCGGCCCGAATCGCCGTGGAGTATACTTCCAAGAATTGTATGGGGTCAGAGTCCCAATCGTAAGGCCCGAGGTTGGGCTGACGGAACTTCGGTCGGAAAGGAGTTTTGCAGATGTCTCTTGTGAGAGGATTCCCAGTCTCCGGGACGCCCCTGTCCCTTCGTGCGCGCGGTGATGGTGATCGCGTGGTGCGACGACGGCGGTGGCGGGGCTCTCCTGAGTTAGAAGAGCTAGATGCTCGCCGGTGGCGGCGATGGTGCGAGCGCATTGGCGAGCTGGAGCGCCTGCGCTGACTTGCAACTTGATCCGGTCGGGAGATTAGTGATTCTGCATCCACTTCTTGGTGGCGGTGATGGCCACGCTCCCTAGCGGATCCGATTGGTGGCACGGGGACACGCCTAGTGCCCGCAGAGTACATGCTCTTCTGACCGCCTTGGCCACAGCCTCCTTGATGTGAATCCTTACGGCTTGACGAGTGCACTTGGGCCATGACGGGTGGAATGGTCCTTCCACCTGATGGTGCTGGAGGGGGCACCGGGGGAGCAACTTTTGGCCTCAAGGGCTCCCTAGTCGCCCCCGGCCATGTAGCACCTTGAGGATGGAGCCCAGCACTTACTGGGGGGAGCTGACTCACCATCTCCGGGTGCAAGCGCATTTGCCCAGGTGGAGGAGCTTGGAGGGGAGGTCGCGGAGCGCCCGTTCCAGGGGGTATGAACTCAGGCCTCGGGGGCTGGGGCGACGGGATGAATTGCAAAGGAAAGGGCTGAGCTCCTCCCCATCCAGAGTTTGGCAGGTGCATTGGCCAATAAGGAGCCCCGCTCATCACCGCCGCGTGGGCGAGTGGAGGGAGGTTGTAAGGATGTTCCCCTAGCCCTCCTCCGAGGAAAAATCCTCAGCGGCGGGTCAAGGGCCACTTGAGCTCAAGGCGGTCTTTGGGAGCGGAGACGCGTCCGAGGGCCGCTGGGAGTACGATACGTGGCCATCATGTAGTCCACCACCTCTCTTGCGGTTGCCTCCACCATTGCTTTGCAATTAGCGGCGTCGAGCCCCCAGAGCTGTGGATGGCATGGAACTTCAAAGAACATTTGGGCCTCTAGCCTTGGGCGGAACACGCGTCGGTGGTGCAATGGAGGTGGGGATGCCTGGCAGCCCGGGAATGCGCAGGACGTTGTCTGTCCCGGGATGAATAGCTCTGATCTCCGAAGATAACCCATGCCCTGGGCTTCTTCGGGGAACAGACCGGTTGTCCGCGGGCTCCCTATGCTCTGGAGTGAGAGGAGGCCGCGTGGACTTGGAGTACTTCTTGGTAGGAGCCATAGCCTTCTGTTGATTAGCTACGATCCCCACGGTCGGCGCCAATGTTGATGGTGTAAAAACCAAACACAAGTGTGAGGGTGGACGTCGGCCATGCCACGGGCCGTCGTCCACGAGAGCGAGAGTGACACGGGGGTTTATACAGGTTCGGGGGTCCGACAGGACCGCCCTACTCCTGTCGGGGGCCTACGGGGGTTCGAGGGTTCCTCTGGAGGCTCCCCTGGTGACTTGCTTGTATGTATTGCTCCAGAGTCCTCCTCCAAATGAGAGGGATACATGGGGTATTTATAGGCTCCTCAGCCTGTACAAATGACCAAAATACCCCTTGGGGTTGGCTACTCTAAGAATACAAGCGAGGGGTATTACAGTCTTTAATGAGTACAACAGCATTCCTTGGACCTGTACATGCGTCTGCTGCAAGGTGGGCCCCCGATCCGAGGGATGAATTATTCTCCAACAATAGCAATACCATAGTCATACTCAAGATGTCTAAATAAGCAACATAACAACATAAATAACATCACGGCAATGAATAATAAAGAAAACAACAACTAAACAATTGATCACCGTTCTACCCTGCACTTGCCTCTTATCCTCTAGAAGCCGGGTGGTGGGATGGTGGCAAAGTGCTTGAGGCAACACTACCTATACAAGCAATTAAAATACACTAAAAAATATACAACCACAGTACCAAAACATCAAACTAATCACCATCGAACCTACACGCAAAATCGATGCTTTTAACTTAATTTTAGTGGACGCACTACCCGCTATCCCGGTAGTTAAATGACCCTAACTACCTCCTCTGAACTCTAAACACAGTGAAATATATATTTTCTAGAAACCCCACAAAATTACCTACAACATTCTAGTGATGCAAAACCTCTGAATTCACCGTTTACTTTTCTGTTTCCAACCCCAAAGATTATCCCAGAATCTGTCAGAACAGTCTATTTCACATCTAATATGTTATTTTGGAATCTACTAAGAAATTCCTAGCTTATTCAAGTTATGAAAATAATTAAATTATTCCATCTAATATATGTAATTAGTCCATCTACGCGGCAGCTGCCATTAATGGTCGTTTTCTAGATGGCGACCTTCTCGAGACCATAACTTTTCGCTCACAACTCCAAACGTAGTAATCTAGACCTTCCTAGAAAGGTAGTGAAATTCCCCACACTTTGTTGACTAGTCGAAACCCTGAATATGAACATATACCATTAATTACCCCTCGCAAGTTTCTGTAATGCAGTTCGATGAACTAGCTAGGGTATCCAAAAAGCTATGCTTCCTATGATTGAAAAGATCTACAATCTAAAAAACAACTATAATAGGATTAACTAAGGACTACCAGATCGTTATCATTGAAGGAAACATTGGCGATTATGAATTCAAGATTTCTCCCTCTTCTTTCCCTTCTCCTCTCCTCCTTCCTTCCCTTTTCCTTCCTCTTGCTGCTTCTTGCTAGTCCACTACAACACCACCACCAGCAACAGCTGCGCTGGCAGGGAGGGCTTGCCTAGGGGGGCGGTAGGGAGTGGGAGGGGCACCACTCGAGGGGAAGGTGGCGGCAGGGGAGGGGCACCCTGCAGGGGGGGAAGAGCTCGACAGGGGTGGCGCCAGTAAGGTGGTGCGGCGAGGCGGGCGGCTAGAGTTAGGGAGGCTGCCCTCGGTCCTTTGCTCTCTTAAGGCCGATCGGACCCCCTTGGACCAAGGGGCCATGGACTTTTGGCCCACACTCTAATTCCACCTCCTAATTTCTGAAATTACAATTTTTAATTCTATTTAATCCCCTTTTTAATTCATTTAATCCTTCTAAGTTAAATAAGATATTACAGTGGAACAGTTAGTAGTGAGTTAGTAGAACTATGTGTTACTTAAGTTAACACCCTATTGTGAAAATCCTGGCTCTGCCACTACAGAGAGTGGCATGAAAGTGATGTAGTTTCCGATGGCAAAAGGGAATAAGCTCTCCCCTTAGTAGCAAAAGGAAAATTTGCCGAATAACTTGTTACATAAGGACATCTCCGATAGTTAGAGATAGCATTGTCTCTAACATATGCTACATCATCTTAGGCGACATATCCCCTGCACATGAGCCATTTGCTGCACATATGCACATAGAGGATCTCGGCCGTTCGTCACGAGCGCAACGGCGTGGATCGCGAGCGTGTCGCGCTGGGCGAGCGAACGCGTGGGTGATCGAATTTTTTGCGTTTCCCCCCGCACGGCCGAACAAATTTTCGTTCCCCCCCCGCGACATCCATTCCCCAATCTGGTCCGAACCCTAATTGCTCTGGCGACCGTGGCAGCGCCGGTCCTCCAGCCCTTGCGCGCCGCTCCACCTCCCCCTTGACGGCCACTCCGCCTCCCTCTTGAGCTCCGTTCGCCACTCCACCTCCCCCTTGAGGACGCCATGGTGCGACGGCAGCCATGTCGGAGGCGGAGGTGGAGGAGCTTCCCAAGGCCATCGTCGACAGCGCCCGCATCTTCATCCACTACCTCTCCGCCATGCCCTTGAGCTCTGTTCGCCGCTCCGCCTCCAGCGCCGTGAACCTACCCCTCCCCCTCTAGCCGCCACCTCCCCCTCCAGCGAGTTGCCTTGCGAGCTAGGGCGACGCTCTTGGCCTCCATCTATGGCGCCGCCTCCCCTCCAGCGCCACCACCATCTTCGCAGGGATGTCATCCTGTCACCGTGCGGCGGCGGCGGCAACCATGAGCAACTGCCGAGGGAGGCTGCCCTTGTCGATCTGAGACGCCACCTCCTCCGACCATGTCCGTCGTGACCTCCCCCTAACCATTACCATGGCCTCCTCCGATTGCTTTTTCTGATTGCTTCAACTCTGTAATGCTTGTGTTGTAATGAAGTAGATGTAGCACAACTCTGTAATGTGAACTGATGTAGCACAACTCTGTAATAATTTCTGAACTGATGTAGTTGGTGAATGTTTCATGAATGTTAAATGATGAATGAAATGAGGTAATTGGCTTATACATCAAGTATTAGTATTTGCAATGTGAATCAAAGTTCCATGGAAGTGCTTGTGTCCTGAATGCTTGTTACCATTTTGTTGTTGAGAGCATGAACAGAATACTTGCATTGGTATACTAGTTTTTGTTCTTTGCTTGATTGAGCTTGCAAAGCTGAACCTTTGGATTGTATACACTATCAGTTGGCGCCAGATTGGATCTGAAATCCCAAAAAGAAACCATGTGATCATGAGAGAAGGAACTGATAAAAGCTTACTAAGATGTGGATCGACTGGAATAAAATTTTATTGGTTTTGCAAAGATGATTTGCATGTTTGACTGGATACAATTACATTTACATTTACAGATGTGCGGTTGTTTCCGTATGTCTGCTGGTTTTTGAAATTCAGGAGAGGCCATGATTTGATTATTGATGACAAGTAGGAGACTTAATTGGAACATATTTGAAGGGGAAAAAAGAGTCAATTAATGGAGTATGGAAGAAGATTTATATGAGAAACCGACAGAACAAGGAAGCCCTACCTGAGCACTCGCTCAGAAACTGACAATACAACTTTTACAATGTACATATCAAATTCTACATAAATAAGAAGCTAATCTGCAAAATCACTAACTTAACTAATATGTACACAAGCTGAAAATGGCTACAAAATTGCCTGCCCTCCTTTGTGCAGCTGTAGCTAGTAAGGAAGCCCTACCTGAGCACTCGCTCAGAGTCATCTGAAAGCATTGGTAAATTTTGCTTCGCGCCAGAATCGTGCAATAATCTGTGCACCTTCCATTCTTGCAAATTAAGTTAAGTGAGCATTACCTGGAAGTACAATGGTATTATGATTGGCATCTTGAAGGCGATATTTCGATTATTACCATCGACTCCAGAGATCATCTGTTC
Source organism: Phyllostachys edulis (assembly GCA_036346405.1). Classification (NCBI taxonomy): domain Eukaryota; kingdom Viridiplantae; phylum Streptophyta; class Magnoliopsida; order Poales; family Poaceae; genus Phyllostachys; species Phyllostachys edulis. Next base: position 33,742,963 of record CM070565.1, on the reverse strand, counting down.
TTCTCAACGCACAAGACATCGGCGAAAGAAGGCTTTGTAGACCGCTTTCAGATCTGTTACACTTGACTCTTGGATTTGTTTCACGCTTCCTCATGCCTAGATCTTTGTTCATCCAATCTCTTATGCAATGCATCCATAGCTACCATGCGATTATCAACCGCCCTATTATTGCTCTGGTGATGGGTAATCTTTGTTTTATCGACTTCAGAATGTCCAGCAAGCCATGGTCCTTTTGGAGAGATTTGAGCCTCTTTGCGAAATCAAGTCAAGCTCAACATTTCTGAAATTTTAGTTCATACATGTCCATAACTTCAGAAATCTGAAGCTCAACATTTCTGAAATTAAGAGTATTACATGTCTATAACAATATTATGAAGCTCATACATGTCCATAACTCAACAAAATCTGAAGCTCAACACTTATGAAATCTGAAGCTCATACATTTCAATTCTGGAGTTCATGCATGTCCATAACTCAACAAAATCTGAAGCTCAATACATGTGACCTTGTTCTTATTGGAACTTCTGAAAACATTAATCCAAAACATTAATTCAGAAAACTGCAAGAGAAAGAATTTTCTGAACTTGTACAATCCAAAATGAACACAGGAATTTGTACAATCCAAAGGTTCAGCTTTGCAAGCTCAATCAAGCAGAGAAGAAAAACTAGTATACCAATGCAAGTATTCTGCTCATGCTCTCAACAACAGAATGGTAACAAGCACTTCCATGGAACTTTGATTCACATTGCAAATACTAATACTGGATGTATAAGCCAATTCCCTCATTTCATTCATCATTTAACATTCATGAAACAACAACAGCAAGCAGCTAGAATTTCAATCAAGCACAGGCTGCTCTTCACATACAAAATTCTTTCAATCATACACTCTCAATTTCACAATCATACACTCTGACAACTCAAATTCGTAATGATCTTATTAACAATTTTCTATCCTAGTTTCTTCCTTGGCCTTTACCAATTCAGGGCTTCAAATCGATTCTTGAGATTGCAGCACCATTTCAGAGCTTGGAGGTGGAGGCGGTTCGCTGGAGGGGGAGGCGGCGACTGGAGGGGAGGCCCTGGAGGAGCAGTGCCGAGAGCGTGGCGATGGCATGGAGCGGCGGCGCGGCGCTGGGGAGGACGCGCATGGGGAGCAGCGGCGCAGTCCCTCTAGGGTTTGGTTTGGGGTGGAAGCACCGAAGCAGGCGCACGATGTAGCTCTGTTGGATCGTCTCGATGTCGAGCCCCTTCAGCTTCACCACCGGCTGGGTCTGGCGCTTGGCGCTTCGGTGGGGCGACATTGTAGGCTAGGCTCTCCACGCAGCGGGCGGCCAGGCTCGCTCTCCACGCAAGCGGGCGGCGTGGGGAGGGCCTTGCAGCAGAGAGGAAGGCGCGAGCCTAGACGACGAGCGGCGTCGCTCGCCTCGGGCAAAGTAGAGTGGAAGTGGGGAAGAAACACCGGTGCTGAGCTTTGGGCGGGCGCCGGGGGTAAACGCAAAAATCGCCTTCACTCCATCTGCGAGAGCTCGCCCTGGCTGCCGATTCCGCGATGGATGGCCGTGATTTGCTGTGTACATATGTGCATGAATGGACTCATGTCCACCAGATACGTCACCATCATCTTAAGAGACAACATCTCCAATAGATAGTCTCTAGCACACTCTTCAATATTTATATTTTATAATTTTTCTTTGAAACTGGCCTACATGTCAACTAGAGTAGATTAATGTATCATGTTTTGTTTCGCGTGCACGACAATCTCTTTAGGAAGAGACGACATGTGCTCTCTCTCCTCCACGTAGGATTTTGTTGACGTGGCATAGCTAAGAGACGATAATAAATACACTATTGGAGATTGCCTAATGTACTTTATTGTTATAATCAGAACAGATAGCTATATGCCCTATTTAATTAAAGAAACAATAACAACATAAGCACAGCCCCCCTTGAAGGAAACCTAGAAACAAATGGAGATAAAATTCAGTTTTTTCACACAGGAAAGAAAAGAGAAACATAGCAAATAGAGCTACTAGAGTAAACAGCTGATCAAATATGTCTGCGGGCAGAGCACTTGGATTTGTGGAGCACGTAGTCACATCCTGATCTGAGCATGTCGTATGCTCTTTCTGACTTTGCGTGGCACTGAGTTGAGAGTTGAGACCTACTAGCCAGGAGACAGATGAGGTTCATTTAGCCTTTTTTTAAACAAAATAGTAAATATAGCCCTGTGTCTCTGAAGTGATAAAATTGGCATCGCCATTGGTTAGCTAGATGACGCGTGTCCCCTATCGCGCTCCTAGTCCGCGGAAGATACGTGTCGCGCTCCTAGTCCGCGGAAGACACGTGCTGCACTCCCAGCTCGCAGCAGACCATTTGCTGCGCTCCCAGTCCACAATAGAATGGCATGCGCACAGGAAGGCACGTTTCTGCCGTGGACTGGGAACTCGGTAGGTGGCCTGTCACAGACTAGGAGTGCAGTGGGTGTCTACTGCGGTGCTATTTTTGTATTTTCGTGTGAACATGAGCTACTTTTGTTATTACAAATAAAAAATATGCCAATTTAGCCAAAGATAAACCAGACTTTTACACCAACTTATATTGACGTGGTGAAGCAAGAATTTGAGAGTACGGTTGTTTGGTAGTTAAGCAAGAATCGAAGAACATGGGAGAAGATAGCAGAATTAGTCTGGCTCGTCCAACAATGGAGCAGAGAGGTGATTGCTTCTGTCAGAGAGGACATCAAGAATCTTCAAAATATATTCAAGTTCTACCTGTCCAGAAAATGAGAAAACCAATGTGAAAACATAAATTTACATTTCAGAAAATCCACGTATTTACCGTAGGACGATTTCAACGCTTAGGTCTGCCAATATACACAAATAGCTAGGGACTAATGGTGTTCCCTGCAGGACACTCAAGTCCTGTTACAAAATATAGTAATTTTCGCAATTTGTTTTTTTAACCAGGAAGACCTACCTTTTATAGAAAGCTAATATCCAAATTTACAAGACAGAAACTGAGATTAAAAGGCTAGGGAAACCAGTTTACAAGGGATGAACAGCTAGAACACCAAAGTACTCAGACAAACACGTACGATAAAACTAATTGAAAGCAGAATTACAAACGGACAAAATGAGCGCTAATCACAGACGTTCAAGCCTCAGACGTCCTCCTTTTTGACTAGAAGAACAAACATTACAAATGAGAACTAATAGAAAATTCCATCAAATTCTCACTATCCAATAAACATAAACCCATCACTACATTTACTATTCAAATCACAGTATAGCTTTTGCTTCTTTTTTTTTATATAAAAAACAAAGGACTGTTTAACTGAACCCATTCTCTCCCAGTAGAGGTTTCATCTCATTTCTCTTCCGGATCCCAACTCGGAGACGCCATATATTGAGAGCAGAATCTGGCAGTAGAGACGCGAAGAACCACTGGACCGAGTGGCGCCAGTAGGGGACGCATCTCGGCTCATAAGCGATGCAACGAACAGCAGCTTTGGCATACTCCTCGGGCGATGGTATGAATGGAGAGGCACCCTTAACAGGGGACATCTTAGTGGCGACATACAATGGAATCTGCACCAGCAATATGTTATTGTGTTGCACAAGATGATATAAGAGTAATACATTATGAGAATTGCTAAATGTTAGGATGTTTGTATCTCTCTTTTTTGCGATTAGTATGTTTCTCTTTCAGAAGGTGTAAACAACTAGAAAGATTTTTAAAAGAAGCTTAACGTACTCTACCCTACGAATTTTGCAGAATGTTTCATTTAGCCATAGCTTGTGTTCTCCATATTTCATTTAAATTTGATGGTGGTCTTCAACGTTATGCTCATAAAGTTCTGAAATGGTGCTAACATTTTTGACGGGTATTTATATATTTAATTGTTTAATTTTGTAGAGGTACAAATAATCGAAGTACATTGTTAGGTTTTTAACATTTTGCAAGACAATAGAATAAGATGACTATTCTAGAATATGTGATTTTCTGACACGATAGTGAAAATGTGTGGAGATGTGTGAAATTTTGTCCTTTTTATTACCTTACACAGTGTACTGAAATTAATTGTTACGTTCTACTAAACATTAAAACGTGGTGAGAAGATAAGAAGATTTACCTGGCATTGCACATCCACTCCGTAGTGTTTGTATTGAACGCTTAGACTTCGAGACAATTGATCAATATACCTAACAGGGCGGCCCATATGAGAAATTTAGAAATAATATTATAGAAATACATCTCTGTCGGACGAGAAGAATTTTGGATACCGTACTTGTTTCTGTTTTTATGACCACCTCTGTAGCTTGCTCATGTGCAATTGTACCTACTACTAATCAGTGCCTTTGAAATTCATTACTTGGCATAATTTTACTTACTTTTTAAAAATAAGAACTTACTAGTTGATTTTATACCCAAAAGATACACAGCACAAATGTACAATTTACCAGAAAAGACCAACGAGATAAATACGTTAAATAAACATCTAAGATAATTAGTCATTTTAAAGCAGAAATGTCAGCGCTGTTTAATTTTTAATTGGTCACAAAATTCACATAATGCTTTCCGGTAAAATTTGCCATACCAAATCCAGGGCACTTGAATTTGGCACCACAGATTCATCATGCAAAACAACTACCATATGTCACGGATTCATGGCTCCAATTTTTGTCACAGGTGAATCATGCATTGAAATTTCTGGTAACTGCAACTAATTTTTTGGCAAATAGTGTTTGGCAACGTAGCTCCCTTTTCATAACTGGAATTTAAAATGTACTTCATTGGAAAAAAATATTTATCCTATCAAATTTCTGAAATCACACCACATTTCAAATACGCCTTCTGCTGTACTGAATGATTGCTGTCTAATTAATTTCCATCGCTTTGCACTAATGATTTGAAGGTACACCATTTATTGAATAAAACATAAACCTTTCCCTCATTTACGGACATATTAATGAGCACTTATATGCCATGTGCGTTTGGACTGGTGGTAGACAGACTTAACAAACATAATAATGATTGATAGATGACCGTCTGCAAGTCGATTTGATCTATATACCGTAGATAGGATGGTAGTGTTTGACAGTGCAAACTCTTATGTGTAAACTTATGTGAAGTTTACACATAAGCCAGGTGATTGGATATGAGCGATCAGAACATAAATATTATTTGGCTAATTAAATATAAATATGAGGTCGGAAAATAAAAAGGCCAAACAGCTCAAGAAAGTAATGAGGACATTCACAAAACAATTCCAAAAATGCAAAGTCACAATATTATCCCAAAAATAATAAATAAATTTAGGAAACAAAAAGTAAGTTAGGAACTTACAAGTTACAAAGCATTCATAAAATGTACAGATGATCCCCGCAAAAAAAAAGTACAGATGATGATAAATTTGACAAGAGAAAATTGCTCGATTGGTTACTGAACTTGAGAGGTTGTGCTACTTAGCTCTTTGAACTTGTATTTTACTTTCTCAGCCCCCTAAACTTGTAAGGTTCTACCACTGAGCTCCCTAAATTTGCATTTTAGATTCTCAGCCCCCCAAACTTGTGAGGTTGAGCCACTTAGCTCCTTGAACTTGCATTGAAGCAAAGTTCGTTGGATGTGATGCCGGCGACTTCGTCCCCTTTGAGTCCGATGGGCTCGTCGCCGCCCCGTTCCGGTCGTGTTCATCATCCCCGTCACCTCACGTCGATAAAAACAGATTCTTGGGGCTCGGGAAGGCACCATGCTTATGTCTTCGCCAGAGCTCCACCGTCGCAGTTTGCCGCTGCCCTCGCCCTTGCCTCCTCTGAGTTAGCCATGAGAGATAGAAGTACATTCCCAGTGCTAAAGCAGGGGCACAATACTTCTCTCTCTCTATCTCTCATAGTGATTCGTCAGCTCAGCTTTTTCTGTTAGCAAACGGCCAAATGGATTTCGTATAGGGTGAGTAAATTCTGCTCTAACACTGGGAATGTACTTCTCTCTCTTATGACTAATTCAGGGAGGCAAGGGCGAGGGCGGTGGCAAGCTGCAACGGTGGAGCACTAGCGAAGACACGAGCAAAGTGTGTTCCCGAGCTTGAAGAATCTATTTTTGTCGGTGTGAGGTGACAGGGACAATAGATACGATCGGAACGGGGTGGCGATGAGTTCACCGGACTAGGAGGGGACAAAGTTGCCGGTATCGCATTCGACGAACTTCGCTTCAACGTAAGTTCAGAGAGCTAAGTGGCACAACCGCATAAGTTCAGAGGGCTAAGAAAGTAAAATACAAGTTGAGAGACTTAAGTGGCACAACCTAGCAAGTTTAGAAGGGCTGAGAAAATAAAATGCAAGTTCAGAGAGCTAAGTGACACATCCTCATAAGTTCAGAGACCTACAGTACAATTTTCTCATTTTAAAATACACAGAAATGACGATAAATGTGATTTGTACGTATCATGACACAAGAAATATTCCAAAGCTAAATTAAAATATATTGAAAGTAAAACTATATTTTAGATTAGCATTTTGTAAAAAATATAAATAAATATGGTGAAATTTTAAATTGGGCCATGTACTGCATGCAGTGAGATTCTACAACACATTCACATCCCATCCTACAGTAGTTAATGGTACTATGGCAAAAGGTTAGAACAGTCGAAATTTCAAGAGTTAATTTCGTATTTGCCATTGGAAGTTGACGAGCTCTCTAAAATGCCATCGAAAAATTGCTCATCCCTTATATGCCACTCGTTCTCAACTTTATTCCTTTCTTTGCCACTCCAGTCAGTTGACCGTGGATTTGACCGTTGACTTGGACGCAAAAAGACGATTTTGCCTCTAAGTATCTGAGATCTTTAGGGAATTATTTGACATAGTAATATAGTTCCAAAAATTATGCAAATGTTTTTTAGAAGTCCTGACATAGTTTAGATTATTTAAAGATTTTTATAGGGTTTTATTTGCAACATGTTTTCTCTAAAAATTTTCAAATAATCTACACTATTTCAAAAACTTTCCAAAAAAATTTCATAATTTTTGAAACTATATTATTATGTCAAACAATTCTCTAAAGATCTCAGTCCTAAATAATGCACTTAGGGACAAAATCGTCTTTTCGCATCCAAGTCAACGATCAAATCCACAGTCAACTGACCGAAGTGGCAAAGAAGGGATTAAAGTTGAGAACGAGCGACATACAAGGAATGAACAACATTTCGATGGCATTTTAGGGAGGTTGCCAACTTCCAATGGCAAATAAGGAATTAACTCAAATTTCAAATGGGATGTTGGTAATAGAAGGGATGGCACCATAGCAACCATAGCAACTAGCGGTGTGACTAGGTGGAACTCGCTAGTGACTAGCTACGTTGAGCTCATTGGAGTAGATGACGTGGATGCTCGGTAACTAACTTGAGGGAGCAGCAGTGGATGATGTTTTGGGGACACGAGTGAGAAATGGTGGATTAGGAGGCGAAGCATCCGATGTAACCAGGCGTGAGCTTGCAAGTGGACTTTGGCAAGATAAAAATTTCGCGTCCGTAACACATTGTGAGCGAATGTGTGTAGTGGCCAGGGAAATTAATTTCGGCGAAATTTCGCCGATATTTCAGAAATTTCGGTGATTTCACCTCCCTCCGAAATATTTTCAATTCGTTAAAAAAAATTTGAAAATATTTGAATTTGGACAAATTACATCCTAAATTTGATTTTGGACAAAATTCGGTCAATTTTCGTCCAAATTTAGTCCAGTTTGAAAACCCACTAAAATTTTAAACCGAAATTCTGAAATTTCGTTCAGTTCATTCAATTCGTTCTGTCCGAAATTATTTTCAAAACGAATTTGTTTTCCCTGGTAGTGGCCAGTGGGTGACCGTCCGAGCGTAACGCGTCCTATCGATCGAACGTGAGTCCCTTAGGATTATCCAAATTTCAAACGGGATGTTGGGAATAGAAGGGATGGCAACGCAGCGTTCTGTCGACTAAAAAAGGTGGAATCACGCACTTGACCCTATAGATGGCAGTGTGTACAGATTCACTTACGCTTTGCTCGCGGCGTACACGGCGTAGAGCGGGAACGCCGGCACGACGACGGACGAGCCGGACCCGACGTTCACGACGGCGCCCCTCCGCCTCGCCGCCATCGCCGGCACGACGGCCCGCGTGATCCGCGTCGCCGCCTCCACGTTCACCCGCACCACCGCCTCCCAGACCCGAGTCTCCACCTCGTGGAAGTAGGCGGCGCCAGGGTACGTCGCGCCGGCGTTATTCACGAGGACCCCGACGTCAAGGCCCTCCACGGCCGCCGCCACCCTCGCCACGCCCTGGGACATCTCCAGGCCGTCCCCGGCAAGGTCGAACACCACGCTCCTCACCTTGCAGGATGGCGCCGCCTTCTGGACCTCCTTGCCGACGCGAGACAGCTTGGCGGGGTTCCGGCCGACGAGGACGAGGTGGAGCCCGTGGCGCGCGAGCTCGAGCGCCAGCGCCCGGCCGATGCCGTCGGTGGCGCCGGTGACCACCGCCCACGCGCCGTACCGCTGGCCCAGGTCCCTCCCGGGGCGGAGGAATGCGCGGTACAGCCACGCGAGGAAGGTCGCCGCAGAGGAAACGACGGCAAGGAGGCCCACGGCGAGGAGGACCACGAACCACAGCGGCGGCACCGGCGGCGAGCCTGACCATGCCTCCGCGTAGGCCATCTCGTCTAACCCAGGCATGGACTCAGAGTGCAAAGCACACAGAAAAAAAAAGCAATATACAACTATACAAGCCTACCACAGCTAGCATGGTTTTATAGGACCGATCAGGCTGCAGGCAGGCCGGTTGGTGAAGCCAACATAAAACTCGGCTTCCGCAAGTTTCTGCGGTTGCGCTTGCACCTACACCGCGTAGAGGTCAGTAATGGCGAGGTGTAATTGCTCGAGTGAATGCAGAGGTGGTGCGCGCCCATGCAGCGCTGGGCGTACGTCAGGAATCTTGCATGCATGGACGATGGTCCCTGGAGGGTTGTACCCTTGTAATATGTGAAGTGAACATGCCCGGCTACTGTTGGAGCAAACGCCATTGATTAATTGTGTATTCGTGCATGGCAGCATGCCAGCATTGGGTGGAGTGAAAGCATGTAGAAACTGGATTTTTTTTTTTGGAGTCGGTAAATAGTTTTGCTTTATTAAGTAGGTAAAACTAGCTAGAATAACTAATTAAGGAACTTCAAAACACCATGGGAAGATGTATGATGATAAAATATATATATACATGTATTCGATTGAACCAAAGAAAAATGAAACATTAACTAAAACGTAAACCAGCTGATATTATCAAACATATATGTATGCAACAAATGCACCTAAACTGGGGTCCCATAATGAATGAGCACATCTGCTTCTTTTAGTGCCGAGATCATGTTTGGATTGGCACAAACAGTAGTGCAAGTAAGGAGATTGTACATGAACATGTTAAAAGCACCAATTCATCAACCCTTTCATTGTTTGCTTGGGAAGGAAATATATTGAAGGTTTTTAATACTTCATATACCCTTTTTTAAATGACATTGTTGACTTTTTTTGGTCTTGAGATGTGACTTTGGCTATTACTTCTTATAAAAAAAGTCTATTTGACCACTGAACTATTGAGGTGCGTTTACTCTACCTTTACCCATGTACTACAAAACTATCTAAATAGCCCCTCAACTATGCAAAACTGTCTTAACCCCCTAAGGTTGTTTTGGAGGTGAATTTCCCACCGTGGCGCGGATGACGTGGCCAAATACATGGCAGTGAGTCAGCAAGTTACATGTATAAAAATTTAAATTTCTTAGACAATGGGCCCGCATGTCAGTGACTAAACATTCTTCTACCTCCTTTCTTCTCTCCTTTCCTCTCTCTCTATCCATTTTTCTCTGTCTTCCAGTATACAGATCAATGAGGTCATTAGCTCCCCTCCCACCTCCCACCTCAACCCTCGGTCAGTAGCCGTCCACATCGAGGTTGTGGCCTCCCACGTCGGGAAGCTCCTCGTCACCGCCTCTGACTTCTCCCTTTGCATCAATTCCATGCCGGCCCCCATTGACGCCGTGATCCAGCCGGTGGGATAGTACATGTTCGAGTGGTAGGAGCTGTGGCTATGGCGCCATATGCCCTCGGACATGGGGGTGAGAGCCAGCCGCGACCTCCTGCCATGTGCGTTTGGACTGGTGGCAGAGCATCTACAATAGTTTATTTCTTAGCTTATTACTAAGAGAAGAGAGAGTACTCAATCTAATAAAAAGAAACAACCATTCCAATGAATTGTTTTTTAAGTTTGTATCTAAGACTTTAATTGCTACAAGCTTGTTAGTAGGCAGTGAGACCCACAAAATGAATGTTTAGGTAACAACTAAGGCTCCAATAGAGTTTTTTGTTGTTTCTTATGTTTTGGTATTAACAATCTGATAGTTTCTTCATATAGAAACAGCTTCACCTTCTCTCCTCATCTTCTCTTCTCCACATCATCTAAAAGCTGATGTGGTAACCTCTTAGTAACAGCTGAGGTGGATTGTTGTAGATGCTCGTAGACTGAACAAACATAATAATGATTGATAGATGACCGTCTGCAAGTCGATTTGATCTATATACCGTAGATAGGATGGTAGTGTTTTGCTTAATAAGGTCAATACTAATACGTTTGACAGTGCAAACTCTTATGTCTAAATTTATGTGAAGTCAAAACCGTGGATTAAAAAATGTTTGAGAAAACTACAGATGGTAATATTATTTTGTGGCATTAATTGAACTATGGGAACTGAGCTGAAGAACTGGACCATTCCAACGGTTTACCTTTTTATTTTATTTTCGCAGATTAGCATAAACCGTGGATTAAATTTTTTTTGACAAAACAAGTCCCAACTCTACTGTCAGAATAAACTATTTCCCATCTTGCCGCCTTTCCCTCAAAGATTTTGACAACGAAATCGCTAATTAATGGCTCACATGCAGTAGAGAGCAACCACTGTGTACGTTTTTTTTAAGAGCAAGCCAGGTGTAATTGGGTATGAGCGATCATAACTTAAACTAGGTAGAATTTACGTGCTACGCTGCGCCCCTGAAACCCAATATGAAGTATAAATTGTCGATGCGAAGCGATTTGCTAACACTTCATAGTTAAATACTTTAGTTAAATATTTTGCCTGAACAGCCTAATGACAGCAGTAGGCTCTAATATAGTGTAGAAGTTACAAAAAAAAATTGGCTAAGTGCTCACAGGAACAACACAACATGTGTTCCAAGAGGCTATGTTAGTTATTCACATGCAAAAGAAACAAAAATGGGAAAACTATTTGGACTGTAGCAGGGAAAAAAAGACATAAGCTACATGCAAGATTAGGAGTCGGTGTTGAAGCTCATTACTCTTTCTGCGTTTGGAGTACACGAATCAATCCCATTCAGCTTGTAGGATGCACAAACCTACATCTTACGCAAAGACTTGCATCATACGCAAAGAAGCCAACAGAACTGTTAGGTAATCCTCGAAAACATTTTCTATCGTAATTATATAATAAATAGAGAATACGATGCATTCTTTAAAGAGATATTCATCAGACTGGATGATACATGAGGAGAAGTTAATAAATCTTCTTGTTATCATGTTTGGGACAAAGACTTCTTGGTGACATACCAACCGATTGAGTTGTTAGAGCGTAGAATATAAAGAGTCTGCGACCTACTAATGAAGTTAAAAGAAAATAAATTAGTGGTAAGAAATTAACTATCTCTATGTTGTTTTAACCGAAGAAATGCTATCCACGATAATTGGGGGAACAAATCCAAATTAGTTGTTTGCATGCTACGCACATTCCAGCATTAGTAAAGAAATGAGATACATTAAATGTGTTAGTTTGTAATGCAATACGTCAAACCAACTGTAATTGTGTTTTGAAGGAAAAATGAGAAAGCTTTTGTATGGTAAATGAGAAAGCAGCAGTTGTTATTGTATAACCTATTTTAAATAGTATGGTACTACTAAACGCGAAACGTAGCTACAAATACTCTTTGAAGGAGACATCTTTGTCCATATTTTTTTTTGCTGAGAAGCAATCTTTGAAAGATTCTCCTGACTGTCAAACGGAATGGGTAAATGAGTGAATCGAAGGTTAGGGTAAATAAGAAAGCAGCAGCAGTTATTGTATAACCTATTTTTAATAGTATGGTACTACTAAACGTGAAACGTAGCTACAAATGCTCTTTGAAGGTGACATCTTTGTCCATGTTTTTTTTTGCTGACAGGCAATCTTTCAAATATTCTCCTGTCAGTCAAATGAAATGGGTAAATGAGTGAATCGAAGGTTCATAGCTGAAAGAACTCTCATTCTTGTGGAATCACCTTCAAAACATCCTCAGGTCTAACCCAGTTTTTTTTGTACCGTTAATATGTGAGTCTATGCTAAACATGTTATAACAAACCAAGTACTACTACTAACCGAGAAAGCATGTATTAAGCTAATATTGTATAGGAGAGCAATTACTATTGATAATTGATACAACATATATTATGGCAAAACATCAGCAAGATAATATGCAGCAGCATGGTATAGGACGCATACAAGTATCGACGTATGTCTGTAGGTAGTACGTAGTTTGTACAATCTAATAGAACAATCTAGCAGTAGCTTTTGGCTATCAGTCATGGAGAAACGCAGAGAAAATGAATCAGAAGCATCTAAGTAGAGGAGTTCAACAGGGGCAGACAATGCATATTTTTGGCTAATGAAAATATGTTGCTCATTCATAAGCAAAGAAATGTTATGACATTTAGGCAGATGTATAGACTAATAATATTGTATAAGAAAATAACCAGGAACAAAAGATACAGCCTGTCATATATTATACATAACAGGCATATAAACTGTTCATACACATTAAAGGATTTCAGATTGTAAGAAAAAAGGTACAAAAGAAAATAGGTAGAGTGAAATCATGGAAGTAAATATCTATTTACTAAAACTAAATACCCGGCTATTGGTCAACTACTGTAACTAAATACTATAACTGTAACTATAACCAAAAGATGATCTTCATAAGAGAAAAAAAGGAGAATTAAAGAAAATCCCAAACAGAATCATGGAAGTAAATATCTATTTACTGAAACTAAATACCCGGCTATTGGTTAACTACTATAGGTGACCCAGATGAGACCAAACAAATGAAACGTGAGCCTGATCCCACACTAAATCGATGATGGCACATATGGTGCATACGGCAAGGCCTAGACACCATCTGACATTGTCAAGCGACAAATGGACAGCAACTGGCAAACTAATTCATGGTTAATCGTAGAAAGTCGGTTTGTTATAGAAATAGCGTTGTATACATAATTTGGCAACTCAACTAACTCTAGAATAAAAATAAGTTGCACAAGAAACGAGAGAACAATTATCAGAAAATATGACAATCATTTGGTAAGCTATTGAAATCTAGCACATCTGTAACAACAATGCTTACCTAAGAATCTTATGAAAGAGAAGTGACGCGTTGACAATACTGTATTTTTAAAGCATTTCACCGTGCAAGTTATTCCGAAAAGAAGTGGTCTTCAATAAATATGTGCATGACATGACTGCTTGTTGTTTTTGTGCGTTGGATCCAAAGCATTCTTCTCTAAACAGTAATTACCTTCGTAATGTAGTCTGGCTACATGTTCCTTTCTATACCTTCCACAAACGAAGCCTATTAAAAAAAGGGTAGCTAAATTGTAAAGGGCACAAATAAAATGGATTGGGCTGTACACACATGATATGATTTATTTTCTCTTTTTTTTTAAAGAATCAATAGGAGCGAAGAAGTATGTTAGTAGAACGGGTGGTGTTTTAAGTCTTGTTTCGATATCATCAGGGAAAAAATGCTATAATCAAAATACTGGGGAAAGCGCAACAAATATCAAGAAGGTTAGTGTTTATCGAATCTTTTTTTTAAATAATCTATTTTTTATTAGAAATTACAAAAATATTCCAGCGTTCTTTTTTTTTTTACAGAAATATCCATCATCATTTGAACGACATGATGGATCGATCGCTCCACCATTAAGCGACTAGAGACCTATCGCCCAACCGTTCGGCATTTAAGGCGCGAGCGCCGAACCGTTGGGCGTCATTACCGTCCTCGGGCACGGTAGCTCGCGGACGCGAATTTCCTTCAACCCAATTGCAATTCAGCTGCATGCTATATATGGATGTTTTGGCTGCCATTCACCTCACTTTTCATTTCCTCTTCTCCTTTCTTCCATTGTTAGACAGGATGTCTTCGGCATCATCTAACTTTCGAGTGAGCAGACAATTACAATCACTGCGACAAGAATTGGTTTGCCCTCATTTGCAATGATCCGTGAATGTGTTTACCTCACATACGCCAACGAATCCATCTCGAGTGTTCATGAGGTGTTCAAATCTTACGGTAACTTGCGCCTAATCACCCCCAATCAATTTCATTCCAAACAACATGTTGTTTTTCTTTCACTACAAGCTGCAATTATTTTTCAGAGCACAACATGTCGGTTTTGGCAGTGGGCTGACGAAGCTGTCCCAGTGCTTCAAGATATTGCACTGCAAATTGCTGCCTTGCAAGATGACTCTTGTGGTATTGCTGCATTTCGTCCTATTACTCGACCCTTTGAGCCAGCAACGCAGAACGAAGATAATAGACTTAAAAGACTGGATGAAAGGATGGAAAGAGTTGAGAACATGCTTAAGAAATTAGTTAAGCTAGTTAGTTTTGTGGTCTTTCTTCTATTATTTTTTGTTGTTGCTAAGTAGAAGTTTATTTGTAATGAGATGTAATGTCCACTCTTTACTTATGCATCGCAGTCCGTCATGAATGACAATAAACCAGTGACATTACCTACCCATGAATGAGTTTGTTCGATGCATATAACTTACAGCATACGACACATCGATGCAACATGTTAACTCGATAAAAGGCAACCGCAATAACGCGTCCACCATTTAGTTACATGCGTTAGGAGATTGAACATAAGTGCGTACATAAGGGGAGACTACTGACGTACAAGCTTCTCCGCCCGTGCCTAATTGTAGAAGGTGCCTCTCGCTACCCACATAGAGTGTTCTCCAGTTGGACGCCTCGGACGTGGTTGGCCGTCGTTGTAGTGGCACGCACATATGCAGTTAGGGTTGGCACAGTAGCATGTGGGATCATAGGAACTTCCTATGTTCACCACCTCCTCATTGCCCCTCTCACGCTGCATCTGTTGACGGAAGTCATCATTTTGCTCCTTGAGATCGTCAATTTGCGCCTCCAAATCAAAGATTCGGATCCACAATACATCCAAGTACCTCGCAGCATGTCCTTCATTGGGAGGATCGATCCAGCGGGTGAAGTTGCATTTCGCCATCTGCTATAAGGGACGGTTAGTACGGAGGATGTATTAGCAGTGACATGAACAAAACTATTTACCCCAGAGTATGGGCATTGGAAGAAACACCGTTCACCATCAAAAGGGCCGTCTATGACCTGCACGACCGCGTCCTCCCGGTGTCCGCATTTTGGCCATACCGGTTGAGCACGCTTCAAAGATCAACCCAGTAGTTAGGGCCAAGTCCTCCTCCTTTCGACGTGAAGGTGCGGCCCGGCAACCCGGTTGATCGGGTCCTCGGCGTCTGCCATCGTTTGTTACTATAAGACGGAGAAGGTTCTTCTTCCTACGGTTTCAAGGGTCGAGTGGTCCAAATTTTGGAGCATGGGGCGTGCATTTTATAGCCCCGCGGGGGGAGGCTAACAAAGCATTTTATAGACAAGACCAAACGGGGCAGGTTTGCACAGTGACAAGACAAAATAGGGGCAGCCTTGCGCAGTGACAAGACCAAATGGGGCCGATGACTTTGCTTGCGACAAGACCACACCGCAACTTTATTGTTGTGACAAGACCAGACGGTGTGACTTTCTTATTTGTGACAAGACGAGACAGGTGGCGACTTTTGCGCAATGACAAGACCACACGGACAAGACTCCATAAGGAAAGACGTGACAACACTCGCTTCGCCCGACTTTTGATCCGATATGACAACACTCGCAAAGCAAGACATGACTTCACCGCAAAGTGTACGTGACAATACTATGCCTTGCCAGCTTTCCAGACCGACATGACAACACTCTACCTCTTCAGCTTTTCAGAATTAAAAGACATGACTCTATACTCTGCATGAAATTAACCACACCATGCCTACTATGGGGCTTATAAAAGGGGGTTGAACCAAACCCAACACTACACAACGTGAGTTATGTCCCGCGACAAGGGCAAGGGAAAGGCTCATCTTGGAGAGCGGCGCCACAACAGATCCGGCCGCCCGGACGTAATCCGTATGGACGACGTGAGTTATCAAAAATTTACATCCTTCTTACGATTTTCACTACGGTGCCCTTACATATGAAATCGCAGGACATGGACGACTTTGAGATACCCCGACGTGGGCGATCCGCGACAAGGGCAAGGAAAGGCTCATCTTGGTGAGCCGCGGCCTGGCGTACAGATCCGGCCGCCCGGCGTAATCAGTATAAACGACGTGAGTTATGAACAATTTACATCCTTCTTACGATTATCACTATACGGTGCACTTACATCATGGAATCGCAGGACATGGACAACCGACATACCGGCCGACGTGGGCGGTCCGCGACAAGAGCAAGGAAAGGCTCATGCGGTGAGCCCGCCGCCACAACAGTATCCGATCGCCCGGCGAATCCGTATCCACGACGTGAGTTATGAAGAATTTACATCCTTCTTACGATTTTCGCTATACAGTGCACTTACATAATGGAATCGCAGGACATGGATGACTTCGACATACCAGCCTGACGTGGACAGTCCCGTGACAAGGGGAAGGGGAAGGCCGGCGAGGAGTTCAATGCCGAGCTACCAAGGAGGGAAAATGGCCCCGGTCCACGATGAGGTCGAGTCATTACGTAGTAGTCCCCGTCCTACCCCCATGTTGTTTACTATCCCCTAAAGGCATGTAGACTTACATAGTCAGGATGCTTGTGTCATGATGTACCCTAGTAGTAGTGAGCATGACTAAAGCAATTAGCGAACCATCATGCCATGTGACTATGTGTAACGTGCTTCTGTCCGCAAACTCTAATGTAGTTTTGGTTCTGTGTATCCGCTAAGCCATCAAAGCAAGCCTACATTGCAAGTATGCCTCTTCTAGTGCAATCCCAGAAAGAACCATTCGCACCGACGTCAAATCCTCTATGTTTTAGGGCATCTTCATAATTACAACGAGCGTTCTCTGCCCGTTCAATCATATCCCTGGCACATGATAATATCACTTACCTTTCTACTTACAACTCATCACTATCTCAATCGTTCTCCCAAAATTCTACAGAAATTTTGTGCACTACAACAATATACGATGATCACAAAATGTTATTGCGAGTCTCACAAATTTCGTACCGTTGATATTCTACGAAAATTACAAACATACCAACCAACATCGTCACAACACTATTATTTTGAAAATAAATAACATCATACAATCAGATTTGCTAAATCAATTACAAAAGCAGAGCGACCCCACAATAGCCTTACGGTTCGGCGATAGGAACACGTCAGCATAACCGTCGGGCGATCAAGTGCTTATTAGCGGTTATGCTGATAGCACTTGATCGCCTAATAGTCAGCGGCGGGTCCGATACCAATCGTTCGGCGATGAGCGGATATTCTGTAAAAAAAAGAACGCTGGAATATTTTTGTAATTTCTAATAAAAAATAGATTATTTTAAAAAAAATTCAGTGTTTACCTTCATATTGGTATCTATATTGGCGTCAGGGGTGATCCCAGCCTCCTTCTCCCTTGTAGTGACTTCCTTCATGATTTATGATTCACGTGGGAAAATGATCACACGTGGTTAGGTAGAGGTCCTTGTTACTTTGGACATTTGGTTCAACAACGTAGTTAATTACCTGCTTTGGTGTGAACGCTGTGAAACACTGTAGAGAAGTCGACATCTCCCTGAAAGTCATCTCGGGGACATGAAGACCATACTAACTAATGTAAGTTGATGTCATTTCTGAAACAAACCCATTCAGCTTCAAACAATTGTATTCAGTATCTCCTGTTACCTACAGGAGGCACGTGCATACATACATATTTACATGTCAGGAAAGGATATACTGATTTCTTTTGTGCACTATGTTCTATTGGTTATTGCCTTTGTTTTGTTTGCCGATTGCAAACCTACATAGAACTGAGAAAAGAGAATGAATTGCAAATCATTCTGTGGTAGTGGTAGAAAAATTGTTGGGCAATTTACGTACTGATCATGCGAGTGACTGGATAAATAACTGTGTTGAGGAAAAGAAAAGGAATATAAAAGCTGAAGTGATTGATCACCTGAGCATCACCACACCACTTTTTTGAAATATGATGTTTTCTGGTGCTCCACCCTCTCCACCATCATCTCGTTCTCCCCTGCAAATGATAGTCCCCATATGAAGAGATGAAAAAAGGTATCATAACCAGTCTGCATAATAAGGCTATCTAGTTAGCGGCATGCAACGCTGTTACGTGCATGAATACTACTCTAGAAAAAAAACATAAGCAATCGTAATTGTATGGCTGCAAAGTTCGATATAATCTAGAGATAAAGTTGTAGGACCAGAAAGGCGACTAGAGGCGGGTGAATAGGAGCTCGCCTTATTTTCACCTCGTTCAGATTCAACACCAGATTCACCCCAATAGCTATGAGAGCTATGAGAATCAACAGCAGAAGACCTGTGTTGAACTTGAACCAAAATCCCCAAAGCAAAGAACCAACAGAGCCAAACCCTAAAAGGGCGGTCGATCGGGTCTTGATCGACCAAGCATGTAAAATTCGGTCTAACCGAACCTTACGAAGCTTAATCGCTGACAAAGTCAAACCAAAACGAAAATCAGTCTAACTTTTGATCTACACGGCCAAACTTGACCAAATTTGGAACACACATTCCTAAGGATATTAGGAACCTATTCCAAGTAGAGATTGAGTAGATCCACGTCAAAGTTTTGACCTTTTTTCCATTCTATCGAAGGAAGGTTCAAAACCGGGCCAAAAACGAAAACCTGATCTAAACCTTGCTCGTGGGAGATTGATGATCTAAGTGATCTTAGATATGTTCTCACATGTCACAGCAAAGTAGAAGAAGGCACGAAACTAACCAAAAACCAAGGGATCAAGAAATGACCAAAGATCACAAATAGAGAGCATGACCACAAAAGAGACTCATCTTTGGGAATCATCCATAGATTAATCTGAGGTTGAGAGGGTTTACAGCCACTCCATCCATAGAGGACAAAGCTGAATCCATGAGCACATAACTCAACACATCTCCCTAGAGCCCTAAGCCTCTCCTCTTTCTCCAATCCCCTAAAGCCAAACTAGGGTTTACAAATGAAGTCCTTGGTGGCTGTATCACAGCAGCCCTCCTATTTATATGAGGCCTAGAGCTTCTAGAAGACAAACCCTAATGGGCTCCCGTTAAGGCCCAATACAAACGGGTCACTCACACACGCATTTTAAAGCGCCGTCTTCACTTCTCTTGACCTAATCCACTTCTTGACGCACCGTCTTACTCCGCGGGTTAGCATTAGGTCACTAAGGTGGTATTTGGTAAAATTACCAAAATACCCCTTCTCGATCTTTTCCGAAGACCAAGTTCGAACTGCGCGAAACACATCCATGCTTCGCCACGTGTAGGTTGATCCAGCGGCTCTCATCGTGCCGGCATGTCTCTCCCGTCTGGATCCCACCGGAACCTCCATGGCACTTGCACCGACTTCGCGACCGCTTGATCAACGATCGCCGACCGAATCGCTGTTCGGTCATCCTTGTCCATTTTGCGCCACGCTTGAGTCCATTGACCTCACCCGGCATCCTTGATCGTTCTGGACCTCAGCTCTCCAAGCTTAGTCCCGATCCTCCTTGCCGTTGACTGTCGTTGACCTCCAAGCAATCTGCACACCAATAGACAAGTAAATCGAATCCGGGAACAAGTTCTTCACAACTTGACCCACGTTAGTGAAAACATGCAACATGCAACACATATGCACTGAAGCCCATGTCCTTAGGCTAACCCAAAGCCAAATTTCCAAAATGGCCGATGTTCAGCACAAAATCGGTTAGACCGCCACTTTGGCCGGTTTGATCGCCCTCTGGAACTTAGCCAAAAACCAATCGAGACAAAAACCGGTCTGACCGCCAAAATGGCCGGTCTGACCACCACACAGAAACCGGTCTAACCGCCTGAGACCTGACAGGACAGAAACTGTGCCGAAAACGCTTGAAACGACAAACCGCAAATGCCATTGCCAATTGTATCATCATCCTAAGATCATGCACATATCCCTATGATATGCACAATCTCCCCCTTGATGAACCCATTGGCAATTTATCAGAAAATGGGGTTTTGAGGTTTGAAAATAAAAATACTCGATGTTTTCGCGCAAAGGCACAATTTGGTCCAAATGCAAGAAAAAGCAAAGAAAATGACCAAGCTGGCTTCAGAATAGCATAGGTAAGTGAGATAAGGCAAAGAAAGTACAGAAGCTTCAATTTTCAGAGAAAAGCCAAAAATCTCACTTAGGTCAATATGAAAGAACAATCGTTCTATTTGACCTTCGATCATCGTGAGTCTTCAAGAATTGCAATTCAAAATCAGAAAAGACAATAAGACAAAAAGAATGCAATTGAGATGCTCCCACTCACTATGATCACCAATTTTCCAGAAAATCCATTTTCTCCCTATGACTCCAAAAAGCTCTAAAACAACATTTTTACCAATCTTTCTCCCCCTTTGACAATGAATTCATCAAGGTGCATGGAAGAAGATAGAGCATGAATGGAATGGAATGAAATGGCAGCAGTTTTTTCAATTTTTCAGTTTTTTTTATTTTTTGTTTAATTTTTAGCAAAAAGGAGCCATGAAGATTATCCAAGAGGATTGTATAAGTATTACACAAAGCCATATTATGTGAAAAAGCTATGTTCAATCATGGCAAAACATGTACAACAAAGCTAAAGCCAAAATAGCAATAATCTGAGATTAAATAAATTAAAAGTATGACAAGGTGCTCAAGATCATAGTTTCACTAAAGGTATCCAAAAATGAGTCAAGCCATGTCTATAAGCAAATTGCAGACCAGAAACTAGAAATTGAGTCAATTTTGAGCACTATGATTTCAATTTTGAATCAATTTGTTCAAGCATTTAGAATTTAGCACTTTGAGCATTTTGCTAAAAATGATTGGTTTTATCTTAGTAAAGCAAGTCTTGGACTAGGAGCTATCCACAACTGCCTCCTAAGCTTCAACCAATTGCGAATTTGTTTTCTTAGCATTGTGCTAGATCTCAAGCCTCACTACGACCATCCCAAGCAAGAAGCTTAAAAGAGTGGTCTAGGTTATCCAAAACTACCCCTGAGTTCATGTCCAGTGTAATGGCAAGCCGTCTCATGAGAAAGAATTGGTGAGATCAGTTTTTTCGCATAGAAAATCTCATTTTTCATTTGTTGACTTAAGAATTATCATAGCTCAATTTAAAACTCAGAATAAGTTCAAGACTCAATTAAACCTATATGACATGGCATGAATCATGAGAGAATCACTATAGCAAAACTAGTCACAAGATCCAACAAGTCATATTGTGATTCAGATTGCTCACAGATAATAAAGCTAGCATGGCAAAAGCTAAGCTAAACATGAAAAGCCATGAAAGAAGTCTAGCAGACTAGCACAAGATATGGCAAGGTATAAAGTATGAAAACAAGTCATACAAGGATAATAATCAAATCTCTAAGGAGTTATATTACAATGCAAGTTGCTGATTTAAAAATGCCTTGTGATACAAATGAATGTAAAAAGAGGAAACTCCCCCCTCAAAATAGACCAAGAGGACTAACAACCCCTAACTCTCCCCGCAAAAAAGCAAAACGAGAAGAATCAAGAGCTTTAGTGAAAATGTCAGCAACCTGTTGCTCAGACTCGACAAAATGAAGCACAACGTCACCTTTCTCAACATGGTCTCTAAGGAAATGATATCTAACGTCAATGTGCTTAGTCCTAGAATGTTGCATTGGGTTTTCGGCAATGTTAATGGCAGAAGTGTTGTCACAGAAAAGAGGAGCACTATCCAAAGACAACCCATAGTCCCGAAGAGTAGATAAGATCCAGAGAACCTGAGAGCAACTACTAGCTGCAGCTACATACTCAGCCTCAGCAGTGGACTATGCAACAGAGGACTGTTTCCTAGATGACCAAGAGATAAGAGAAGTGCCTAAGAAATGACAGGTGCCAGAAGTACTCTTCCTATCCACTCTACACCCGGCAAAATCAGCATAAGAAAAAGCCCGAATAGAGAGAGCAGAAGCAGAAGAATACCAAAGTCCAAAGTCAAGAGTGTCCCTGAAAATGCGACGCACTGTTTGACGATGAGAGGCTCGAGGGGAAGCCTGAAATCGAGCGCACAGACACACAACAAATTATATATCCGGCCTCGACGTTGTGAGGTAGAGAAGAGAGCCAATCATGCTGCGGTACTCCTTCTGGTCCACGGGCTTTCCATCCTTATCAGGGTCCAGCATGGTGGATGTAGTAATGGGAGTAGACATTGGCCTACTGCTTCCCATGTCGAAGCGCCGAAGAAGGTCCTTTATATACTTACTTTGATGAATGAAGGTGCCTTCTTTCAGTTGCTTGACTTGAAGACCAAGGAAGAAGGTCAATTTGCCCATTATGCTCATCTCGAACTCCTTGCTCATAGAATCTGAAAATCTGGATACCAAAGCATGAGAGGAACCACCGAATATAATGTCATCCACATAAATCTGAACCAATAGAAAGTCACTGCCATGCTTGAGAGTGAACAAGGTTTTATCTACCATTCCCATTTTGAAATTATTTTTAAGCAAAAAACTCTTAAGCCTATCATACCAAGCTCTAGGAGATTACTTCAATCCATACAAGGCTTTGGAGAGTTTAAAAACGTGGTTTGGGAACTTGGGATTTTTAAAACCAGGAGGTTGCTTGACAAAGACCTCTTCTTCTATGAAACTATTCAGGAAAGCACTTTTGACATCCATTTGAAATAGCTTGAAGCCCTTGGATGCCGCAAATGCTAGCAAAATGCGAATGGCTTCCAATCTAGCACAGGAGCAAAGGTTTCTTCAAAGTCTAAGCCTTCCACCTGGGAATAACCTTGAGCTACAAGCCTAGCCTTATTGCGAACTACCAACCCATCCTCACTTTGCTTATTTTTGAAAACCCATTTTGTTCCAATTACATTATGATTAGGTGGAGGTTCAACTAAGGTAAAGACTTTGTTTCTTTCAAAATTTTCAAGCTCTTCATGCATGGCATTGACCCAAGAGGAATCAGATAAAGCATGGGTGACATCTCGTGGTTCAAAAGAAGCGACAAAAGCAGAATGTGCATGAGAATCATGAGAAATAAACCTGGAGCGAGTGACTCGCTCATGATGATCCCCAATGATCTCGCTTTCGGTGGATCTTTGTCATTTGAATGCGAAGAGGAGCTCCTGGTGCAGAAGTGGCCTCTACCTCATGGGCTGTGGAGGTAGGAACAGAGCCACTCTGATCGTCGGTGAAGGTAGGAAGATGCTGCTCATCTGAAGTTGGTGTAGTAGAAGCAGGCTCTCCAACCATGTTAGAAGGGACTTGAGGATGGACTGGGTCCTCATCGTCAGAGTCATTGTCGATGAAGATGCTTTCTCGAATGTCGTGAACCTGTGTACCTGCAGCATCGGGTCTAGTACCAGGACTAGCCTCATCAAAAGTGACTTCGCAAGTCTCAACAATTTTGTTAGTGTCAAAATTAAATACACAATAGCCACAAGAATGAGTAGGATATCCAAGAAATATGCCATCAGAATATCTAGATTCAAATTTATCAAGGTTGCCATGTTTAAGAATGAAGCACTTGCAACCAAAAATCTTGAAATAAGAAACTTTGGGCTTATGACCAAATCTAAGCTCATAAGAAGTCTTGCCAATCACAGATCTCAAGAATACCCTATTAGAGATATAATAAGCAGTAGAGATCACCTCAGCCCAAAACCTCCTAGGTGTGGAATGCTCATCTAGCATGGTCCTAGCCATCTCTACAAGGATTCTGTTCTTCCTCTCTACAACACCTTTCTGCTGGGGAACTCTAGGAGAAGAGAACTGGTGCTCAATTCCCCTATCAACGCAGAAGGTAGAAAAGGAAGAATTCTTGAATTCTGTCCCATTGTCACTCCTAATGGCTCTCAAAGCTCTAGGAAGATCAATAGCAAGTCTAAGGACCAATTCTCTAAAATAGCCAAAAGCCTCGTCCTTAGAAACCAGAAAATAAACCCAAGAATACCTGGAGTAATCATCCACAATCACAAGCACATACCATTTCCCACCAGCAAACTGAACTCTAGAAGGACCAACAGTATCTAAGTGCAAGAGTTGACCAGGTCCATCTGTCATCACTAAGGTAAGAGGTGGATGAGAAGCAGAAACCATCTTACCATGTCTACAGGGTGTGCACACTAGATCTCTAACAGCCTTCAGCCTAGGCAAACCTCTAATCAAATCCTTGCAACTGACTCTAGTCAAGTGATCGAAACCTATATGTCCAAGCCTACGATGCCACAACAATAGATCATGAGAGTTAGAAGCCACAAGACACCTAGGGCTAGAAGCAGAAGAGATACTGAAATCAGCACAAAAAAATCCTCTCAACCCTGGAGATCTCAAAGACAAGCTCACCTGAGGAGTCTAGAACTCTACACTCACCACTTTTAAATCTCACTTCTAGACCCTCATCAAGAAGCTGGGAGACAGATAAAAGATTATACCTCAGCTTACTTACCAAAGCGACGTCCTTGAGTATGAACTTGTTGTTGACGCACACTGTGCCCTTAGCTGTCACGGTCCCAGTAGAAGCATCCCCAAATGTGATCAACTCATTTCCGGATGCACGTGTGAGGGAGGAGAACCATCTAGAATCTTCGGTCATGTGTCGAGAGCACCCGGAGTCAACAAGCCATATGTCTTCCTTCCTTGCACGACGGACCTATAAGGCACGAATAAGAAACATCTGTGCCTCAGTACTAGGGTTAGTGATAAAAGACTTGGGAATCCAGTACTGAGTCACACGATGCTTGGGCAAAGCAGTAGAAGCAGCAGTAAAATGGTTAGGAGCAAAATCATAAGAATGCACATGAGAACCACCTAGACCTCTCCGAATCGACCTACCAAAAGGTCGGTACTCCCCTTGTCTAGATGCCACCCGTGGTCTCTCCTCATGATATCCTAACCCAAAGCGCTGCCTAGAGCCACCAAAAGAGTCAAAGAAGTCATCTACAAACCTGGCCCTATGTCTAGCAGAAAGAGGCAAGTTGTTCAGCTCTAGAGACTACAAACAGTGAAGGAACTCCTCTAATGGTTCTCAAAGCACTCATCCTCTTCTTCCTCTCAATCTTGGCTCTACGGAAGCAGAACTCAATAATGTGGCCATCCTTGCAGAAGGTGTAATAGTACTTGACCTTTTGAGGGGTCTGACCTGTTGAAGTAGAAGCACCTGTCTTGCTAGAAGGGGTTTGGGCAAAACCTGCAGATCTAAAAACTACCCTAGATGGCTTAGGAGGTTCTGCCTCAAACATACCACTCTCAACAGCTCTCACAACCTTAGGTAGATGGTTCTTGGAATGATCTAGGGAATTAAATCCTATTCCACTTTTCTTCACACTCACCTTAGATTGGTCTAGGATCATGTTGAGGTTCTTCTTCCCACCAGTAAATCTCTCAAGAGTCCTATTAAGGTAGTCAATTTCTTTGGCTAGCTCCTTACATGTGGCCCACTTATTTGACTTGACAACCTTATCAGACTTTTCCTTATAGTGAGCTACCTCAGCTTTCAAAGCCTCACAAGACACACAATAGTTATCTCTAATCCTATCCAACTGCTCTTTGAACTTAACTTTAAAAGCTTCTTGTATCTTATCTACATTATGCCCAACTTCAATACAAAGAGCACAAGAATTAGAATCATCAACTTTCTTGGAAGCAGTCATGGACATGGATTGTTCAATTTTAGCTTTCTCCTCAAGAGTCTTGTTTAAGGCATCATTCTCAATTGTGAGTTTAACACAGTTTTCACATGAAACAGTTTTAGAATAAAGAACTATTTCAGTCATCTCCTTCATTTTAATCCTACTATCCTCACAATGAGAACACATGTGACTAGCATCAAATTTTTGCAATTCTTTAGTAGCACTATCCAATTTCAACTCAAGTAATGCACAATTTGAACAAGATGAATGAATAGCATCTACAGCAGTCACATCTAGAGCAATAGCATCCATGCAAATATGACTAGGACTCGACTTGAGAGAATCTAGTTCATCAAAAGCATCTTTCAGTTGATTAGCAATAGAGGAATGAGCAGATTTTAGATTTGCTAGTTCATTAAGCAAACTAGAGCAAGAATCACAATCATCAGCAGGATTAATGGATTTGATCCTAACAACTTCTAGGTTCAAGTCATCAATCATCATATCCTATTTCTTAATCGTTTTTGGTTGCTTATTTAGTTTTTGTTCAGCATGGACCAAAGCACGTTTCATATCGACAAGTGAGGGACGACCTCATCGGGATCATTGAAAGGTTAAATCGTCATTTGAGGAGTCGACGTCATGGCTATCCCTAGCCATGAAGCACATACTGGTGAAGTCCTGGGCCTTCTTCTTGCCATGAGAGTCATCGTCGTCGTCCTTCGTCTCCGAGTCCACATCGCTCATGTCAACACTCTGAAGAGCGGCAAGGATCTGGCTGACGAACTTGCGATAGTTGGGCTTCTTGACTTTCGCATCCCGAGCTTGAGGACGCTTCTTGAAGTTCTTCTCCTCCTTGCCCTTCAGCTTGGGGCATCTGGAACGAATGTGGTTTGGCTCACCACACTCAAAGCAAGTGACCGGGCCTCCTCTCCTTCTCTTCCTCACCTTGTTGTACACTCTGGAGAATTTTGTGGATAGGAGGGTTAGGTCATCCTCTGGTAGCTTCTCTAGTTGCTCATCACTCAAAGAATGCAAAGCAGACAATGAAAAACCAGATGAGCCAAAATCCAATGAATCAGAAGAACTACCCTTAGATGGGTCGACCACCAAAGCCATCGACTCTGTCTTGGGGAGACGTGAGATAAAGTCAATCTCATGCGTCTTCAACCTGGAGTAGAGCTTATCCATGGTAAGCTCACTCATGACAGTGTTGTCATTGATGGATGTGATCTTCATCCCCCAGACCTTCACATCAAGAGCACCCAAAAGCTGGCGTGCATTCTTAGACTCAGTGAAAACAAGATCTACTACACGTAGGTCATGAAGAATCTTGGAGAACCTCCCCCACAGCTCATCTAAAGACTCACCAGGACTTTGCTCGATCTTTGAGTGTTCTTTCTTGAGCTAGTTCTGTCTCACTTCCTTGATCGCAGTAGAGCCCTCGTGGTAGTCACAAAGGGTCCTCTAGATCTCGTGAGCAGACCTCAAATGAGCCACGCGCTCAAACTCAGATCGACTAAGACCTTGGATCAGAAAGTTTCGAGCCTTGCTATTAGCCTCAACATCTGGAGTGATCACATCGTCATTGGTTGGCACGACATATGGATTTTTGACTTTAAGCCAAATAGCGTGCCCTTGAGCCTCGATGCAGGCATGCATGCGTGCCTTCCAGTAAGCAATATCAACTCTATCGAAAACAGGTGGTTTGGTTGAATACTTGTCGGTCGCCATGGCTCCAAAGACCGGTTAAGATATATGAGAAGAGCTAACCGGGCTCTGATACCACTTGTAGGACTAGAAAGGCGACTAGAGGGGGGGAGGGGTGAATAGGAGCTCGCCTTATTTTCACCTCGTTCAGATTCAACACCAGATTCACCACAATAGCTATGAGAGCTATGAGGATCAACAGCAGAAGACTTGTGTTGAACTTGAACCAAAATCCCCAAAGCAAAGAACCAACAGAGCCAAACCCTAAAAGGGCGGTCAGACCGGCGTGTAATGGGTGGTCGGGCCAAGAGTCTTGATCGTGGCATGTAAAATTCGGTTTGATTGAACGACTGTATAATCATGATGACACCAAACCAAAACGAAAATTGGTCTAACTTTTGATCTACACGGCCAAACTTGACCAAATTTGGAACACACCTTCCTAAGGATATTAGGAACCTATTCCAAGTAGAGATTGAGTAGATCCACATCAAAGTTTTGACCTTTTTCCATTCTATCGAAGGAAGGTTCAAAACCGGGCCAAAAACGAAAACCTGATCTAAACCTTGCTCGTGGGAGATTGATGATCTAGGTGATCTTAGATATGTTCCCACATGTCACAACAATGTAGAAGATGGCACGAAACCAACCAAAAACCAAGGGATCAAGAAATGACCAAAGATCACAAATAGAGAGCATGACCACAAAAGAGACTCATCTTTGGGAATCATCCATAGATTGATATGTGGTTGAGAGGGTTTATAGCCACTCCATCCATGAAGGACAAAGCTGAATCCATGAGCACACAACTCAACACATCTCCCTAGAGCCCTAAGCCTCTCCTCTTTCTCTAATCCCCTAAAGCCAAACTAGGGTTTACAAATGAAGTCCTTGGTGGCTGTATCACAGCAGCCCTCCTATTTATATGAGGCCTAGAGCTTCTAAAAGACAAACCCTAATGGGCTCCCGTTAAGGCCCAATACAAATGGGTCACTCACGCACGTATTTTAAAGCGCCGTCTTCACTTCTCTTGACCTAATCTACTTCTTGACGCACCGTCTTGCGCCGCGGGTTGGCATTAGGTCACCAATGTGGTATTTGGTAAAATTACCAAAATACCCATTCTTGATCTTTTCCGAAGACCGAGTCCAAACTGCGCGAAACACATCCATGCTTCGCCATGTGTAGGTTGATCCAGCGGCTCTCATCGTGTCGGCAAGTCTCTCCCGTCTGGATCCCACCGGAACCTCCTCCGTGTGGAACGGGACAGTGTCTTTCCACACGAATCAACCTATGTAAGTGAATAAGTGAATGTATAATTCCATTGCGTATGTGTTCTCTAAGCGTAATTAGCACATTAAGTTTGATGCATGCCTTTTTTTTCTTGTTTCATTTGACACAGAACATTGGATCATAACGAACTGATTTCGATACCAACTGATGAAAGTGAAGCATAAGTGAACTTGCGTCAACGTGTAAACCTGAATTTCCTTTTCACTCAATAAAAATGCAAGCAGGCTCCCTGGAGATGGGTAATCCTAGTAGCAAGTATGAGCACACTGCACATAGTTTCTTCAGAGCAAACTATGCAATAGATTTTTAGTATGTCTTAAGAAATTGTTTATTCTTTGTAAACTATCAGTTAATTTTACCCTTTTCTACAAATAAATGGCGGTAAAATTTCATATCATTTATTCCACAAAAGAATAATAGTATACCTCATATGACATGTTATCTAGGTCGACATTGTCTTCCCTTGACTCGTGCATCTACATTTTATCATCATTCTAGGACCCCCTTCATTTTTCAGTTCATATATGTGGAGTCCCTTTCCATGGAAGGCGTAGAGGATCCCAATGAGCCAACGAAGGAAACAAAACAGTATAAAAGCAAGAAACACGAATCAGTATTATCGGCGATCTATACTCAACAAACGGTGACTATTTGCTCAAGGATATGTTACCTAAAAAACAACGTACGATGCACACAGTAAGCACAAGTGTTAGTTGAGTACGGCTAATGAATTCACCTCAAACAAAGCAAAAGTTATTGAGAGTACGGGAGTAGCACTATCCCATAAAATTTTCTTGTAGCGGTAGCTTAACTCGAATTCTCCTCTTGCAATTGCGTTGCGAAAGCTTCGTCAGATGCCAAGCAGGGCACAATCTTGTGTGTTTCTGAGGAGACATGGACTGAGTAGGTAGGGGAGTTGGCACTGATGAACTCTTATACTTCCCTGCAATCAAAGCCTGTTGAAGCAACCGCCTCTACGAAAGGAGCAATGAATTTGGATAGGCAAAAGAAAAGAAACGAACTCAAGACAGGCAAATCAGAAACGAACCCAAGATTAAGCAGCGAAAAAACTGAACAAATTACATCTGAGACGAAGAGCTGGTGCTCCTAGGCGTCGCTCGTGTGAACATCGTTGGGGAGGCAAGGACGACGTGGGGCTCTCCCATGGCCTTTTCCCTGCAAGAACTGGCATCAACAATCACCGCATACTCTTCCCCTCCATCGACTGCCGCATTCCCTACCGAGGGGACCGATCAGTCTTCGGAGGACGAGTGAAGCCAAACAGGCCGAGGGGAGGGACGAGAGAGGAGGCGCTGGGGCGGCAGCTGGGGAGGGAGTTCGAGGGGGTGATGGAGGAGGTAAAGGGAGGGAGCGACGGAGCTAGCGGAGAGAGGCAACGGAGAAGGGAGAGGAAGGAAACGGGTCGCGGAGGGGGAAAGAAGCGAGCGGCGGTCCTGATCTGGCGAAGGGTGGTGGCGGATCTGACCCTCCAACGCGGCCGAGAGGCAACGGAGAAGGGAGAGGAAAGAAACTGGTCGCAGAGGGGGAAAGAACCGAGCGGCGTTTTCAATCTGGCGAAGGGCGGCGGCGGGTCTGACCCTCCAACACGGCCGATGCGGGTGGCGAAGGGTGGAAGGGGAGGATAGGGCGGCGCGGCCAACACGGGCGAAGGGGAGCAGGCGAAGAGGAGGGGAGCTATGAGGGCGGATGGAGAGGAATGGACGGGAGGAAAGGAATCGTGAGTCTTCCACTAGGCACAGCAAGCGAGCAGAAGAGTGGATGGATGGGAAGGGCCGGGAGGCAATGGAGAAGGGAGAGGAAGGAAACTGGTCGCGGAGGGGGAAAGAACCGAGCGGCATTTCCGATCTGACGAAGGGCGGCGGCGGGTCTGACCCTCCAACGCGGTCGGCGGGGGTGGCAAAGGGTGGAAGGGGAGGATAGGGCGGCGCGGCCGACACGGACGAAGGGGAGCAGGCGAAGAGGAGGGGAGCTGCAAGGGCGGATGGAGAGGAATGGACAGGAGGAAAGGAATCTGTGGATGTCATCAGTACATTGTGGATGTCATGGGGACATGCTCATGATCTTAGGTGATGAGACAATTGGCAATAGTGTTGAAGGTTTGTTGAAATCTAGAGTTTTCAGCAAGTGTCTGGAAAATCGGTCGTACCGGAGTTGAAGCTGCGGTACTACCGAAGTGCGGTATGACCGCAAGTTCGTTGACGGTAGTACCGCGATGCGGTGATACCGGACTTTGTATGGTGGTTGCAAAATTCCAGAGAAGGTGTATTTGAGCTCTGGTTTTCTTGTGGAGCGGTATGACCGCACTTTGGTTGGCGGTTCTACCGCATCTCGGTGTGACCGTTTGAGCAGCAGTAGGGAATTTCCAGAGAGGTTGTTTTTGGAGATTTTGGGATTCTCCGAGGTGCGGTACGACCGCAGTGTTGTGAGAGGTAGGACCGCGGTGCGGTAGTACCGGTGGTTAAATGGCGGTAGTACCGGTTGTGTGCTGAATGTTGTTTCAATTGGAGAATTGATTTTGGGTTAGGTCAAGTTCATGGGTTTCATTGCATAGATGTTGCATGATGCATGTTTTGGCTAACATGGGTCAAGTTGTGAAGAACTTGTGCCTGAAAATGGTTGCTTGGTCTATTGTTGTGCAGCTAGCTTGGAGTCAACTATGGTCAACGACGAGGAGGACCGGGACTAGGTTAGGAGAACCGAGGTCAGAACGGTCATGGATATCGGGTGAGATAGTTGGTCTCAAGCAAGGCGCAAGATGGACAAGAACCATAGAAGGCAAAGTTTGAGCAAAGGCCTTTGTGAAGGTATGTGCTCATGCCTCATCAATTATGTGAATTGATGATTGTGCGTATCGTACGGTGCTATGTAACAGTTTGCTTGTTTGTGATGGTTGTAGGACACCGGAGCTAAGTCATGGTGAGGCAGACTACCTCGGGACTAGGTTATGATAACCGAGGTCCAGAACGATCGAGGTGTTGTTGGAAGATGACTGAGGCTAGCGGAGTGCGTACAAGCCGAGAAGACAAGGAACCGGAGCGGAAGCTACCGGTGATGAACATGACGGGCAGCGGCAAGGTTGATCGGGACTAGACTCAGGGAGGAGTTGAGGTCCGGACTAGGCTCAGGGATGAGCTGAGGTCCTGAATGGTAAAGGAAGACGGGTGCAGTCATGCTGAAACAGATGGTGCGCCAAGTGACTTGGTTCCAGTTGCAAGCGAGGACGGTTCGATGGGATCCGGACGTGTGAGAGGCTTGGCAGGAAGTCATTGGTGCTACATGGATGATGACGGAGCATGGAAGATGCTTCGAGGCGAAGGAATCGCTAAAGGTCGGTAGAGGGGCATTTTGGTAAATTGCTCTATACCGAAAAAGTGGTGACCTTGGCTAAACCGCGGCGCGGAACGATGCATGGAGAAGCGGTTTAGGTCAAGCAAAGATGAAGACGGCACTTTGAGATGCGTCCGTGTGTTAACCCATTGTTTGTTAGGGTTTAATAGGTGCCATAATAGAATATTCTCTAGATGCTAGCCTCCACTATAAATAGGGCTAAGTGTTGGTTGCACAAAAACCCTTTGGCTATTTTGTAACCCTATTCTGTGTTTAGGGTTTTGAGGAGAAGAGAGGAGAGGCTAGGGTTTCTAGAGTTTGGATTGAGTGTGTGCTTACATGGTGAGATTTGTCCTCCTAGATGGAGTGGCTGTAAACAACAATCATCTATCTCAAATCAATCCAACCAGATTTCTCAAGTTGAGTCCTGTGGTGTTCTTCGTTTCTATTTGATGATCTTGGGGCTTTTCTTGATTTGCGATTTTTCCTTTGGTTTCTTGGCTTGATCTAGCTTGCTGTGACATGTGGGAACACATCTAGAACCATCTTGTTCATTCGTTACCCACGAGCAAGGTTTAGATCATGTTTAGGTTTGAAACTCGGTTTTGAAACATTCTTCGTTCAAATAAAAAAGGTTGGAACCTTTTTGTGGATCTACTCAATCTTTGATTGGAATAGGTTCCTAACCTCCTAGAGAAGTTATGTTTCAAATCTCATAGAGTTTGGCTAAGTGGTTTAAGAGTTGTGCCAATTTTAGTTTTCGTCGTCGGCTGTTCCAGGACAATCGGTACAACCGCCCTTATAATTGTGGTTATACTGAACATTGGTACAACCGCCCGTTTGCCTCCGGTTGTACCAAACATTGGTACAACCGCTCGTTTGCCTACGGTTGTACCGAACATTGGTACAACCGCCCGTTTGCCTACGATTGTACCGATTTCCCTGATTTCTTCAGCACTTCCTCGATTTTGTTTGCTGAGCTTTGGGGGTTAGAAGTGGATTCAACACAAGACTTCCTCTGTGCTTAATCATTGATCTTCATAGCTCTCATAGCTATTGAAGTGATTTGCGAGTTGAATCCATTCAAAGTGAAAAAGGATTTGGTGCTCCTATTCACCCCCCTCTAGTCGCCTTTCCGGTCATACAATTGGTATCAGAGCCAAGTTTACTCTTTTGTGATCTTCACCGATCTTTGAGCATGTCGACTAATATGAGGACTTGTGAGCGCTTCTTTGCATCTTGTCGTTGTTCTTTTGCCGTTGATATCCGTCATGACAAGAGGCTTGAACATACGATGTTTATGTGGTCGATTAAGGTGCAATTCACCTGCGATATTTGTGACGATCCCTTTTGTTTTGATTGTCCTAGTTTCAGGGATGAGTCACTTTTAGAGCCCGAGGAGAACGAGCCAATTGGCATATGTGCAGTAGCTTTTGAGGATGATAGTGATGAGTCTTCCGAGGACGATCCACTACTCAAGCTAAGCAAGGTGAGCAAAGAAAAACTCATTGATGGCTTGATTTCATATGAATATAAATTGCATGCTCTTAGGAAGAAAATAAAATTGCTAGAAAGAGAAAAGGATGATTTGTCTCATGAGCATGCCAAATTGAAAACCTCCATGTGTGCTTTTGATTCATTGCTTGTAGATATGGAGAACTTGAATAATTCTCTTGCATGCCTAAAATCTGAAAATAAATTATTGAAATCAAATGCTTCTATGCCATGTGATTCTTGTGTTGCGTTACATCATGAGCTTGATAATGCTAAGTTAGAAATAGGCAATTTTAGATCTATGGCTAGAAATGATTGTGATTCTTGTGTAGGCATGCTTGCTGAATTTGACAAGTTAAAATTGACTAATTCCTTTCACCTTGAGCAATTAGAGAATGCTAGGGCTGAAATTATTGAAATTGAAGCTAGGCCTTGTAGCATGTGCTTAGAATACGAAAAATTGTTTAAGGATGGTTTAGTCTTTTGCAAGAATTGTGCTTGTTTAGAAAATGAAATTGATGCTTTGAATTGCATGCTTAATACAAAAGCATCATTAATTTCTTGCACATCTTGCATTGCCTTGAAGAGCGAAATGGAGTCTTTGAAGAAATTGCATGATGATATGAGCGCCAAGTCATGTGACTCTTGTATTTACCTTCACTCCGAGATTGATGTTTTTAAGATTTCTTTTGCCTCTTTGCATTCGGAGTTGGAGTCTTTTCAAGCTAAATGTGAGTCATTTGATGTTGATTTTTGTGCCATCGCTTTGAGTAGCTCTTCCTCGGCGAGTGCGACTTCTTGTGACTCTTCTTGTGTTGTCCAACGAATTTCTAAAGACAAAAGTGTTTCTTCCTCAAATGGTACTAAATCTTCCAAAGAGAAGTATCATTGCACCTGTAAGAAAAATAGACACACTCTTGAGTTTTGCTTTCGCTGTATGAAACATGAGCGTCGAGTGCGTCATCGTACCTCTAGGAACACACATAGTCTTTCTCATAGCATGTGTGAGTCTAGTGCCAATACGAGGACGAGTCATGATGTTAGTTCTTCCAAGATTTCTTCCTTGAGCAACAATGGTGCTTCGTCCTCTCGGACCGTGTCTCCTAGGAGATCTTTACACCATTGCTCATTTTGTAGGAAGAATGGACATCATGTGGATTTCTGCTTTCGGCATGCAAAACAATTGCGTCAAGCTCATGCTTCTAAGTCTCCTAGTGGGCATAGTCTTTCTCATGACATGCATACGAAAGAGCCGAGCACGAGGACTCGCTTTATTGATAGCTTCTTTGACACCTTTTCTAGTAGTGTTGGACAGCATCGTGGACTTGGCTTCCATAGTTTTGGTTTTGGTCCACAAGCTGCCCCGAGGCAGGATTTCCGATGTTTTCCAAGAGGTGGACCTTGTTTTGTTCATCGAGGTACACACCCACGGTGAGGTTATGTGAGTTCTTTTGATGCTTCTGTTGGTTCTCATCATGGTGCTTTCAAGCAAGGCCATTGCCGCTTTTTTAGAGATGGACCTCGTTTTCCTCTTCGAGTTGTCCACTCGCGGCGTGCCTCCAAGGATGAGATTGGATCTTCTTGCATGGACCATCATTTGCATCATGCTAACTCACATAATGGTTCGACTGCTTTTGGTGGTGGCGTGTCCAAGGTTTGGGTTCCCAAGTATTTGCTCTCTAACCCTTCGGGATCCAAGACTTGGACACCTTGCCTTTCTCATGTGTAGGTACCGAGAACGCGGGTTGGAGAACATGGACTTAAGAGGTTCTATTTTTTCTTGCTACATCACCTGATCGGGACACTTGATGGTTCTCCACCCCAATGATGGCTTCCAAGAGGCATGTGCTTTTATGATCGACGTCTTCACATGTTTTGGTGAGCTATCTTATACCTTTATGCATTTACTTTCATGATTATTCATACTTGGCATGTTGTACTTGTCTTTGTGCTCACTTGTAACATATTGGCATGTGTTTTTCTCTTATGATATCCTTCATCATGCCTTTACCTTTACCTTGCTTGTATATCCATGTATCACATAGTTGTTCTTTATTTCCATGGGTGTATGAGTTTGATTTTGTCTTCAAGAGTTTGTTTTGTCTTGATTCATTTATCATCTTGCTCTTATTGATTTTTTTGTCTCTTGTATCCACTTGCTTACTCTATATCCATGTTAGCACATTTTTATCCATGATTTGTTCTATAACATGCTTTAATCTTACATGGTTATTATGCCTTACTGTTAATTGTGGATGCATGAGTCTTGCCATAGCTTCACTAGCATGTTTTATCCTTGACTGGATATATGTTATGTGATATGCTATGTGCTTGCTTGCTTGCTCCTGTGCCTTATTGTGGATTAAGGATAGTTTGAGCTTTATCATATCTTGGGTAGTATGTGCTGCAATTGATTTGTCTATCTCCATGCTCATGTCTTAAATTATTGATTATATGCTTTCATGAGCTTTGGATCATTTGCTGCTATTCTTGCTAGTCATGTGTCTTGGTACTGTTTCCCTAGATAATGTCTCACTAACCCAGTACCAAGGCATAGACTTCTTCCGTCTCTTTGGTGTATTCTTTTCAGTTGAGAATAAGAAAATGTGGGTCATGACTCCAACTGTTGGCTCTTCTTCTACATATGTGCATTCAATGTTGACTATCACTTCTTGGAGACAAAGGAATTTGAGATAAGTATGATGGGTGAGCGCCACTACCTTCTGGAGCTTCGAGCCAAGCAACAGATCTTCATCCATCATGACTATATCTCACCGCCAAGCAGTGCGACTCAGGTTCGAGATTCTATAACTTACTTTTGTGTATGGTATCCCTAATCTGCCTTGCATAGCATCTGGTTTGTATCAGGTGTTGGGCTTGTTGAGTTCAGGGTTGATAGGAGGCTCTGTTCTAGCATGTGTCTTTTCTAGGCACTCTTCTTATCCCTTGGTTTGCTAGGATGCACTCTTCTCACTGCCTAGGTCGAGCTTGTCTCCCAATCACGAGTCTTAGCAGGTTTTGAGCTGCCTGTAAGCTTTTTAGTGTTGGTGTTTCGCTCCCTAGCTTTTCGAGTTGCTTTCCCTAGAGATCTTGTGGTGTTTGAAGTGTTTGTGCCAGTTTTTGTGTAGTCCAAAGCTTTTGGCAGATCTCCTCTCAAAGCCTTTTGACCCAACAAGGTTTGCCACCTTGAGAAGTGAGTTAGGGGTAATTTACCTCTATGGGTTGGTTTGAGGGGGAGTTGGTTCTTTTCTGAACTTTCCTTGTTCATTTGAACTTTTGTGGATCTTTTCTGATACCTTCTTCAAGTGGTATCTTCTTCAGATCCTTTTGATCCTTTTGATCTTTTAGGCTTTTAAGTCTTTTGTGCATCTCATTGTATCATATTGCATTCATATGAAAAATCACAAAAAAGATGCATTGTAATATAAGCTTTACCACTTCTATCTTTTAATTGATGAAGCTTTGCTTATTACCCTGTTGAGCTTTAGTATTTCAATTCTTGCTCAAGAGTGTGTCTAGTTCTTTGACTTGCTAGAATTATCATGCTTTAACATGTGCAGCAATGTCTTTGCTAAATGAGCTAGCATTTTAAACAACTTGAACTAAAAAATTACAATTTGTGGATCTTTTAGCTAGTTGCACAATTAGTGATCCTTTTGTGACATTGGCCCTATCAAAATTGCTTTGTTAGCTTTTGAATCTAGAATTGAATATTTTTTTTGGAGCTTCTTGTTCTTTTAAGAATCTAAAATTGCTCTTGTGAAAAATGAAAAATAATCTCTTTTGTGCTGATCTCACCAATTCTTTCTCATGAGACAGCTTGCCATTGTACTAGGCATGAACTCAGGGGGAGTTTTGGATAACCTAGACCACTCTCTTAAGCTTTTTGTGCTTGAGATGGTCGCGGCAAGGCTTGAGATCTAGCACATGGCTAAGAAAACAATTTCTAAAACTTGGTTGAAGCTTAGGAAGAGATTGTGGATGGCTCCTAGTCTAGGATTTTCTTTACTAAGATAGACCTTTTATCAAGTTGAAATGAAATTTCTTGTGCAAATTGGGCTTTTGAGATAATTTGAGTAAAATAATTCAATTTAGAACTTTTTGTCTCTAAAATGGTCTTTGCTAGCTTTTTGATCTCACATTAACATTCTGACAAGGCCATTATCACTGTAGGATACCTGTTGTTGAACTTGCTAATTTTGAATCATTGCTTAATTTAATCCAACAACAAGTGGTATTTTGAGCTCTTTAGCCTAGCTTTGTTTTATATGTCTTATCATGATCTTGCTAGCGCTGTCAGGATTGATCTGTTTTGAGCAATAGTTGAAATGCTAGTTTGCTCTTGTAGGTAATCTCCAAAGTTTCTTTTACTAAAAACTGAAAAAATACAAATTGAAGCCACTCCATTGCATTTCATGCATGCTCTTTCTTTTGCTTCTTCCTTTCTTGTGCATTTGTCATCTTTGGATGAGAGGAAGGCATGATTCCTTGATGAATCCATTGTCAAAGGGGGAGAAGATTTAGCAAAAATGTTGAAAAGAGCCTTTTGGGTGTTAGGGGGAGAAGAAAATGAAAAATGGTGATCATAGTGAGGGGGAGCATTTAAATTGTATTATTTTGGTCTTATTGTCATTTCTGAATCTGATTTGCAATTCTTGGAGACTCACAATGATCTAAGGTCAAATAGAACAATTGTTCTTTCATATGGACCTTAAGTGAGATTTTTGTCACTTCTCTGGAAATTGAAGCTTTTCTTGCTTCTTCTGCCGTGTCTCACTTGCTGAAACAATTCTGAAGCCAACTTGGTCTTTCTCATTGCATTCTCTTGTATGTGAGCCAAGTTGAGCCTTTGCGCGAAAATGTCAAGTTTTTTCTCTTTTCAAACCTCAAATCTTATATTTTTGGAAAATTGCCAATGTGTTCATCAAGGGGGAGATTGTAGATGTCATGAGGACATTATGGATGTCATGGGGACATGCTCATGATCTTAGGTGATGAGACAATTGGCAATAGTGTTGAAGGTTTGTTGAAATCTAGAGTTTTCAGCAAGTGTTTGGAAAATCGGTCGTACCGGCGTTGAAGCTGCGGTACTACCAAAGTGCGGTATGACCGCAAGTTCGTTGACGGTAGTACCACGATGCGGTGATACCGGACTTTGTATGGCGGTTGCAAAATTCTAGAGAAGGTGTATTTGAGCTCTGGTTTTCTTGTGGAGCGGTATGACCGCACTTTGGTCGGCGGTTCTACCGCATCTCGGTGTGACCGTTTGAGCAGCGGTAGGGAATTTCCAGAGAGGATGTTTTTGGAGATTTTGGGATTCTCCGAGGTGCGGTACGACCGCAGTGTTGTGAGCGGTACGACCGCGGTGCGGTAGTACCGGTGGTTAAATGGCGGTAGTACCGGTTGTGTGCTGAATGTTGTTTCAATTGGAGAATTGATTTTGGGTTAGGTCAAGTTCATGGGTTTCATTGCATAGATGTTGCATGATGCATATTTTGGCTAACATGGGTCAAGTTGTGAAGAACTTGTTCCTGGAAATGGTTGCTTGGTCTATTGTTGTGCATGTAGCTTGGAGTCAACTATGGTCAACGACGAGGAGGACCGGGACTAGGTTAGGAGAACCGAGGTCCAGAACGGTCATGGATGTCGGGTGAGATAGTTGGTCTCAAGCAAGGCGCAAAATGGACAAGAACCATAGAAGGCAAAGTTTGAGCAAAGGCCTTTGTGAAGGTATGTGCTCATGCCTCATCAATTATGTGAATTGATGATTGTGCGTATCGTACGGTAATACGTAACAGTTTGCTTGTTTGTGACGGTTGTAGGACACCGGAGCTAAGTCATGGTGAGGCAGACTACCTCGGGACTAGGTTATGATAACCGAGGTCCAGAACGATCGAGGTGTTGCTGGAAGATGA
This sequence comes from Phyllostachys edulis, assembly GCA_036346405.1. NCBI lineage: Eukaryota > Viridiplantae > Streptophyta > Magnoliopsida > Poales > Poaceae > Phyllostachys > Phyllostachys edulis. The sequence goes on along the minus strand of CM070565.1, from coordinate 33,703,156 downwards.
CTGAGGCTAGCGGAGTGCGTACAAGCCGAGAAGACAAGGAACCGGAGTGGAAGCTACCGGTGATGAACATGACGGGCAGCGGCAAGGTTGACCGGGACTAGACTCCGGGAGGAGTTGAGGTCCGGACTAGGCTCAGGGATGAGCTGAGGTCCTGAATGGTAAAGGAAGACGGGTGCAGTCATGCTGAAACAGATGGTGCGCCAAGTGACTTGGTTCCAGTTACAAGCGAGGACGGTTCGATGGGATCCGGACGCGTGAGAGGCTTGGCGGGAAGTCATTGGTTCTACTTGGATGATGATGGAGCATGGAAGATGCTTCGAGGCGAAGGAATCGCTAAAGGTCGGTAGAGGGGCATTTTGGTAAATTGCTCTATATCGAAAAAGTGGTGACCTTGGCTAAACCGCGGCGCGGGACGGTGCATGGAGAAGCGGTTTAGGTCAAGCAAAGATGAAGACGACGCTTTGAGATACGTACGTGTGTTAACCCATTGTGTGTTAGGGTTTAATGGGTGTCCTAATGGAATATTCTCTAGATGCTAGCATCCACTATAAATAGGGCTAAGTGCTGGTTGCACAAAAACCCTTTGGCTATTTTGTAACCCTATTTTGTGTTTAGGGTTTTGAGGAGAAGAGAGGAGAGGCTAGGGTTTCTAGGGTTTGGATTGAGTGTGTGCTCACGTGGTGAGCTTTGTCCTTCTAGATGGAGTGGCTGTAAACAACAACCATCTATCTCAAATCAATCCAACCAGATTTCTCAAGTTGAGTCCTGTGGTGTTCTTCCTTTCTATTTGATGATTTTGGGGCTTTTCTTGATCTGCGAGTTTTCCTTTGGTTTCTAGGCTGATAACCTCTAGATTGGAATTAGTGTGAGCATTTCGAATCGGTGAAGGGTTGAAATCTGAAAGTGATTTATTCATGTGTGTTTCATGAGGATGACTTGTGGTTGCATGCCCTTGCTAGAAGAGGTTTGCTCCGATAGTGTGGTTTGTGTATTATATATACTCTACAATAGGTTGACTGTTGCAATCTTTTTGAGATAGCAACAATATTAAGAAATAATCCACTGTGTTTCTTTTGGAAAGGATTATGATGGGATTTAATAGGTGACATGTGTTCGCATGATGGTGAGACTATCGGATAATAGTATGCCTCCGATGAAAGGGTTTTGGAATAACCTTTTAAATTGTGTAGTAGGTTGCCTATAAAATAAAGTGGTTGTTGTAGCGAGAGTGTAAGAATTTGATTTACACTCAATTGAGGATGAGATGATAAAAGAGTATGTAACATTTTGGTGAGCCTTTGGGAGCTTTATAAAGGAAGAGTTGACGATAACGAATCTTGTTAAGAGTGAATTATTCTTGATGTTAGTAAGATTGTTCACAAGAGATTCTGAATTGTTGGAGTGGTGATGATTCTCCTAGAGAGAAAGTAAGTTTATTGCCTTTCAAAATATCGGTTAAAAGAAATGTTTGGAGTTTTGCATTCATTGTCTTTTGGGAGTTCATGATTTATGTAGTAGATAAAATTAGTTTGAGCAATGTGACGTATTGGAAGGTTCTATTTGGTTCTTAAGTGATTAATGTGATTTGGTTTTAAAGGCACTTCTTGTTTGGGTTGGCAAGTAATGATGTAATCAAAGAAAATTACTTTCTTTGTTAACGGAAAATGTGTACCATAAGTATTTGACTGTTTCTCTTGGTCTCGTGCTCACTCCGAGGAGCAACGTTTTTCTTGTGCGTTGAAACTTGTATTTGTTTGTTTCTTCCTTTTGAGAAAGGAATTAACCAACTTGTGTTGCCAAGTCTTATAAAGTGTATTATAGCGACTGGTTAGGGGTGGACAAGTATATGGTAGTGGTGAGATGTTGGGAATCAATCTAGTTGAAGAACAGTAGAAGGTGAATTGGTTTTGACCTATAACTCTTAGAGAGAATTCTATTTAAATGGAATGCTGGTCGATGGACTACATTTGATTAGTGTTACGACTAGTGGAATTATGGCGAATTATAATCTAAGAACCTTCGTCCATGTTGGAATGATGGGATTAACGAAAGTATGGAATCTTGATAAAATTATTAGAGTATCGCGATTGGGTAATTAACTTTGCGAGGTTGTGTAGGTGATTTATGATGGTGTGGTTTAATGAGTGGGATTTAGCAATGTAATTTAGTCATTATGGCAATTAAAGAGACAACAGGAATTGTGAAGTTGTTGTCAAGTATGACCTGGCTTCAGTGAGTAATCCTTTGGGAGTTAGAACCTTTCTAAAGATAATTTGGTCGATAATATGTTTACATGTCGGTGCTAATGATTGAGTATGTTTGGATTGTGTGAATTTTAGTCTTCAGATTTGAGAGTTTTGTATCAATTACCCCGGATTATATTTATGGGGCCTTGGGAATTGAATTGTGGATTGGTGATCTATACTAGGCCCTTAGTTGCTCAATGACTGTGTAGAAGTAGTAGAATAAAAAGTGGATTCCAATAGTATGACGATCTTTGATAGGCCCCTTTTCGTTGTAATAAATGAGAGTGTGCGCTGAGAAGTTCCAGTTGATTATCCCTAACAGAATGAGATGATGTGGTTGTAGGTGAAAAGTCTTTATTGCGGTGTTGGGAACCATTTGTCAAATAATTCCTTTGGTATCGGAGTGGACTAGAGAATCCATCTGTGGATTAGTAGAGTCCCTTTAAATAAGTGTGTTTTATCTTTCGGTTTGAAGATCGTTTTGGGGTTGTCAGTTAAGAGGAAGGAAGTAGTGTGATGATTTAGAAACCCATGATCTGGGAGAAGATTTATTTCTTAAATGAATATCTGAGAAAAGAATGTTTTCCAGAGTAGAGAAATGCTCTCTTGATTCTTGTTTGAGTTGGATTTTTTTTATGATGGAGATCATGTACAATTTGAGATGACTTATGTTGACAAGGTGGTTCTGTCCGGTTCAAGAAAATAAATGTAGTATTTGATTTGGGCATTAGAGCGAATTCTCTTTTGGCTTATGTGGTGTTTAGTGGCAAACTACCGAGTTGGAAGGATGGAAGGTTTTCGTGAAGAATCTCAGATTTTGGATTTGAGTGTTGGAGGAAAGTTGAAATTGCATTGTGAGTCCTTTGTTTTCAGTTGAATCTGATTATTAAAGTTTGATTAAAATAAGTTGTGTGGCGCGTCCCTGCTTAATGGAGGATCTCCTTGTTATGATAAAGAGATCGGATGAGAGATGGCACAAGAGTTCCATATGTTTACGTGCAAATTTTGTAGTTTGGTACCAAAGGGAAGGATAGCTCAAGGTACATTGGGTTGTTTCCGGAAGTTGTGGGAATGTTTGAAGTTGGCAAATCGCTAGAACCGTATTGAGTCCATGCGTAGGGTACGCATCGTCTTGTTTGTTACAAGGCTGAGTGAGTACCAGGGAGGTCCAAAGTTTGAAGTTTCGTGGGAGCCGTTGACCTTTGAGTAGCATCTTGTGCGTTTTCTAGAGAGGTCAGAGCGAGTGCTGAGGCACAAGTCGTTGGTTTGTATCAAGATGCCTTTGTCCCATTAGTCTGAGAGAGAGGCGACTTGGGAGTTGGAGTCTTGCTTGTGCAAGCTCATATCCAGAATTATCCACAGCAGGTGCGTGGTAATGTCAGTAAGTTTTTTAGCTGTGTTTATTCTTTGATGTTAAGCGAGGATATAATTCAGGGTCGAATTCTGTTTAAGGGGGTAGAATGTAATACCCCAGATGGATTCGAAAGAGTATTCGAGAGAGAATATTTAAATTGGGGAGAATGACCAATTAGAAAAGTGTTTTAACAGGAGATTAGAGGGGGGTTTATGCCTAATTTGGACAACATGGGCTGTGGGCTTCCGGCCCACAGCATTTAGGCCCAAGGGGAAGGGGCAGCTGGCCACATAAGAAGGAGAGGGGGCAGACCCTAGGGTTGCTACAGTAGCATGGCTACAGTACCGCTGCCATGCTACAGTACCACGCCGTGCTACAGTGCCCTCCCACCCCTAGCTTTCGCTGCCGGCCAAGAAGGAGGAAGGGAGAAGCCTCCTCGGGTGCTGCCGGCCAAGGAAGAGAAAGGAAGAAGAAGGAAGGGAAAGAAGGGAGAAAGGAAAGGGAGAGATCGCGACCTCACTTCGTGATCTTCAGTGGTTCTTCAAGGGTAAACCCCAATTCCCCTTTGATTAGTGGTGTTTTTGATTAATTTATCAATGTCGGTATTAGATCTGTTTAGAACAGATAGGGTTGGCCGACGCTTTTGAAGAGGTTAACGGTAGAATCTGTTCTGTACACCTCCTAGAGAGTTGTAGGCGATGTCGATACCTTTCCGTAGAATGCTAGATCATGTCGTTTGGATGAGCGGTTCAAAAGTTACGAATTGTTTAGCGTTGCTGTTCTGCAATTCTGTAATCTTTCTGACAGATAATGGAAATTGAACAGTAGCGAATAGTTAATTGAATTTTTAGGAGATCTCACTATAACGAAAGATGTAGATAATTGTCTCAGATTTCCAGAAAGCTAAAGATCATGAAATTTAGATAAATATACTGAAAGTTATGATAGTTTTAACGTCGCTGTCCAGAATCCTGACGTGAATTAGCAGTTCTGTAAACCTGCTTGATATGGGTGGTAGATGGCCGAATCAAGAAGGATCACCAGCTAGATTTAGTTGGAGTTTTTGATAAGCTTTCCATAAAGTCTAAGAACACCCCATTTGGACCTATATACTAAAAGATATGGATTTTTTATTATGACTGCCTGTCGAGAGGACGGACTGCTGTTTAGGATTTTGGAATTGGGGTTGCGAGAGAGAGTGTGGCTATTTGGTAATTGCTTCTTGCTTTGTTTTGTCCAGTATTGTTGTCTTAGCGTGCCTATTAAATATATTCAGGTGGAGGATTGGTCCCGGGGGCAGCGCCTTCTTCTCGTCCTCCGTGCTCACACGGTTAAGGCAAGTACTTGTTTGATAGGGTTATTATGGGTGAATGAACTTGTTTGCTTGTTTTGTGAGAATATGTGATATTCATGGATGCTAGATTGTTATGGATGTCAATGGTCATGTTTATTAATGTTATGAATGACAATGAACATGAATGATAGATGTACGAATAAGTTCATTCATATGTGTTGTTGGTGAGAATGCATGATTATGATGATTTAAGATTTGTTCATATGCATCATGCTGATATATTGAAGACTGGGTCACGTGGTGACCAAGCATTCTTTTGTTGAGGTCCCCGTCATGAATATGACGGGCTTATGGTCCCCACACTCGTGGAGTGTGGGCTTAGGTCCCCATACTTGTAGAGTATAGGCAATGGTCCCTGTGCAAGATGGCACAGGCATGGGCATGCATCGACGGCTGCATGCTTTGCATTACTGGTAAAATACAAAAGAGAAACAGAAAGAGAAAGTGCATTTGAGCATCTTGCATAGCATGAGCATGTGACATGTTTGTAACGGAGATTTGTTGATGATTATATTTGTTTATGTTGTTGTTGCAGTTATTGTACTTGCTGAGTCTTGGGACTCACTCTTGCTTTGTTGGTGTTTTTAGGTACTCCTCATACGAACGACATGCAGCGGAGGGAATAAATCTAAGAATTGTGCACACAGTCACGGTTCACACATATTGAATAAAATTGGATATTGGATTTAATTTTGAGTAAATTGCTTAAAGGATTCCTTTTATGGTTACACCTTATGCTTGGAATAAATTGTAATAGCGTTGATTAGATGGATATGGATGCCCCTATTGATTACGATAGTTGATTAGCATATTTCTTGATATTCTTTGATAATTCGTTACAACTAGTTTTTTGGAATATTGAATGATGTTTTTTAAACCGTTGAACCTCCAGTATTGCCAACTATACAAAGGAGGTTCTACCGAAATTTAGAGAAATATCCTAGGTTTAGTTTATTACTTTTTTTTAGTAGCATTCTGGGCTCATATTAGGCTAGGGTGTTACAAAGGGGCCATAGGCTTTCGGCCCAAACTCTAATTCCCCCTCCTAATTTCTGAAATTATAATTTTTAATTCTATTTAATCCCCTTTTAATTCATTTAATCCTCCAAAGTTAAACAGGATATTATAGTAGAGCAGTTAGTAGTGAGTTTGTCAGTTAGTCACAAGTTAGTAGAACTATGTGTTACTTAAGTTAGCACCCTATTGTAAAAATACTAGCTCCGCCACTGCGGAGGGTGGCATGAAAGTGATGCAGTTTGCGATGGCAGAAGGGAATAAGTTCTCCCCTTAGTAGCAAAAGGAAAATTTGCCGAATAACTTGTTACATAATGTACTTTGTTGTTAAAATCAGAACAGATAGCTATATGCCCTATTTAATTAAAGAAACAGTAACAACATAAGCACAACCCCCCTTGAAGGAAACCTAGAAACAAATGGAGATACAATTCAGTTTTTTCACACAGGAAAGAAAAGAGAAACAAAGCAAATAAAGTTACTAGAGTAAACAGCTGATCAAATATGTGCACGGGCAGAGCACTTGGATTTGTGGAGCACGTAGTCACATCCCAATCTGAGCATGTCGTATGCTCTTTCTGACTTTGTGTGCCACTGAGTTGAGACCCACGAGCCAGGAGATAGATGAGGAGCTTTTGGTTCATTTAGCCTTTTTTTTAAACTAAATTGTAAATATATCCCCATGTCTGAAACGATAAAATTGGCACTGCAGAAGATACGTGTCGCGCTCCCAGTCCGCGGAAGACACTTGCTGCACTCCTAGTCTGTGGCCTAGTCTACAGTAGGATAGCATGCGCATGGGCAGACACATTTCTACCGTGGATTGGGAACTCGGCAGGTAACCTATCGTAGACAGGGAGCGCGGAGGGTGCCTGTCGTGGTGCCATTTTTGTACTTTTGTGCGAGTAGGGGCTACTTTTGCTATTACAAATAAAAAACATGCCAATTTAGCCAAAGATAAGCCAAACATTTAATCAGAACCAAGGAGCAGGAACGGGGAGAGATCGGCGAGAACAGAACCAATCCTGGAAAATAATTTAATGTCAGAAGTGTACCTTAGCAACGAAAAACCCATCAATGTTGTTGACATGAGGATAAAACCTCCTTGTTTTGTCTAAAGAAGTATGAAATTGATGCTCCCGGTACCGGATGAATCTGTATGATAAACAGGAAAAAAGTAAGAAAAAAGGTAAAAAAGTAAGAGAAAAGGTAATCGATTCTCCCTGCAGGGAGAAGTAGGATTAACATACCCTGGATGCCCAAAATCTAATCCACAAGGCACAAGGTTGGTGTTTTTCTTTTTAAGGGCGTAGTCAATAACTGCCTCATTCTACAAGAACGGAGAGGGGTTCAGGAACTGAAGTTAAGTCATCTGTGGGCAAACAAGACCAATCTACTTACCTCTAGAATCATCATTGAACAAGTTGAGTAAATAATGTAACCACCAGTTTTGGAGTTGGCATCAACCAAATCAATAGGAGGTAGCAGCAAATTGCTGCAAAACAAGTCAATCAGTTTCTAAGTGTATGCTAATTTGCAAGGTGATTGATGCTCTTACTGAGTATACTAATACCAGGAATCTAGAAACTTGCAATGAAAAAACCATAAAGCTGAAAGGGCTAATGCCCCAAACTATAATCAAGCATAACTTACAAAATAAAGATTTCACAGATAGAACATAACAATTCTGGGGTTCACACATATTATTTCCATGTGCAAGAGACAGCATAATACTAATTGCTTCAAAATCACCCTTGAAAATGAAGTGGACACCATGGAGGTAAGCTAGTTTTGTTTTGAACAACTTATTGGGTTAACGATCAAACTTGATGAATGCGAGTGTATTGCAGTCGTTTTTTTTCCAAAGGAAAAAGATTGCAATTGGAATGGATGGGTAGGAAGGTGTCAAACCATAAGCAGGTTCAATTTAAATAAATCTACTGAGTATAAGAAAGGCACCTTTTGCACGAAAGTACAGTTCCCGATGTCTTCAATTTCCATGGATGTATTTATTTGTGGATCCTTCCAAATGGTCTGCAGAAAAAGGAATCAACTGTTAAAGTGAAATAACCAACACAAATATATTGGATCTAGAAGCTTATATGAATAAGATTATACTAACCCAGTGCCTGTGCAGTGCGCATCCAACAGCACTCTGTCAACCGAATTCATCCCAAGAACTTCCCTTGAAGCAACACATACGGCGGACCAAATGCAGCCTAGTTCAGCAGAGAGAGACAATTCTTACCACTCGGACACGTCCACACCCAAATGTGACTTTGGACTCACTTTTCATGCAAGACAAGATGATTGAAATGGTCATAGAAGCCATACATACATTTTTTATGTGGTCTCCTTTCGCATCACAGAAGTTCCCACGGCCTTTGGCACAATAAAATCTACATCTGGCACAGTTGCGCGAGCTTAATAGCTCGATGAAGTAACCCATAGGATAGGGTGCACAATCAGGTGTTTCTCCTCTATTGTCAACAAAATGTGAAACGACATGTGACCAATATGTGAAATTTAACTCAGAATGATGGAATAGTGGAATTATTCCAACAGTAGAACATGAAAAGATGCAATGCAACTAAATTTATAAGTTGTGGCATTACACTTCATGCTCTTGGATTCTATGAATACCAATGTTTCCCACCTTTTTTATATCAATCAATGGACCGATACTAATGTGCCCTTGCAGAATGCATATTTATATTATATTACTCTAGTAGAAATAGCTATAATGTAGTCAAATGTGCAGCAGCAAGTCTGCATGTGAAATAGTTTTTTTTCTAATTAGCTGGCAAACATAAATTGGAAAAACATGAACCCATCAAGTCTGCATGTGAAATAATGTTTTGCAATTAGCCGGTAAACATAAATTAGGAAAACATAAACCCATCCATTTTTATAGTCCTACAAATACCTGATATATTTAGGCAGCAACTCCACTAAGCAATGAATTGAAATGGTGCACTCCAAAGATCTGCTTAACCCGTCTGTCTCCCAATATACTACCAATATGAACATCAACCTTGTCCCAACATTGATGAAAAACTCCCCCAGATGAACATTGACCAACAAAAAATACATCAAGCTTTTCGAACGCATCAGGGTTATCCACATGAACCCAAGAACTTACATTGTTCATGTTGTGATGTAGATCTTGTGGGCAAGCATTTAACAACCAAATATGCAGAGATGATAACTCAAAGAAGCACGCATACCAAACATCGTTTGTCAAATTTGGGGTAGTCCCAACTATGCGTTGTAATATCTACAACCACACCACTAACACTGCTATATATAACCTATCTCCACGCATTTGGTTTTATTACAAGTATACTCAGAAACCATTCATCACATGAATATGGAAATCAAACACGCAATACCATCCCTCAAAGTATGAAATAATTGATACTCGCAATTACAGTTTTTTTCCTCTTATCTTGCACGAACCGAGTATACTAATATCCAAATCCAACTAACGCTCAGCACCCACCTACATGACCAATTCATCCAATCCTTTGCATTTTTTCAATGCTTAACAGGAATAACGCGCACACTTGCACAGATAGAGAAAGGAGAGCTCACAATCGCCGAGGCAGCCAGGGACGGTGACGGAGGCCTTGGCGCAGACCTCCAGCAGCTCGGTTGACGCACGGGCGGTGAAGGCATGGTGCGGCGGCAAGGCGCGGGGCGGGAGGAGGAGGCAGCGAACAGATCCGACCGGGAGCGCAGCAGAATCAGACGAGGAGATGAAGGGGAACGGGAAGCCTACAACGGCTCGGTTGATGCGCGGCCGGTGGAGGCACGGGGCGGGAGTAGGAGGCGGCGACCAGATCCCATCGTGAGCGCAGAAGAGTCGGATGAGTAGAGGAACAAGAGGAGGAGGCAGTAGCGTGCGCGAGGAGAGGGAAAGGAGCACGAAAGCTGTGTGCTAGGGAAGCCGACTCGACACGACGAGGACTCACGTGGTGATCAGAGCGAGCATGCGCCGAGCGAAGTGCCGAACGCGATCGGACGGGCGCGGATGCACGGAGCGAAGATCCGACGGCCAGGGAAAAAACATCGACGTAGCGCCTCTCCTTGCTCCCCAATTCTGCCTTGAATTAAGACCGAAGGATTAGATCATCGCCATGTTGTTATCCACATGATTCGCCACAGTGGCATAATCATCAAAGTACATGGGTAAAATTAGACTTAATCCTATATAAAATGAGAAAGTTCAGTACTCACTGAAAAAATGATATTCCACCGGAAAAATAAAATATTATAATACAAAATTACATCAGAATAGATGCATATCGTTTAGGGAGATGGTCAATTATATTTTTTTCAAAGGAAAATGGTTGAATGTGGTTTAGCTAACCGAAGAGTCAGCGGCGGAATTAGTATAGAAGCATGGGGTACAGTTGTACCCCCTTTTTTGGGGGAAATACCTGTTTACACATGTAATAAATTTTGGTACAGCCAATGACATTTGTGATTATGTGTGAGTGTTAGATTGTATATTAGTACGTAGAATTATATAGATTATGCATTATGTAGAAGTAGATGTAACACCACGGCCCAACACTGAGCCTGGAATATCACTAAACTAAACTAACTACTAATGTAAACAATATATTACACCAAATTCCAACAAGCATATAGAGGATTAAACCTGTCCATGGGTCTCAATAAAAGCATTAAACTCGACACCATAATCATAAGGATTAAATACTAGATAGCAACACTTAATAATGAATCAATCAATAATAAACAGTCCATAACGAGTCTATTGAATGAATAAAGTCCCAAACCAATCATCTAGAATTTATCAAGTCTATTGAGTCCTAAAAGAAACTAGATGGTGAAGAGTGCTACACCGCGCTCGTCTGTTGAATATATGATGCCACATAGTGGTTCGTATGTTGTTTGGCAGGTTAGAACGCATTTTGGTATGCAATATAAGAAATATCAGGAAGCCTTGTTGAATGATGTTGTTCGTGTTGGGTCGTTTAAAAATAACTTCGTTACGATTGTGGTAAGTCTCGGCTGATACATTACCACCATGGGAATGGAATGTATGCATAAGTCTTTGTTCTACAACCATGCATGATTCGTTTGATGCATATATAACATTTGTATTACTCAGCATACGCCAATATTTGAATATGCAACAAATGGATTCCATTAATTGTAACGAACATAGAGCACCAATCTTGTTCCTCTGAAGGAGGCAGAATCTAAGTGAGTGGCAGATTTAATTGGAAATGACAAAATCGATGGAAAATGTTATTCACAAAACAACATAAAATGGAAATGACATTTAAGAATTTCAGTAATGTTTTGCATAACAGATACTTGACATTGTGAGCAGTATATTAAGAAACAGTAACAATTCTAGCATTGGGGAGTGCACATTTAGAAATAGTTGATGAAGTCTTGTACAACACCACCACCAGTAGTAGTAGGTAAAATACACGTTTTGGATCAAAAACAAGAATCTAAGTTGGCAGGTTAACAACTGGGAACAACAATGACATATGTTGTAGGTTTGCAGGTAAATGTGATAAATGTTTGGAAGACTATTCACGATCTGGCACATAGATTAGAAAATAACATACTACTGATGCATTTGCTAAAGAGTAGAGAATGTTCAGTGATGTATAGCATGTATAGTGAGGTAGGAAGCACAACAAGTTCTGATGGCAGAGAGTCATTTATCATATCCAGAGGTCTACTCTTAGTGTGTTGAAAATGTTATAGTTTAAAAACTGTACCTAAGGTCAACAAAGACAGCAAATAGTAAAGCCATGAGGTTAAGAAATTTCAGTCCGATGGTGTATTGTAAGATGTGATGAAACTAAAATTCATTGCATTAACTAACAACCAGCTACAGGAGGACCAATGGAAGTCTATAGCACCCATTTAGGTTTGTTTGTTGCATTAGGTGGCTATTGGCACATGAAATCTTTTTTTTTTGCTTATCAATTTGGCATGGCAGACATGGTAAGTTCATCTGTATAACTACATGTACATGATATTAATAGCTAACTGATATGGTGGTGGGTCTCTATAATTCATGTACTTTTGGGTCAAATTAAAGAAATTTTGTCTAGAACGGGAAAGATTTACAAGAAACTTTCAAAATAAGAGGAGGCAGAATACGGTAAAACATAAAATATTCCCTAAACATGCCAGAGTTATGTATAATTTTGACAACTCGGGATGGAGGTATTTTGTCATTTATAAGTTGAGAACCATATGACTGAATATTGATAGTGAAAGCATGTTTATCATTTATTTTAAGACACACCAGACTAAATACATAATAATTGGATAGTCATAGCACCGAACATCGATAGTGAAAGTAATACATCATTTATTTGAAGACACATCAGACGAAATATGTCAATGCCATAATTCTTATATATGAATGTGTGCATCAATTGAACTGATATAAGTACCTTGTCAACATACGAATGCACCATATTTTCAATATCCTGGAGAATGCTTTGAGGTTATCCCTCTAAAAAAGACAACAGGTAAGTAAAAATTCCATGGTAAACATTGCATAAATTTGAGAATGCGCTGAAAAATTGGTAGACATTAACATATCTACAACAACTTTAGTTAGACCCAGTAGATCAATCAACGTTAAGTTGACCACTGCAATAGTCCACTGAATAGAATAAATGGTTCGTCCAGAAGATTAAGAAGCAAGAAGGTTCAGGAGCTACATGAATGCTACTATATATAAATCAAGTGCTCTATCAACCAGTAGCATCAATATAAATATCGAAACACGAACATGAAAAGAAAAGGAAATCTAAGATACACTAGTACTGTTGTCAAATAGAAAATTTGTTGTGTTATTCATATAAGATGGAACTGGAAATTTAGATTTAACAACTAAAAACAGCAGCAATAATCTCCTTCAAAAACAAAAAATGAAGCAGCAATAAGTTATGGCCAGGTTCTGAATACGATGTGGTGAGTATATGCTGAGATGAATTGGAACCAGAGATATTTGCTTTTTCTTCCCTGTCAACCTATCAGTTTCATCTTGGATTTCCTTCTGCACAAGAGCTGCACAAAAAAACATTAGTAGTATGTCTGTAATAAGTATCTGTTCAACGGCAGTCATTTCCAAGTACTGAAAATACTGAAGCTATTCACAATTCATTACAAACAATCATCTTTTTTCTTTCAATAATGACATGTCTGCTTTTTTGGGATACATGTTGCAATTTGCAAAGTAATCTGATCAATCTGATCACAAACACATAATCCAAGAAACGAACACAGAAAAGGAAAATACACACGTAACTGTAATAAAACAGGCTACGAAAATGTAAACATGCTATTCGGCAAGAGGCACCAATAGAAACAACATCAACACAAGCAAGCACAGGGGAAAAAACGATGTGCGCAATGCGACCAATCAAGGAAACCGAACAGCCTTGTAACACTGAACTAAGAACTGGCTCAAAGCAACAGGCTACAAAAACACAGATGTGCTATCCGGCAGCGGCACCAATCGAAACAACAGCACCACAAGCTAGCACAGGAAAAAAAAAGGCGGCGTGCGCAATGCGAGCAGTCAAGAAAACCGAATGGCATTGTAACAATGAACTAAAAAACATAGCAAAGCAGCAATAGCTATTAGGAATCAAGCCGAGTCGGTGCCAATGACTTTAACCAAAACATCAAAACACAGTGCAAACCGAGAGGCACAGGAATGGAACAGTGAATATCAACAACAAAAAGGAAATAACTAATAGGAGATCCCAAAAAAGGTACCTTTAATCCTGGGCTATGAAAATAGGCACACCAAATAATAGAGAAGTTGCCTCTTGTGTAACAATAGAGCAGGAAGCAAATGCAGAAAGCAGCCTGTGAGAACAGAGGCAGTAAATCTTGCTGAAGCCGGTCCTCTCGTAGTGTAAGAATAGACAGAAGCCGCAGCGTTAAATCTTGTTGAAGCCAGTTCTCTCGCCTCGTAAGAACAAATAGAAGCTGCAAATACATCAAGGTTGTACATAGGTCATAGATCAGCGCAAACATAGTGGGTCAAAAACTAACCTAGCAAATTTTCTCAAGAAAGTGCACAAACCAGCTGCAAAAACATGAGTGCTAACTAAACAACCATAGTTTGAGAACAAGGCGAAAGAGTAGACATGAATGATTAGCACGTGGCTAGTTCTTTTCTATCGCAAGAACATCACAAAAGAGTAGAATCGGGCCTGGTCCCCATGTTGGGCGCCTGCCATAAATAGCTATTCCATGACATAAATGGTTAGATCACTTTAACTAGAAGAAGCTAACAAATCGGGCACCCATGACATTGTGGCGTCATGGTCTGATGTTGAGAAGGGAATAGAAAAGGCACAAGGAGGAAGCAAGGGAAACATACAGATAGCATGGGCTGCATGCCGCGGCCGTGTGTGGCTAACGCGCCCAGCGTGAATAGTGTTCCGACGCGGCCTCGGAGGAAACACTGAGAGGAAGCGGCGCGAGATGCGGACGGGACGACAAAACCAAGACGACGACGGTGAAGTGGAGCAAAAGACTACGAAGGCGATGGAGGCGAGGCGAGGCACAACAACCAAATCAAGATAGGGCAGGGGCAACGACTAGCCAAGCAACAAGTCACTTGTGGCGCATCGTGAAGAGTGATGCGGTCGAACGGATGGGAAACGCGGTGGCCCAGAAGCTGCTACCGGATAGACAGTCGGGTGGCCACGACAACGACACACACAGAGGCGAGGCAAAACCGAACGACTGAGATGGAACACACACAATGATAGGAGGGACTAGAAAGCACATGCGCTCTCGTACGAACGAAGGAGAAGGCAGGGATTCTCTCGCGTATAGAGATAAGAGAGATTTCATCACACTAGTTTGTACGCTAGCTGCTGCGGTGCCATCCCTTCTATTACCAACATCTCGTTTGAAATTTTGACTGTTCTAACCTTTTGCCATAGTACCATTAACTACTGTAGGATGGGATGTGAATGTGTTGTAGAATCTCACTACATGCAGTACACGGCCCAATGCAAAATTTCATGATATTTATTTATATTTTTTACAAAATGTTAATCTAAAATATAGTTTTACTTTCAATATATTTTAATTTAGCTTTGGAATATTTCTTGTGTCATGATACATACAAATCACATTTATCATCATTTCTATGTATTTTAATATGAGAAAACTGCACTATAGGTCCCTGAACTTGTGAGGTTGTGTCACTTAGCTCCCTGAACTTGCATTTATTTTCTCAGCCCTCGTAAACTTGCTAGGTTGTGCCACTTAAGTCTCTGAACTTGCATTTTACTTTCCCCACCATCTGAACTTGCACAGTTGTGCCACTTACCTCCTTGAACTTGCGTTGAAGCGAAGTTCGTCGGATGCGATACCGGCGACTTCGTCCCATCCGAGTCCGGTGAACTCGTCGTCACCCCATTTCGGCCGTATTCATCATCCCCGTCACCTCACACCAACAAAAATAGATTCTTCGGGCCCGGGAACACACCATACTCTTGTCTTCGCTAGAGCTCCACCGTCGCAGCTTGCCACCGCCCTCACCCTTGCCTCCTCTGAATTGGTCATGAGAGAGAGAGAAGTACATTTCTAGTGTTAGAGCAGAAGCTACTCACCCTGTACGAAGTCCATTTGGCCGTTTGCTAACAGAAAAGGCTGAGCTGGCGAATCACCATGAGAGAGAGAGAGAGAAGTACTGTGCCCTTGCTCTAACACTGGAAATGTACTTCTGTCTCTCATGGCTGACTTAGAGGAGGCAAGGGCGAGGGCGGCGGCAAACTACGACGGTAGAGCTCGGGCCAAGATGTCAGAACGATGCCTTCCCGGGCCCCAAGAATCTATTTTTATCAGCGTGAGGTGACCGGGATGACGAACACGGCCGGAACGGGATAGCGATGAGTCCACCAGCTGAGAAGGGACGAAGTCGCCAGCATCACATCCAACGAACTTCGCTTCAACGCAAGTTCAGGGAGCTAAGTGGCACAACCTCACAAGTTCGGGGGGCTGAGAATCTAAAATGCAAGTTCAGGGAGCTCAGTGGTAGAACCTTGCAAGTTCAGGGGGCTGAAAAAGTAAAATACAAGTTCAGAGAGCTAAGTGGCACAATCTCTCAAGTTCAGGGACCTATCGTGCAATTTTCTCTTTTAAAATTTATCATCATTTGTAACTTGTAAGGTTCCTAACTTACTTTTTTTTTCCTAAATTTATTTATTACTTTTGGGATAATATTGTGACTTTGCCTTTTTGGAATTGTTTGGTGAATTTCCTCATTACTTTCTTGAGCTGTTTGGCTTTTTTATTTTCCGACCTCATATTTACATTTAATTAGCCGAATGATATATCTACTTTTATTATGGCCGGTAGAATTCGAGGCCTGCCCGCGTTTCACGGGAATTTCTCCCAATCCTATTTTGCCGCGTGTCGTTCCGTTGCTTGGCCTTGCGCTGCTTCGCCGTCCGATCGTTGCCAGCGTAGCGATTGCAGCCAGTGCAACGAGCCTCGCGAATCTTTCCGTCCCTTCCCCTTTGTCCGCACTTCTGCTCGCTTGCTGTGCCCGGTGGAAGACTCGCGATTCTGTAGGACCGAAAAGGCGACTAGAGGGGGGGTGAATAAGAGCACCAAATCCTTTTTCACTTTGAATGGATTCAACTCGCAAATCACTTCAATAGCTATGAGAGCTATGAAGATCAATGATTAAGCACAGAGGAAGTCTTGTGTTGAATCCACTCCTAACCCCCAAAGCTCAGCAAACAAAATCGAGGAAGTGCTGAAGAAATCAGGGAAATCGGTACAACCGCAGGCAAATGGGCGGTTGTACCAATGTTCGGTACAACTGTGGGCAAACGAGCAGTTGTACCAATGTTCGATACAACCACAATTATAAGGGCGGTTGTACCGATTGTCCTGGAACAACCCGACGACGAAAACTAAAATTGGCACAACTTTTAAACCACTTGGCAAAACTCTATGAGTTTTGAAACATAACTTCTCTAGGAGGTTAGGAACCTATTCCAATCAAAGATCGAGTAGATCCACAACAAGGTTCCAACCTTTTTCTATTTGAACGAACAATGTTTCAAAACCGAGTTTCAAACCTAAACATGATCTAAACCTTGCTCGTGGGTAACGAATGATCAAGATGGTCCTAGATGTGTTCCCACATGTCACAGCAAGCTAGATCATAAACCATTGATGATTATTCAATCATAGACGAATTGATGGTTCTTTCTCTATTTGTATTCTCACGAGCAAAAATAAGATCATCAAACCACCAATTAAAGAAAATGCTATATTATTATCTACTAAAACAACAGTCGAACACATCCTTATATTTCTCTTCCTACACAGTTAGATTAATCCAATAAGACCAAATAATTCAACAAGTTTAGCAAACTAAACAATTCTAATGATCAATCATTTCATCAATGTTCCACACATCTTATTAACTCTATTGATTCCAATTAAGTATAACCATACTCATAATCACGGCTCATCAAGAACTACTACAAGACACTTTCAAATTAATCAACTTTCATTTCAAGGATCTTAGTTAAGATCGATCATACACACGCTGCATACCCAAACTGATAATCCATATCATATCCATTTAATTGCTTTGGTTATAACCTCTCACTTAACCATGACCAAACATCGCTAAAGAGTTTAACATCTTCCTTCATAAAAGAGAACCATTAATCTTCAATGCTCAAAATACCCAAGAGAGATACATTGAGTCAAAGCCTCCACGTACTAAAGGACATGCAAAAGAAAACTTTCATTAACCAAAAACATCAAGCGAATAAATGGGTCAAGTTTTCCAATGAGAAAGACAAAACTCCAATATAAAGGTCAAACTTGACAATTAGCCAAGTTCACCAACTGCAAGGATAACTCATCGGTTGGGAAAGCAATGATTGTTTTACGGGACAAATTAAGCCAATGGAAACACACCAACCTTTTTTAAAGCAACCCATTAACCGTAATGAACTAATAACCCACGAGAAACTCAGCAATCACAACTGGATAAGAGTTGACTAAATTCAAATTCAGGGAAGAGAACAAACTCTTCTGAAGATACTCACTAGCAACACCTATACTAAGATATCCGAGGTAACCACTTCCCTATTCTCATACCACGAACGGTGGTGTAACCTGGTAAAGCCCAGGGCCACAACCATGACCTCAACCTCTCAACATGGGTTATCCCCACACATAATTATCATATAATCAATTAATGAGCAATCATACTCAATTCATATCAGCAATCATCAATACGATATAGCAGAAACGTAAATGCAATGATTCGCCCCTTGCCATCCTACTGTGCACCAGTGTGTCAAAATTTTAAGTTGATAAGACATTAGCAAATTTTAATTAATCTATTCACCACGGACCTAAAGCCCGCTCTGATACCAACTGTAACACCCTAGCCCAACATGAGCCTGGAATGCTACTAAAAAAAGTAATAAACTAAACCTAGGACATTTCTCTAAATTTCGGTAGAACCTCCTTTGTATAGTTGGCAATACCGGAGGTTCAACGGTTTAATAAACATCATTCAATATTCCAAACAACTAGTTGTAACGAATTATCAAAGAATGTTCAGAAATATGCTAATCAACTATCGTAATCAATAGGGGCATCCATATCCATCTAATCAACGCTATTACAATTTATTCCAAGCATAAGGCGTAACCATAAAAGGAATCCTTTAAGCAATTTACTCAAAATTAAATCCAATATCCAATTTTATTCAATATGTGTGAACCGTGACTGTGTGCACAATTCTTAGATTTATTCCCTCCCATGCATATCGTTCATACGAGGAGTACCTAAAAACACCAACAAAGCAAGAGTGAGTCCCAAGACTCAGCAAGTACAATAACTGGCAACAATAACATAAACAAATATAATCATCAACAAATCTCCATTACAAACATGTCATATGCTCATGCTATGCAAGATGCTCAAATGCACTTTCTCTTTTGCATTTTATTGGTAATGCAAAGCATGCATCCGTCGATGCATGCCTATGCCTGTGCCATCTTGCATAGGGACCATTGCCCATACTCTACAAGTATGGGGACCTAAGCCCACACTCTACGAGTGTGGGGACCATAAGCCCGTCATATTCATGATGGAGACCTCAACAAAAGAATGATTGGTCACCACGTGACCGAGTCTTCAATATATCAACATGATGCATATGAACAAATCTTAAATCATCATAATCATGCATTCTCAGCAACAACACATATGAATGAACTTATTCGTACATCTATCATTCATATTCATTGTCATTCATAACATTAATAAATATGACCATTGACATCCATAACAATCTAGCATCTATGAATATCACATATTCTCACAAAACAAGCAAACAAGTTCATTCACCCATAATAACCCTAGCAAACAAGTACTTGCCTTAACCGTGTGAGCACGGAGGACGAGAAGAAGGCGCTGCGCCCGGGACCAATCTCCCACCTGAATATATTTAATAGGAATGCTAAGACAACAATACTGCACAAAACAAAGCAAGAAGCAATTACGAAATAGCTACACTCTCTCTCGCAACCCCAATTCCAAAATCCTAAACATCTGTCCGTCCTCTCGACAGACAGTCATAATAAAAAATCCATATCTTTTAGTATATAGGTCCAAATGGGGTGTTCTTAGACTTTCTTGAAAGCTTATCAAAAACTCCAACTAAACCTAGTTGGTGATCCTTCCTGATTCGGCCATCTACCACCCATACCAAACAGGTTTACAGAACTGCTAATTCACGTCAAGATTCTGGACAGCAACGTTAAAACTATCATAACTTTCAGTATATTTATCCAAATTTCATGATATTTAGCTTTCTGGAAATATGAGACAATTATCTACATCTTTTGTTATAGTGAGATCTCCTAAAAATTCAATTAACTATTCGCTACTGTTCAATTTCCATTATCTGTCAGAAAGATTACAGAATTGCAGAATAGCAATGCTAAACAATTCGTAACTTTTGAACCGCTCATCCAAACGACATGATCTAGCACTCTACGGAAAGGTATCGATGTCGTCTACAACTCTCTAGGAGGTGTACAGAACAGATTCTACAGTTAAACTCCTCAAAAACATCGGTCAACCCTATCTGTCCTAAACAGATCTAATACCGATATTGATAAATTAATCAAAAACACCACTAATCAAAGGGGAATTGGGGTTTACCCTTGAAGAACCACTGAAAATCACGAAGCGAGGTCGCGATCTCTCCCTTTCCTTTCTCCCTTCTTTCCCTTCCTTCTTCTTCCTTTCTCATCCTTGGCCGGCAGCACCCGAGGAGGCTTCTCCCTTCCTCCTTCTTGGCCGGCAGCGAAAGCTAGGGGTGGGAGGGCACTGTAGCACGGCGGCGGTACTGTAGCCATGCTACTATAGCAACCCTAGGGTTGCCCCCTCTCCTTCTTATGTGGCCAGCTGCCCCTTCCCCTTGGGCCTAAATGCTGTGGGCCGAAAGCCGACAGCCCATGTTGTCCAAATTAGGTATAAACCCCCCTGTAATCTCCTGTTAAAACACTTTTCTAATTGGTCCTTCTCCCCAATTTAAATATTCTCTCTCGAATACTCTTTCGAATCCATCTAGGGTATTACACCCTTGGTCCAAGGGGGTCCGGTCGGCCTTAAGAGAGCAAGGGGGGCAGCCTCCTTAACTCTAGCCGCCCTGCCCCCGCTACTGCCCTGCCCCCTATGCGCCACCCCCCTGCCGAGCTCCTCCACCCAGCAGGGTGCCCCTCCCCTGCCGCCACCTTCCCCTCGAGCAGCACCCCTCCCTCTCCCTACTGCCCCCTGGCCAAGCCCTCCTTGCCGGCGTAGTTGTTGCTGGTGGTGGTGTTGCAGTGGGCTAGCAAGGAGCAGCAAGAGGAAGGAAAAGGGAAGAAAGGAGGAGAGGAGAAGGGAAAGAAGAGGGAGAAATCTCGAATTCATAATTGCCAATGTTTCCTTCAGTGATAACGATCTGGTAGTCCTTAGTTAATCCTATTGTAGTCATTTTTTAGATTGTAGATCTTTTCGATCATAGGAAGTATAGCTTTTTGGAAACCCTAGTTCGTCGAACTACGTTGTAGAAACTTGCGAGGGGTAATTAATGGTATTTACGTTCAGATTCAGGGTTTCGGCTAGTCAACAAAGTGTGGGGAATTTCACTACGTTTCCAGGAAGGTCTAGATTACTACGTTTGGAGTTGTGAGCGAAAAGTTATGGTCTCGGAAAGGTCGCTGTCCAAAAAACGGTCATTAATGGTAGCTTTCATGTAGATGGGCTAGCTAATTGCATATAATAGATGGAATAATTTAATTATTGCCATAACTTGGATAAGCTAGGAATTTCTTAGTAGATTCCAAAACAACATATTAGATGCGAAGTTGTCTGTTCTAATAGATTATGGGTAATCTTTTGGGTTGGAAACGGAAAAGTAAACTGTGAATTCAAAGGTTTTGCCACAACATTCTAGTTATGCAAAACCTCTGAAGGTCTGATGATGTCGGTTGAAAGTGGGATGGAGTTTAGCTTTGTCTGTGATTAGCGCCTTTTGACATTTTGATCACAGTTTCTGCCTTGTAAGTTTGGATATTAGCTTTCTATAAAAGCTGGGTAATCTTCCTGGTTAAAAAAAATGTGAAAATTACGATGTTTTGTAACAGGACTTGAGTGTCTTGCAGGGAACACCATTAGCCCAGTCCCTAGCTATTTGTGTACATTGGCAGACCTATGCATTAAAATCGTCCTACAGTAAATACGTGGATTTTCTGAAATGTAAATTTATGTTTTCACATTGGTTTTCTGGATAGGTAGAACTTGAATATATTTTGATCAGGGTGCGTTTGGTTGGCAGAATTCTTTAAGGATTACCAGGAATCGTTTAGTAATCCTATGAGATTACCTTGTTTGGTAAAACATCTAGTAATTTAAATCAAGAATCTAAGATTACCTAGGGAAACAAATTACCATCAATTCCAGGAATCTGTTTCTCATAGAAAATGGTGTCTATCTTAGATTACCAAGGGAAAGGAATCTTTGTTGTTGCGTTTTTTATCATATGCTTTTGATTCATCAAAGTCAAATTTTGAACTTTCAAAATTCAAAATCCAATGTATGGAATTTAAAAATATTTTTGTTTCAAAATATGAATTTCAAAACCAAAATATCAAAATTTGATCCCTAAATTTTGGAATATTAAATTTAGAAATTTAATTGAAAACTCAAAATTTCAAGGTTGGATTTCAAAAATCATTTTAAAAATTTTCAAATTCTAGATTTCAGATATTCAAATTCGAGAATTTAAATCTTAGATTTAAACTCCAAAACTCAAATTTTAAAATTTCAAAATCCAAATTTTGAAATTTTGAATAATAAAAAAGCAATTTGGAATGTTTGAATTTTAAATTGTAAATTCAAAATATATATATGTTAACCTTCATGGTTTGAAATTTCAAATCCTGTAATTTAACTTTGTGAACTTGGTGGTTCGAATTATGAAATATTTGAACTATGATAAAGACTAATATGTAGTCTCCTTCAAATCAACGAAACATTGGAATCTTGGTTACTGGTAATGTTTTTACCAGCAACTAGATTGTTGGGAATATTAGATTACAGGAGAATATTAGATTACATGCACCAAACGCACCCTGAAGATTCTTGATGTCCTCTCTGACAGAAGCAAACACCTCTCTGCTCCATTGTTGGACAAGCCAGACTAAATCTGCTATCTTCTCCCATGTTCTTCGATTGTTGCTTAACTACCAAACTACCATACGCTCAAATTCTTGCTTAACCATGTCAACATAAGTTGGTGTAAAAGTTTGGTTTATCTTTGGCTAAATTGACACGTTTTTTATTTGTAATAGCAAAAGTGGCTCCTGCTCGCACGAAAATACAAAAATAGCACAACGACAGGCACCCGCCGCGCTCCTAGTCTGCGACAGGCCACCTGCCGAGTTCTTAGTCCGCAGCAGAAACATGTCTGCCCGTGCACATGCCATCCTACCACAGACTAGGTGATGCGACATTGGGTGTCCTGATCTTTCGATGAGATAGGTAATTCGATTTGATGGAGACGACTTTCACAATTTGGCTACCAATCGTACATGACTAATATACCCGGCAATCACTGAACCAACTCCGAGTTCATTATCGACCTTGCTAGAAGCACGATCGACCTGACCACGAAGGTCTATTTTCTGCATGCAATCGAAGAACAAGCAAGAACAAAATAAATAGCAATATGAAATTGCAAATAGGATTGAAGCACTTGATAAGGTGGGATTCCGAATAAGGATCTTGGCAGGGTGGTCCAGTCGACACACACAGAAGATACAAGTTGCAACAAAGGCTAGCTAAACAAAAACGAAATCCAACCAACCCTAAGGGTGACGGCCACTATGTATAGGAGGAAGAGGGAGGGGCGGTGGTACTATTCACGCATGAATAGTAAACCCTAGCTCTATCTCCTGATCCGTCGTCTTGTTTCGACGATTCTAATGTGCTCAAAATGATCCATTGGAAAGGTCTCGGAATAAGCTTTCCAACAAGCCCAAGAACATCTGAATCGGACTCCGTTTGCGAAAGTTATGGCCTTTTTACTATGGGCCTGTTGGGCTATCCCAGTGCCGGATTGTTTTGGCGATTCCAACATGCACAGAAGGAATTTGGATGTGGGGCTGGATCCGTTGGAAAGATGACAAGATAATCTTTCCATCAAGTATTCGTGGACCTTCAACGAACTCGGCATATGAAAGTTATACACGTTTGAAGTCGGTAGTATCTCCGGAGGCCGAATTGGATTCCAAAATAGGTCCAGCTCGAACTCTTGCAAATCAACCACTCTCTGTCTTTTTATTCCTGAAAATAACAACACATTTATTAGGTAATATCATATAGTTCATGTAATATAAAGGCACTCTAAAAACAAGCTCACCTGATAATTTAAGTGAAGCGTACGAGGTCTTGTAATTGGAACAACAAGCATAGCAAATATGGTTGTATCCATAGGGGTAATGTCCTCATCACCCTCCTTCTTGAAAACAAAGCCGTCCTCGGCTTTTGATAAGCTGAAAATAGGGTAACAAAGAAGACAAGGTGTATGCATGGTATATGTATATGTCATCTGTTTTAACGGTTCTTTGTTGTTGCACAATTAATGTTATAAAATATCAGCGATCATAAAAGCTCATTGTATTATTACTCCAAGAATAATCATATATGTTAATGATCAAAACAAAATTTCTCACACAGCAATTATTGCAACTAGTTTTGCAAATGTAAGTGAAGCATTTATGCAATTCAAATCTCTGAAGTTGTAAACTTGCAGTGGTAGCACATATGGGCCAATCTAAAGTTTTTGGAATCAAACAAAGTTCATCCATATAATCAGATTTCAATCGAGCAATAGCAAATTCATCTAGCAATAGTGAAAAAATTTGTAAGTTCTACTATACTTCAACATCATGATGCAGATTGTCAATACTAGATGATGCAATAAGAGATGAACACATATGCATTGGATGATCACTAAATTTTATTTTTCTCTCATAATGAACAAGATTTAGCACACAAGAATTGTTGTTTAAAATAGCAAACTTCAATTCATCCATGTGATCATAAGTTATGCATATTCGATAAACAAGAAATTGATTGTTTACACCATATTCTCCAATCAAATTAAACTTATACCTAAGGGTGTAGGCACTAGACAAGGATTTCGAACATGCAATTTCAGAAACTTTCTCCATAGCATGTGACAATTTCAAAGGTGAATCCAACATAATGTAACATAAAGAATCAGTAGGAGAAATTCTAGTCAAAACTTCTTTATGTCTAACCAATTCCACATGATCATTAGATGTGATTAACTCATCACAGGAAACACTTAAAATAGCAGGCACTTCAATTATTTTATCACATGGTGCACTCAAGTCAATGCAATCCAAATTCTCTACTTGATACACGTGCATATCATAATTGTATTCCACTAATTTTTGCTCTAAAATAGCATGGACAGCGGACAATTGTAGTTCGTCACAAGCATACTCACCTTGAGTAATGATAGCACCATAATCTTTACTTTTTTTGGCTCTCCTCAGATGATGTAGGTGCATCCATCTCCTCATCTTCCTTCTCAACCAATGGAGTCGGTGGCTCAATCAGCTCATTCTCCTCTTCAGTATGGTTCTCAACTTTCTGCAAGTTGTTAGTCACAGAAAAAAAACACAAACACATGTTTATTCTCAAGTTTCCTATCATCAAGCATTCTCAATTTCTCCTCAATCTGACTTTTAACCTTACAGGCAAGTATAAACAAATGAGGGAGAGAACCATATTCTTTGTGAACAAGAAGGTCTTGAATTGGTTGATTAAGCCCACTTAAGAATCTATTATCTGTAGCTTCAGCATGTTCCTCTAAGCCACAACGCAACAAATGAGTTTTCAATTCATGATAGTATTCCCTTACAGTTCTATGACCTTGTTTGAAATGTTGTAATCTAGCTAACAAATAATTAGCATGATATTTAGGAATAAATTCATCTCTCAAAAGTTTCTTTAATGCATACCAAGTTTGAGGCATTCTTCCATGTCTATGTAAATACTTCCACCAACGTATTGCATCTTCAACAAAAATACTAGTGGCAGCTCTAATCTTT
The DNA here is from genome assembly GCA_036346405.1 of Phyllostachys edulis. Taxonomy (NCBI): domain Eukaryota; kingdom Viridiplantae; phylum Streptophyta; class Magnoliopsida; order Poales; family Poaceae; genus Phyllostachys; species Phyllostachys edulis. Next base: position 33,677,470 of record CM070565.1, on the reverse strand, counting down.
TGCCTATCAGACCATTCATAATATTCAAATTTATTGTCTAAAGCTATCTCCCAGTCAACATAGGCATCAGGATCAATTTTACCAGCAAAGGATGACAAAGTGATTTTAGTTTTACTGGACGTACTATCACGATCAGATACCTCCCATGGTAGACGATCTTGTCTCAAGTGTGCATCTTCCTCTTGGACTTTCTTGCGCTCCTGTTCAATGGCTTGAAGAAGACATGGATCTATATCCCGTGAACCTGACATAGTTAGTAGAAAACAAGGAAACAAATCACAAGTATATGTTCCTATCAACTACTAGGATCTGGAGGCTCAATGTCGCTCACACTCAAGCTAATACTAAGTTCTTACTAATTCTTACCAAGCAAACAGGCGGTGACCGGCAACTAGTGTCGGTGCTAAACAATCTTCGAAGATTGATAAAGTGATTGCAAGCAACTGGTACCTATATAATGGTAGTAGGTGAAGCTAGGATAGGCTTCAATATGATAGCAAGGATTATCAACAATCAAATCAGTAAATGCAAGTTGAAAAATTACTCAAAATACTAGTCAATGTTGCTGATCCTAGCCTAGAAAATACTAGTCAATCAAAGCCTATGAAGAGAAGTGTATGAGCGCACACGCAAAGACCAATGTGACTTGATGTAAGCAAAGAAAATTCTCACACCAAGTGCTAGGAGAGATGCTAGCCAACTACTCAAACTTCTTTGTACGGACACAAGATTGTTCACATGATAGAGAGCACAAAAATCAGAATAACGTGTAATGTAAACAACTCTCTAGTTTGAGCAGTAAACAACAACTAATCTCAAACGATGAAAAAGCAAAGTTTTATATGGCTTATATATGCTTGTTTGAAAGGTTTAGACGAGATATACAACTTTGCAGTTGAGGCAAACCCCAAATTATGAAGGGAAGACCAAAAGAAATGGCAAAAACAGAAACAAAAAACTTGCGACGCAAATTAAGGGCCGAAGATGGCCGATTTTGGGGCACCTGGAGGGCGACTAGTGGCTTAGGTGGAAAGGATGTTCCTCGTCGTTAGCTTTCTCACAAGCACAACAATGTTGAAAAGGGACACCGTATGCAAAAGTTATGCCCGTTTTACTAAAGGTGTCTCGGAAACGGAATCCTACTCGGACTCGAAACTGTCTCGGGTTCAAATTTGAAACTGCTATATCTTTCAAACCCGTGGCCCAAACTTACTGAAATTTTTCGTAGAAGCTTGTGGTTATATGTAGAAGTTCTCCACCAATTTTCATGCACTTTTCTTTTCTTTTTTTTTCTACCGCGGCTTTTGTTCTATACGGCTGCCTCTTTCTCCTTCTAATATTTGGCCGGCCCTAGGGTTTACCGCAAATCACAAATAACAGCAAAGGATGGATGCTGGACTCGGACACCAGCTCAAACAAAAGATCACGGCAATCCTCTCGATTTCGTGGTGAAAATGGCTTGAGCTCCAGTAAGCAATTCGGATTAGATGAAGTGGAACGAAATACTATTTTGGTGCGGATTAGAGGAGTTCTAACCTACGAATTTCCTGTTTTAGATGCAAAAACTAAGAATCCTAAAAGAACGATCAAGCGACGTGAAGGAAACACGAGATGCAACTCGACAAAGGCCAACTAGACTCCAACTAGAACTAGAATTCAGCAACTAGACACGATGATGAAACAAAAAATTCAACAAGCAAAATACCGAAAAGAAAATTGCAAAAGCTCAAAGGCGTTCGGACAGGGATGATAATGGCACAACAAATAATTTTTGTGGGATATTTTCTGGACTCTAGGTATGAAAACGAATCTGCTACTAAAAAACTGGAAACTCTCACCGATCAACTGTAGCTCTGATACCACCTAATGCGACATGGGTGTCCCGATCTTTCGATGATATGGATAATTCGATTTGGTGGAGACGACTATCATGATTTAGCTACCAATCGTACATGACCAATATACCCGGTAATCGCTGAACCAACTCCGAGTTCGTTATCGACCTTGCTAGAAGCACGATGGACCTGACCACGAAGGTCTATTCCTATATACAACCGAAGAACAAGATAAATAGCAATCTAAAATTGCAAATAGGATTAAAGCACTTGATAAGGTGGGATTCCGAATAAGGATCTTGATCGGGTGGTCTAGTCGACACACGCAGAAGATACAAGTTGTAACAAAGGTTAACTAAACAAAAATGAAATACAACCAACTCTAAGGGTGACAGCCACTATGTATAGGAGGAAGAGGGAGGGGTGGTGGTACTGTTCACACATGAATAGTAAACCCTAGCTCTATCTCCTGTTCCACCGTCTTGTTTCGACGATTTCGATGTGCTCGGAATGAATTTTAAGGTGATGCTAGATCCATTTTTAAGGTCTCGGAATAAGCTTTCCAACAAGCCTAAGAACACCTGAATCTGATTCTGTTTGTGAAAGTTATGGCCTTTTTACTACGGGCCTATTGGGCTGTCCCAGTGCCGGATTGTTTTGATGATTCCAATGTGCACAGAAGGAATTTGGATGTGGCGCTGGATCCATTGGAAAGATGACAAGATAAGCTTTCTATCAAGTACTCGTGGATCTTCAACGGACTCGGTATGTGAAAGGTATGCACGTTTGAAGTCGGTACTATCTCCGGAGGCCGAATTTGATTCTAAAATAGGTCCAACTCGAACTCTTACAAATCAACCTGTAATACCCCGGCCTACTTGTAGTGCGGCCCATGTGGACCATGAGGAGTCATGTGGTGGGATTAGCCCCATATTGCTTGTCTAAAGTGAGTTGTAGTAGTATATAATACCTGTTGGGTCCAAACTTAGCACCTCCGGGTTAACCCTTTTACACGAAGTGAGGACGAAAGTGTAAGTGGGGTGCTATGTGTCTGTGAGTCCACCCCAGTGGCAATGGACATTGAGCGGATTTTGGGCCAGGGTGTTACAGATGGTATTAGAGCATCAACCTTCGCTGCACGGGCGCTTACGGAACAGGGGCGTGGGCATATGGCGCATGGCGCATGTGGTCCCGGAGTGGACACACGGTATGGCATATGTGCCGGCACTAGACACACGGACGTGTACCGAGGGGTGGTTCTGGGCATTTGCCGTGTATGCGGTGTGCTGCCGAGGGCGTTAGCCCTTGAGGGGGGTGAATGTAATACCCCGGTCTACTCGTAGTGCAGGCCATGTGGCCCATGAGGAGTCATGTGGTGGGATTAGTCCCATATTGCTTGTCTAAAGTGAGTTGTAGTAGTATATAATGCCTGTTGGGTCCAAACTTAGCACCTCCGGGTTAACCCTTTTACACAAAGCGAGGACGAAAGTGTAAGTGAGGTGCTATGTGTGCGCGGGTCCGCCCCACGGTGGGCTAGACATTGAGCGAATTTTGGGCCAGAGTGTTACACAACCACTCTTTGTCTTTTTATTCCTGAAAATAATAACACATTTATTAGGCAATATCATATAGTTCATGTAATATAAAGGCACTCCTAAAAACGAGCTCACTTGATAATTTAAGTGAAGCGTACGAGTTCTTGTAATTAGAACAGCAAGCACAACAAATATGGCTGTATCCATAGGGGTCATGTCCTCATCACTAGGAGCGTGGCAGATGGCCTACCGTGGACTGGAAGTGCAGCACGTGTCTTCCGCAGACTGGGAGCGCGACACGTATCTTCCACAGACTAGGAGCGCGGTAGGGGACACGTGTCGCCTAGCTAACCTACCGCGGTGCCAATTTTATCATTTCAGACACGGGGCCATATTTACTATTTTGTTTAAAAAAAAGGCTAAATGAACCAAAAGCTCCTCATTTGTCTCCTGGCTCGTTGGTCTCAACTCAGTGGCACGCAAAGTCAGAAAGAGCATACGACGTGCTCAGATTGGGAAGTGACTACGTGCTCCACAAATCCAAGTGCTCTACCCGCGCACATATTTGATCAGTTGTTTACTCTTGTAGCTTTATTTGCTATGTTTCTCTTTTCTTTCCTGTGTGAAAAAACTGAATTGTATCTCCATTTGTTTCTAGGTTTCCTTCAAGGGGGGCTATGCTTATGTTGTTACTGTTTCTTTAATTAAATAGGGCATATAGCTATCTGTTTTGATTTTAACAACAAAGTACATTATGTAACAAGTTATTCGGCAAATTTTCCTTTTGCTACTAAGGGGAGAGCTTATTCCCTTCTGCCATCGCAAACTGCGTAACTTTCATGCCACTCTCCGCAGTGGTGGAGCTAGAATTTTCACAATAGGGTGCTAACTTAAGTAACACATAGTTCTACTAACTCATGACTAACTGACTAAGTCACTACTAATTGTTCTACTGTAATATCCTGTTTAACTTTGGAGGATTAAATGAATTAAAAAGGGGATTAAATAGAATTAAAAATTGTAATCTCAGAAATTAGGAGGGGGAATTAGAGTTTGGGCTGAAAGCCTATGGCCCCTTGGTCCAAGGGGGTCCGGTCGGCTTTAAGAGAGCAAGGGGGGCAGCCTCCCTAACTTTAGCCGCCCGCGCCTTTGCCGCCTGCCTGGCGCCACCCTTGCCGAGCTCCTCCCCAATAGGTGCCCTCTCCTACCGCCACCTTCCTCGAAGGCACCCTCCTCCCTCATCGCCCCAGCCAAGCCCTCCCCCTACAGTAGCTTGTTTTTGGTGGTGGTGTTAGTGATGGGCTAGCAAGGAGCATCAAGAGGATGGAAAAGGGAAGAAAGGAGGAGAGGAGAAGGGAAAGAAGAGGGAGAAATCTTGAATTCATAATTGCCAATGTTTCCTTCAGTGATAACGATGTGGTAGTCCTTAGTTAATCCTATTATAGTCGTTTTTTAGATTGTAGATCTTTTCAATCATAGGAAGTACAGCTTGTTGGAAACCCTAGTTCGTCGAACTCATTTGCAGAAACTTGTGAGGGGTAATTAATGGTATTTACGTTCAGATTCAGGGTTTCGGCTAGTCAACAAAGTGATTAAAGTCCAGTTTGATGGCACACAAAATTAAGTCCTTGACTAGTTACTCAGGCGAGTCTACCACAAACCCACAACGTGTTAAATCCACACCCTCACTGAACAACCGCTCGCCTGAGCGAAAATTATTTTGTTCAGCCAAGACCAATGACATACTCTGTCATGGTACACAAATTTTAACAACAGTGGCTAATCGCCACAATTCCATATCTTATTAAGTCAAATTCAAAATTATTTATACATATGATAATGAACCCATAACAACTAAGCTTAACTAAGCATCTATACGATACCCATATTGGTGATACAAATATGCCCAGCTAAAATTAACCATGCTATGGTGAAAAATAATTTATGGCATTCAAATATTCAATAGAGGCATAATGACAACAGGTGATAGTTAATCCCAAAACAGTTGATATAACGATAGCATGCAATTGATATGAAAGCAATATACTTTTGAAATCATAGGTTCAATATGATCAAAGAACTACGACTTGCCTTGGCTTTGGCTCTACTCAGTTACCACACTTGGATCTTCAAAGTTGGCTTCTGCTCCTGCTCCGTAAAACAGATCATCTAACAAGATAGAAAACAACAGGCGAAGAAAGAAAACAACAGGCGAAGCATAAATAAATTCAAAAGAAATTCAAATAAAATCCAAAAATAGTAAAACCAACTCTAAAAGAAAGAGATCAATTTTATATGAATTTAGGAATTTGAACGGACTGAATCGGAGTTCGAACGAAGGAGAACAGACTCTCGGAAGATTTGCCGGAAAAGAAATTGAGAGAGAAAAGAATATTCCTAGAATATTTCTTCAGATTTGAATAAAGAAAAAGAATTAGAAAGTTACAAGTGGGGACAACTGGTAAGTGAGAGAGGAAACAAAGACAGTAGATGACATGTGGGCCAAGGTGCTGGAGAGAGAAAGAATTAAAGAAAACCTTACATGTGGGACCCACATGCAAGTGACTTCGTTCAATATAGACTGAGTCTATGGGCTTTTGGCTCGGGTTGAGTTTGGGTCTACCACATGGCTGTTGACAAGAACGCCACACAAGCAAAGATGATGATGGGGCTGAAGAGGTGGATGCTGAAGTGGCACAGAGAGAGAAAGATAGAGGGTAGAGAAAGCTCCTGCTGGCGGCAAAGGCAAATGGCGGTGACATTTCTCTGGCATAGTGGAAAAACGAAAACCCAAGGAGACGGCGATGCTCTAGGTGGCGGTGGTTCGGCGAGGGTGGCGGCTAAACGGCAGCAGTGGCGACAATGGCAGCGGGGAGAACTTTGGGTGCGGCAGCGATGGTGGTTGAGTGACGCCCAAGGATGAATGAGGTGAGCACCGGCTTGGCGACGACATGGGGAGCACCATGAGACAAGCGCGGTGGCCGGAGAGCAACTATAACAACGCCGAGGTAGAGTTGAGCGGAGAAGAAGAAAGTGGCCGGCGGCGACAATTCGGTGGCAGAGAGAGGTCGGGAAGAGAGGGGATTGAATAAGTAGAGCATAGAATGTGATATGACGTGCTTGGTTAGGCTTAATACTCACCAACGAGGTAGATCGGCAATGGGGCGGTGGTGGCTGGATTTGAGAGGGTGGTGCGACGGCGCTCCGGTGGTCTTGGGGAAAAGATGATGGAGTCACGGCGTAGAACATCGCAACGCGAATTCAACAGCAGTGGTGGCTTGAATGAAGGACGTCGGACGACGAAGAACTCCGGCGAGGAAGGAGCTTCGGTGGCGCTCGGTCCTTGGTGAAATTCGGTGGAATGGAGACAAGGCCGGCGACGATGCTTTAGGGTTATGGGAGAGGATCTCAGGGCAAAGGATGTGATGCGAGTGTGTTAGTTTATAAAGGACCGAAGAGGAAGGATTCCAAGGGGAGCACGGTGCGGCAGCGTCAGCTCGGACATGGACTCAAGGAGTCCCAGTTGAAGACGACGGTGAGGTGGCGGCCTCACGAGCGGGTCCCACGCGCATAGAGACAAGAGAGGAAAGGGGCTGGCTCAGGCTGGGCCAAAGCAAAGCGGCATTGGGCTTCGGTGCAAGAGAAACTCGATGAACTAGGGCTTATAGAAATCTACCCTTCCCTTGGACCAAACGATCTACGAATCAAACAGAGACTAATCCATGATAAATCTAGTGACTATTAGACGTTACATGCAAGTAAAACGTCGCTGATCACAAAATCACGCACAAATCCCTTCTCTTCCTCTCTTCTTTCCTTCTCCTTTCCTTCTTTCTTCCTTCTTTATTCCTTGTTGGTTGCAGAATTCTCCTCTGGCCTCCCTCTCCCTTCTACTCCAGCCCTCTACCACAACAAATGAAAGCCTTGTCATGATGGACTTTTTCCTTCTGCAAGTGGCGTGATCGGTGGCGGCGACAACTTTCTCACAAGCAACAAACACTCTTGCCATGGCAGCGGATGGCAGCAGGGGTGCGGCAGCAGCATGACTACAACAGCCTGCCGTGGCTGTAGAAATCCTTGTCGTGGCGGCGAAATACTTTCTGTGGCAACGAAATACTTGCCGCGGCAGCAAATAGGGCTTGGAGCGGCGGCTGCATAGGGGGTAGGGGCTAGTGTTTGGCCAGCCCCCCTCTCTTTTTTAAATGGTGGCTAGCCCCATTGGGCCTTGGGTCGACTTGGCCCATAATCCTTCCCCAAGCTAAATTTCTAAAATTTTAAGTAATAAACTCTAATTTCTTACTTCCTAATTATTGATGATTATGCGAGATATTATAAATAGATTTGAAGAGCTATTTTAGCATTGTCTCGAGGTCAAGCGGCAGTGAAAACTACTATGTTCATGGTAAACTGTTGTGTAAGCTTCATTAGTGAGCTACTCACATATGTGTTTCCTTGTTCATTCCATTTAGTGACATATACTCTTCTTAGTATGACTGCAATGCAGTTTGTAGGGCATTCTTTGCTATCTCAGATAATACTCTTGTTCCGCACCACTACACCTTAGTTTTTGTCCAGGTTTGCCACTGGTGATGGCTCCCTGGCGGCTAGGGTCCTTCAGTTGCCACCAGAAGAAGCACCTCTAAAATGGATTTGTATTCTCGTGTTGAGTCTTTTTAATTTTTTTAAAAATAATTTTAAAGATAGATTCTTCTTAACTTTATTTTCAATTCTGACCCCTTTGGTCACGTCATGATCTATGGCGTGATCAAACTGTGTTGTCACGCCACCGACCGTGGTGTGATCAAACTGTGCTGTTACGCCACCAACACCTTTGGACGCGTTCGTTTTTGGGCTATATCCTATCACGCCAAGAAAAGTGGCGAGACAACATAGTTTGATCACGCCGCGGTCGGTGGCGTAACATTACAGTTTGATCACACCATGGGTTATGGCATAACCAAAGGGGTTAGAATCGGAAATAAAGTTAGGAAAATATTATCTTTAAAATAACTTAAAAAATTAAATAATAAAAAGAATTCTATCGTGTCCCACTCTTGCAAGCAAGTACAAGAGCACTTGTATTGAAAAACCTGAAACCCGTTGACCAAACGGAAAAGCCAGCTTTTGGAGCAAGCAAAGCTCCCAGTCAGCATAAATCTAAGCGCCCTCAGTCCTGATAGGCGCTCTAACGAAAGCGTGCTTCCTTGCGCTAATCGATCACTTTGGCCTCCCATGGACCTGCTCTTCCTCCTCTGCTTCTTCTCCGCTTTGTCACGCTGCTCCCACCTCGTCTCCGCCGCGGCCCCGACGGTGGTCGCCAGACTCCCGGGCTTCGACGGCGCCCTCCCTTCCCGCCTCGAGACCGGGTGCGCGCGTCCGCCAATGCCGTAGCTGCGTTTCTTGGATTACATCGGCGAGTGCATTCGCTTACCTGTATCTGGGCAGGTACCTGAGCGTGGACCAGGAGAACGGGGCAGAGCTGTTCTACTACTTCATCGAGTCGGAGGGCGACCCCGGCCGCGACCCCGTCCTCCTCTGGCTCACCGGCGGCGACCACTGCACCGTGCTCAGCGGGATGTTATTCGAGATTGGTGAGTAATTCCATGTGTCTGAATGACCTGCAGACCTACTGCCATTCCTAGAAGAACTCCTGTTTCGTTGTACTGATTGCATGATATTATGAGTCAATTACAGGCCCGGTAAAATTTATTTTAGAGCCCTACAACGGCAGCCTACCACGGCTGCGGTACCATCCGTACTCCTGGACCAAGGTTGCAAACGTCCTGTTCGTCGATTCGCCGGTCGGCGCCGGGTTTTCCTTCTCCCGGAACCCCAAAGGCTATGGTGTTGGGGACGTATCCGCTTCGATGCAGCTCAAGAATTTTCTCACCAAGGTAATGTGGAAGCAAAACTCCATCATTCTGCGACGGGTGTAGAATGTAGATGGCATGCATGCCATTGATCTAATAATTGTTTGTCATTTGCTAATTAGTACTTGATCGTTCGGTTCAGTGGTTCACTGGGCATCCGGATTTCCTCGCAAATCCTTTCTACATAGGTGGGGACTCCTACGCCGGAAAGATAGTTCCATTTCTCGCGCAGAAGATCTCAGAAGGTAAGATAGTTCCATTTCTCGCGCAGAAGATCTCAGAAGTGTACTGTTCTGATTGGACGAGGGGTAATTCCTTACGAGGTTTTGAGATTTAGATGAACAAGATCCTAAAACTTTTCAATGAAATACCCCTAATCCAAAGACCCCTAAGTTGTTAAACAAATGTCGATAATCTTTTGATACTTCAACACTACTTGTTTTCAGATATTGAAGTTGGACTAAGACCTACTATCAATCTGAAGGTACTGTAATCTTTGTACATTATGCTATTAGTTATAAACATGTTCCACTACTACCCGTTTCCACCGTGCCGGATAGACATCGCAAGTTATTAATTACGACCATCTCAATCTCTCATGTACGTGTAACTATAGTTGCTATATATCGTCAAAACATGCTCATTAATTTGTATTTGGGATAATGATCAGGGCTATCTGGTAGGTAACCCAGTTACAGGTGAAAGCATTGATTTTGACTCGAGAGTGCCATATGCTCATGGAGTCGGAATCATTTCAGATCAATTGTACGAGGTAATTAATTAAACACGCTTCTCTAATAGTTTGCCTCGTGTGCGATTAACTACCTCTGCCTCCATGTGCATGCATGTGATCTTAAGACGATAATGAAGCACTGCCAAGGAGAGGATTATAATAACCCCAAGAATGCGATTTGTGCTCAAGCTTTGGATAGGTTCAACAAAGTAAGCAGACAAGCATTTGACTTTAGGCCCAGTTTGGGCGACGAATTCTGCGAGAATTTTAAAGGAACTACTTTATTCTCCACAAAATCCAAACATGCTATTTTCTTGTATTTCTCTAGTATATTTAATTGTTTAGATGATTCTGGGTCACACCGTAATTAGTTACCTGGCTATTGGATCGATTAGCTAGTTGATATTTCATTGCAGCTGCTTGGTGAAAGCGCGATGGGACAAATTTTGTTTAACAACTGCAGTTATGCGTCCACAAGACAAAATGATTGGATAGCGGACAGAAAGATCCTGATGGAGGAAATTAGAGTACTAAAACGTCCACCACCTCGACCGCCAATGGATTGTATTGTAAGTCCATCTTAACTAACTCTATTGTGCATTACCCTTGGATTGCAAATATAAGTACTTTCACCATTAATATATAAAACATTACTTAGATTGACAACATACAATTGGTATTACTAGATCCATCGTAAGATATACATTCATAATGTATGAACAACGTATTTTATAGAAAGTGATGATTGAAGTGTCACCTTGGAGACAGTGTCAATGCCCAAAATGCCCAAAATGAGCTATATTTGCAATGGGAGGGAGTAGTACATTACTACATACCATTTTGGCTACTGTAATCATCTTAGTAACGGAAGATTGTAGGAGTATATTGTTAACTTCTACTCCATCCTTTTTAACTCACCAGTTCCATTTTGACTTGGCACAAAAGACTAGAGAGGCCATATGACCACATAAAACGGCCAAGCAACTTAAAATGAATCCAATTTTTATCCTACATAAAGGTTCGGGACAAAAGAGATACATATTGGGTGAATAGCTACTCATAAATGTTACAAATTAAGGAGAAAAGATAGATCTAAGAAAAGAGAGAAAATGTTAATAAATTTGCACGCCGCATTATATTTTCAAACAGATTGAAAAACATTATATACCTTGTACATTGAAAACTTTGAAGTACATATATAGCAGCTTTAGTCTGATGTTACATACCATCCAAATCTGTGCCTGAATAAGGTTCCAATTTCTTCCAGCTACAGACATATGGCAAATATTTGTTATATTTTTGGGCTAACAGCAATATCACACAAGAGGCTCTTGGCATAAACAAGGTAAGTTAAAAAAAATTCTCTATGAGAATTAATGTTTTGTTTGCAATTTACATCAAATGTTTAACCCTATTCTTTCATTTCTTTGTGCTACAAGTGAAAATTCTATCGCCGGAATTTTTTTAAGTGAAAATTTTTATCTAGGGAAAAAATTTGGATTTATTTAATTTTCATCCAAATTCAAATTTAAATTCAAAATTTAGACAAGTTTCATCTTTCCATCTGAAAAATTCAAATTTCAATTCAAAAATTTCATCCAAAATTTCCAGTAACCGGCAAAAACCAGTGTTATTGCTACCCTCCGATAAAAAATTCTTACCAGTAATGTTTTCCTTGGCTACAACTCAGGGAAGCGTGGACGAGTGGGTGAGGTGCCACGATGGGGATCTACCTTATTCCAGGGACATCAAGAGCAGCATCAAATATCATCGTAACGTTACATCAAAAGGTTATCGTGCCTTGGTATACAGGTAACTATGCTCATATACATATATACATACACACACACATACATATACATATACATACACACATACATATACATACACACACACACGTTATGTACTCCCGCTTTCAATATACTACTTAAACGAAGATATTATACTTCTTTATCATTTTTAGTATACTTAAATACTAATTATAAGATACTCCAATGTGACTTAATTGAAAAAAAAAATCATTAGAGCCCTTTGTTTTTTTTTTTTGCTATATCTCCTTTTTTCATATATAAAAGAAGTATATACACAAATTTTGCTATAAAAAGTGAAATTTTTCATGGAACTCACTTTAGGGTATCTTATAATCATTACTGGAGTATGCACAAATAGATGAAGAGGTATCGTCATACGATCTAGGAGTACGTACTCCCACCTCTCGTATACCACTTAAATCGTATGACGATACCTCCTTATCTATTTGAGCATACTCCAATAATGATTATAAGATACCCCAAAGTGAGTTCCATGAATTGTTTATATTAAAATCCACTTTTTATAGCAAAATTTGTGTACATACGTCTTTTATATATGAAAAAGGTTATATAACAAAAATAAAGGGTTCCAATGGAAAAAATTTAAGCAAGTCACATTGGAGTATCTTATGATTAGTATTTCAATATACTGAAAGTGATAAAGAAGTATAATATATTCGTTTAAAAGGTATATTGGAAGTGGAAGTACGTACTCCCAAGAGTACGAAACAGACGTCCTATATATATACACCTTTTTTTTAATGAACATATATTTACCTTTATATATAGGAAAATGTGTGCTTACCAATATAAGCAACTATTTAGGAAGGCTTTATTCGAATAGACAAGAAGAAAAAAGTTATAAAAGTTCGTACCACAAATTAAGTCTAGTTTTCTAAAATAACATGAGTATTCCCGGGAAATGCAAATATGAACTTGAGTGCATATTATGAACCAAAGTTTCAAAAATGTGCATTTTCAGATTTCAAAACATATTCTTGAAAAATGCAAGTTAGTCTTCACCATGCATATGCATGGCAATTCAAGCCTGTATATATGACGTAACCAAATTATAAGACCAGAGGTATCCAATATTCAGATGGCAATACGTGCGGCCAACATTACATAAATTATGTGTGTAACCATTGCATAATTATTTGAATTATCTATCAACAAAAATTATATTCAATTCACTATTACCGCCTATATATTTCAAAATACAAATTGGTTTCAGCTTTGTGCAAAATGATTAATATAATGTAGTGCAAAATGATTAATATAATGTATGTGTACAAGTACAACTTGCAAGTTTAGGGGCCTATGTAGCACTTACCTACACATTTACAAAGTTAATTCTGAACTTTAGAGACTAAAATGTCATCACACTATAGTTTTTAAGTACTTATTTGATGGTTACAATGCTTACGATCGACATGTGTTTTCTCAGTCACAACTAGCTAGTGGCCTGATGTTGCCGCTTGAAAAGGGGAACTGGCCATAGTTGTTGATAGTATTTTGCCAGTTGACCCAAGGATGGCCGAATTTTTTTAATTAATTAACCCTTTTAAAATATTTATTTTAAAGTTAACCTCTAACGTACTTTATTTCTAATTCTGACCTCTTTGGTTACGTCACCACCCGTGGCGTGACAAAACAACGTTGTCATGCCACTCGTATCTTGTCACGCTACCACCTATGGCGTGACAATGTTGTTTTGTCACGCCACGAGTTGTGGCGTGGCAAAAAATGCTATTTAGCGGGCTTATTCTACTGCGTAACAGCGTTGTTTTGTTACACGTGACCAAAGGGGTCAGAATTGGAAATAAAGTGCGCCGAAAGTTAACTTTACAATAAAAATGAAAAAAGGATTAATTAATAAAAAAAAGTTCAGGGTGGCTCCAGTATGGCCAAATGATACTATGCCGCTTTAGTACTGTATAGCTGGATTTTATTGTTTTTAGAGAGCATATGAAGGACACCCAGCACACTCACACCACATAAGCATATGCACACGTGCGCAAGCACTACACATGCTAGAAAATTTTCCGAGGCTCATGCAAATCATAGAACACAGGTATATAGGTTTTTCTATATATTGGCACATATGTCGGTGTGTATTTTGATTAAATAAGACGTACCATGTCAATCTTAGGGATCAAAACCGAGTGGGTGGGAACAAATATCCTCACTCCCACTCCCACCACTATTCCACTGGTGAATTTTTTTTTATTAATTAATCCTTTTTTAATTTTATTTTAAAGTTAACCCCCGCGAATTTTATTTTCAATTCTGACCCCTTTGGTCACGCCACCACCCGTGGCGTGACAAAACAATACTGTCACACCAACCTGTATTTGGGCAAACTCTTGTCACACCACCACCCGTGGCGTGACAGTGTTATTTGGTTACGTCACCACCAGTGGTGTGATAAAAAGTGCTATTTTAGCGCACTTATCCTATGGCGTGACAATGTTGTTTTGTCACGTCATGGGTGGTGGCGTGACCAAAGAGGTTAGAATTGAAAATAAAGTTCGCGGAGGTTAACTTTAAAATAAAATTTAAAAAAGAATTAATTAATAAAAACAGTTCTCCACTGGTCCATCCTTGTTGGAAAGTTTAATTTTCCATCCTCTCATCTCTTCATATGTGTGATGCAGTGGAGACCATGATGCTATGGTACCATTTCTCGGTACACAATCATGGGTGAGATCACTGAACCTCCCCATCGTGGATGACTGGAGGGCTTGGCATCTTAATGGCCAATCGGCGGGGTGAGATTTTATATACATGTACAATTAATTAGTTCCATAGGTACATAGATAGTTTTGTAACACAAAAAGTGACTCATAAATATTTTGAATAATACAAAAACTGCGTTCAATTGTAATACTTCTATTTTGTAATATATTTCCTCTGCAGATTCACCATATCATATACAAACAATTTGACCTTCGCTACCGTAAAGGTAACACGCATCTATCTATGTTTCACTTTGCTAAATTTTGGTCTTCATTACCATAGTTATTCTTTTTTATATAAAACACAAGTTTGGAATTTGGATTAGCCATCACTTTTTTTTGTTCTCCCACCAAAACATCACACCAATAATAATATTAGTATCTACCGTTGATTTGCATGCTCTCAGCGATACTAGGGGTCCATCAACCACATATCTTAAAAATCCAACGGTCACAAGGAGCTGGATTCACTGGTCCTCCCTGGCACTAATTCCAACCACCAGGCCGCCCATGACAGTCCAGCTGTCCACCACCCCTCCGCATGCTTCGCGGGACTTATGTATGGAAGAAGGTAGCAGTAGCAGGAATTCAATTAATTAATCACCACAAAATAACAATGGAGGCGCAATATAAGAAACCTATTTGCCAAATAGACAACTGACAGAGAAAATAACAATGGAGGCACAATATAAGAAACCTATTTATTAATAGATTGACATCTTTCTGAGTACAATGAAGTCCTATTTAAAGACTAAAACCCAGTGGGGGTAGTTTCGGTATACATCCATCAACCCTTAAATCATGGTTTCTCAAAACCCTCCTTGGGCGAATACCGTGTCATGCACATGTCTCATTAAAAACTTCCCAAAAACCCAGTGGGAAAAAGGGATCGGAGAAAAGAGTACATTGCATCCGCAAGCTGTATTGCATCGTTGCCTTATTAAAAATCTTTATGTATGGAATATTCAGGAAAAACTCACTAAGGGAAAAAGAGTACAACCTCTTTACCTTCTGGGTTAATCTTCAGGATTAAGATAAAACTTCAGGACCTCAAGTTTATTATGATTAAGGGGATTCTCCCCCTGATCCCTGCAACTCTCCATGCCACTTCATTCCAATACTACGAACACATCGTTGGAAACTAGACGTAGGCAAAGACTTAGTGAATAAATCAACCAAATTTTCACAAGATCTAGTTTCCAGGATCTTCACCTCATCGTTCTCCTAGAGTTCATGAGAATAGAAGAATTTGGGAGCAATATGTTTCGTGATATTACTTTTAATATAACTCATTTGCATTTGTGCAACACAAGCAGCATTATTTTCATATATAATTGTGGGGGTATCGATGTTGTTAATGCTACATGACTTCTAGATATGGATAATCACACGTCTAAGCCAAACACATTCACGTGAGGCTTCATATAGTGTAATAATTTCTAAGTGGTTGGTACAAGTAGCTACCAAAGTCTGCTTAAATGACCGCTAAGAGATGAATGCACCACTGTATAGAAATATAAACCTAGTATGAGATTTGGTACTGTGGGGATCAAACAGATAGCCAGCATCCGTATATCCCACCTTGGTCAAGTCTTGCTTCTTCCAAAAAAAATAAGCCGAGATCTTATATACCTTGGAGGTATCTCAGAAGAGTCTTAACGCCAACCCAATGCCTTCTAGATAGAGCTGCACTGTGTCTAGCCAATAAGTTGACTGTGAATGAAATATCAGGCCTGGTGCAATTTGCAAGGTACATCAGTGCTCATATATATATGGTGCTTATATATGGAACTTCTAGTCCTAAATCTTCCTCATTTTACATTCTTTGTCTGAAATGGTCTTTATCCACATCTAGGGATCTTACTACCATTGGGGTTTTTAAAGGATGAGATTTATCCAAGTTAAATTTCTCCAATACCTTTTTGGTATAGGTAGACTAGTGTACTAGGATTCCTTCATGGAAGTGCTCTAGCTGCAGCCCTAAGCAATACTTGATTTTACCCAAGTTTTTCATCTTAAACTCCGTCACAAGGTAAGAACTTGCTTCATTTATATCCTCTATGGTTAGGATGATATTCAAATTATCGACATAAACTGAGATGATTCCAAATCTATTCTGGGACTTCTTTTAAAATATGTAGGGACAATCACCATTATTTGAGTAACCGTTCTTAGGAGAAAGTCACTTAGTCGATTGTACCACATTCTTCCCGACTGTTTCAATCTGTACAACGACCTCTGTAGTTTGACGCTATATCTGTTGTGATTAGTATTATTAGGATCCAGAGTTTTGATTTCTTCGGGGACTCTCATATAGATATCTGTATCCAATGACCCATATAAATATGCGGTCACTACATCCATCAACTGTATTGTTAAATTCATTCAAGCTGCCATTGATATTAAGTATTGGAACTGTTAGGCCCTGGGCCTTGAATACCCGAAGCCCTCATATGTGTACCATACTAGTTTCATGATCAATGGCTAATACAAACATCCACAATATTGATAATCACATCCATACATTTATACATAAAGGAATGAGAAGCTCCGGAATCGAACAAGATAGTAGCAGGATGAGAGTTGACAAGAAGTGTACCCAACATGACGCTAGGTGCCTCCTACGCTTCCTCGGTCGAGATATGGTTGACTCAACCACAAGCAATCTTTTGAACTTGCTGAGCCACCTTCTGAGTTGGGGGATGGCCACGTCCTTGCCCTTGCACTTGCCCCTTTTGCGACAATAGAAGCAAATGACCTCAACAGCTAGATTACGGAGGCCTCCTTGCGATCCCGCAGGTGCACGTGGTTGAAACACGGCCTGCGGAGGGCGAGGGGTTGCTCCGATCTTTTTAGGACAACTATTCGTATAGTGTCCCTTGCGGTTGCATAAGAAACAAGTGACCACAGTAGCCGGATTGCAGAGGTCACCCTGGGCATTCTTTTGACGCTTGTGAGACTCCTTCAATGCTCCCCCCTTGTGCTCTGAGGCGATGGCTTTGCTGACCAAAGTCTAGGAGTCAGGAAAATCAAGAACGCCCGAATTGGCTTGCAGCTCTCAGGTCAAACCGTTGAAAAACTTTCCTTTGCTAGGCGGCATCGGTGGATGCGATGCTCACAGCTGCGCGAAAAATTTGTTGTTGTAGTTCAACCATCTTGGTGATCATCTAGTGTAGACGACAATCCTTGGGGCAGTGATCGTTTCCCTCGCAAAGGAAACAATTGACTTTGGTAGTCGGACAGTTTCCGGGTGGGTGGTCTCCGCAGCAGTTGGGACACTTTGTAGTGCATTGGTTGATGTAGTGTCCTTCCTCACCACAGCGTCGACAGACCGTGACCTTCCCTAGCTCGCCACAGTGAAAGCATTTAGGTGGTGTTGGCCACCACTCAGGGCAAGCATTCGCAGTGGCCTCTCTTGTTACAGCTGAAACACATGACAGAGCATTGAATCTCAAGGAGTTTTTCATCATGGTCAACTTGCTGACTTTGCTCATTTCTGGCTCGTTTAGACATCCTGCTCCTTGATGTGGAGAACCTAGACAGGAACCCACCCTACACACCCAACACAACATATTTCTTTTTATACTCAACACGCAACCCCCAACCTGCGACTCGAAGCTAACACATGCCAAAGTACTAAGTCAAGAGGGTTCCCATATACCCTCAAGTGGTTGCACGCAAAAGTGCTTGGATCAGTGACACAAGTAATTTGGTCCTTGTTGACTCGGGCACGAGCCACACACCTAATAACCACACCAACAACCATTTGCCTGAGTCCAAAACATTTTGTTTTCAGTTTTAGTTTTCCAAATACATACATACATACATGAGTACTTTGACTCAAATATTTAAAGTGATGTTGTAATGACCATCGCTGAAGCGATGATCCCTATACTACCATTCTAAGCATTGCGAAGCGACATCAACTCGTATGCTAGATATATATAAATGAGTAGAGCACATCCATCGAGCTCTAAATCACATCGTATATAAACCTAGGCTCAGTGATAAAGAATGGATGTTTACTTACAGTTCAAGTAACTAATCAGGTAAACTATCGCGACTAAGAAAATACTTATCAACGTAGCATGCATACATACAGTTGAAAATTTGAAATATTAGCATGCGAATATAATAGGATTAACGTGCATCAAAGGAAGAACTGCTTGCCTTGCTAGAGATAGCTTGCATGCTGCAGAGTATCACTCTCGTATTCAATAATTTCGTTGGAACCTATCGAAAGAGTGAAAAGAACTAATAAGAACGAATAATGTAGAATAAACTCCAAAATTTAAATTCATCCAAAACTCATGAAATCTACACAAAAGATAGAGCATGATTTCAAATGAATTTAGCAACAAAAAATCAGTTGATTTGGATGTTGCATGCAAAAGTTATGGCCAAAACAAAATCAGTTTTTGATAAAAATGCTGAAAATCCATCTCGGGTACTGTTCATCCGAAATCAATTTTTTGGCACAAATTTCCAGAGAGGTGGTGAACATGAAAGTTTTATGGTAGACAGAGCACCACAGGAGATGAACAATGAAATTTGATTCACCTCATTTGGAGCTAAAATGAATTTCTTATGATTTTTGAAAGTTACGAAAGTAGTGCACAAATCAATTGAATACCAAGATTTTAGAAATAGAAACATACTTAAAACCTATTCCACATTAAAGTATAGAAATAAAGGAAACCAACAAGCTTGAGTTCATTCAAAAAGGAGTTACAGAGAAAAACTTATGCAATCTTTGAAATTAAACAAATTTTAGTGCAAAAATAATGCTAAACCGAAAGTAATTCTACTAACAAGAATTCTGGAATAGTAACAAGCCTTAAAAACCATACCAATATAAATTACACTAAAAATGTAACCCAACAAAATTTATTTCATCCAAAAAGGAGTTAAAATGAAATACTTATGCAATTTTGAAATTTAAAGCAATTAACAGTACACAAATAAAGCACTTCGGAAATTATAAAAGCATTAAAGAATTTTCTACCCGAGCTGAGCTAACCTATGCCACTGACAAAGGGTCCTATGTGTTTTCTTTTCATTTTCATTTAAATCCTAAAGGAAAACCGATTCTTACCGCTGGGACTCGCGTGTCATACTCACGGTCTAAATGCATAGTGTGTGGACCAAGGTCCACGACACAGTGCATGGGTCCAAGGACCATCGAGTTGATTACTATGCACATCGGGCCCACTTGTCTACAACATGACTCAGAAATTAGCGCATTAACCACATGAATTTATGTAAGCGGGCCTGCAAGTCAATGGAAGAAATCACACTAAACCGACAGCTAATTAATGCTAATCATAGCTTAAAGCCCTAAGGACAGCAATTAACACCTAAACATAAGCTACAGTGGCTGCCCGAGGTTGCCAAGCAGAGTGCTCAGGGCTGCGAGTTTCTCTGGCTAATCGTCGGCAGCTCCGTCCTTGTCAGCACCGGATAAAGGCCAAAACGGGATCCTGGTGACCAGGCGCTCCTAGTGGTGGCCGGTACATCGCCGGCAGTGGACCACAGCGGCAGCGCGGCGAGGAGGGGCGGTGCGGTGCCATGGCCAACATGGGATAACGAGGAGCGATGGCGCCAAAGGCTAACCAAGGCACGCATGAGTATCAAGGAAACTCAGTGAAGCTACCTGTGTGACGCGGGGTAGGTTAGATAGCCAGAGTCGTGCCGGCAGCAGAGGATCGAGTCGGCGACGATGGCTTCACCGCGGAGACGATACCCTGAGCAAAGATAGGAGCAAATAAGGGTAGGGGTAGCTTGAGTGGGTTCATAATGTGGTGTGAGAGCATGGAATTGGAAAGTGAAGCCCCTTACCGGAGATGAGGAAGATGAACGTCGCTTTCGGACGAGTTTGAGGAAAAACCAAATCCGACAACTCCTGTGAATGAAACTCAAAATTAGTTGAGGGAAAACACTTTTAGAGACCTAGAACACAATATTACATGGATAAGAATGAGCGGGTGGCACTGGAATAGCGGGGACACGACGGTGGCGCCCCCGGCCTAATTGGAGCTCGAGTGCAAACCTTGAGCTCGAGCTTGGAGGAAGAAATCCGGAGGTAGGGGAATGTTTGAGTGGTGTGAAAGGAAAATAGAGAGGGGCGCTTGTGGCTTTTATAGCCTAGGGTTTGAGGAAAAACCAAATCCGACAACTCCTGCGAATGAAACTCAAAATTAGTTGAGGGAAAACACTTTTAGAGACCTAGAACACAATATTACATGGATAAGAATGAGCGGGTGGCACTGGAATAGCGGGGACACGACGGTGGCGCCCCCGGCCTAATTGGAGCTCGAGTGCAAACCTTGAGCTTGAGCTTGGAGGAAGAAATCCAGAGGTAGGGGAATGTCTGAGTGGTGTGAAAGGAAAATAGAGAGGCGTGCTTGTGGCTTTTATAGCCCACGGACGGAGAGCGCGAGAAAGGAGCTCCGCGGGCACCAGTGCTCACGGCGTACGGGCAAAGAGGTGACATGGTCAGGTAGGTATGGGGCTACGCGGAAGATGCGGACGAGGTGAGGATCCGTGGGCACATGCAAATTCCGTGGGCGACACTAAGATGCGGTGGCGCACTTGGAGCGGCCAGAGCAGCCATGGCGTGGGGCGAGCTGGCGTGTGGGCATGAGCCACGCAGAGAAGAACACCTGCAGCCTGGTCCCATTCGCAAGTGACTGCGAAGAAAGCGGTGCGGTGCGGTCCGAACGGCTCGATAAATCTGGTCAGTTGAGATCGAATCGGACAGTCCAACGCGATAGGAACGTTTGGACGGTCCGAACGGCTCAACCAATCCAGGCCATTGATCTTAAATCGAACAGTCCACATGAAGGGGTGCGTTCAGACGATCCAAACGGCTCAATCAGTCCAGGCCATTGAAAACAAATCGAACGGTCCAGATTTTGTCACTCATTCGGACTGGCCATTCGAACATGTAGATGGTTGGGTTCAACCAAGCGCTAGGGAGCGGTGCGACTTGGGTCCAGTCGGACGAACAGTGAAATCTGATTTGATCCAAAATGCTGAGAAGATTAGGGATTTTGTTGGCCTAGAAGATTAGCTCCAAAAACTCTGAAATTTTTATGGGAGGTTTAGGACTCCAGGAACAACCTTGTATAAATTTTATAGAGTTTCTCATGCACTTCATTTCCCTCTAGAAATGTTTCAAGGTCTTGTCCTAGGGTTTTGACCAAGGGTCTAACTGGTTTGACTAGCTGTTTTAAAATAGCAAATAAAATCTAAAAATTATGAAATTTTTCAGGGTAGTTACTAAGATGATTTAGAACCTAGGAAAATGTTTCTAGAGGATGATCACAAGATTTGATTTAAAAGATTTAAAGGATTATGCTTCTAGTCAATTGAAGCATTAGGTTTTCAAAATCAACAAACTTTCGAAAGAAAACTCCAGAAAATTTCAATATCATCATGATGCAACAAAAATTTTAAATTCTCTTCATTTTTATACATTTGAAATACAAACCCGAGTTTGGGTTGTTACAAGTTTCATCGAGGTGGCGGCTAACTATAAAAGGGTTGCTGCGGCCGAAAATGAGGAAGAATGTCGATTCGGGGGATTCCTTACATGTGGATCATCTTCAAGCCAGGGAGAAGCATTAGTGAAGTATAGGACACGAAATGACATGGTCTAGTGAGGTTCAAGCTCTCCAGAATGTCAGGAACACGAAGGTCCAGGATGGGGTGTGCGCCGAGGTGAAGAAGACGACTGCTTGTTCGCGCTACATGATTCCCGGAACTATATCAAGCAAAGAAGGTGTATCAGTGAGGTACGGGGCACATGGTGACGCGGTTGGTGAGGGCAAGGAAGCTAACCAGAGCAAATGGCACTGTGAGGCTTGCTTACCGGTGTTGAGGATGATGCTCTCATTCCCGGCAAACCAAGGAGCAAAAAGCTCTAGTTCTTGGTGGGAGGCGAGAATGGCGAGGTGGGAACTCTGTGATGCAGTCGGAGGTTTAAGTAGGAGCAAGTAGTGCATGAGAAGGCGGCAAGAAAACACGGCCACGACGAGAATCTTGCTCTCTAGCTTCTGTGTCTCCGCCAGGGGAGGGGTTGAGCAACATTAAGAGGTAGGCAGCATGGGCGGAGCCAAGCGGAGGTGATGGAGGGCAGGTGGGCATCGAAAATGGTGGGCAGCGAGGGGAAACAGCGAGCGAGCGGGCAGAGTTGTCGAGGCGCGGTGACCAGCGGCTAAGGGAGCGAGGTGGAAGACAAGGCCTAACGAGTGGGGCCTACTCATCAGTGAGAAGGATTTTGGGCCGGCTCAAATGTGGCCCAAAATTCTGGCAGGAATTCCAAAATAGTTTTTGAATGTCCAAAACTGGCTGAGTTTTTTTTTCAAGTTTTTGAACCTATCAAATAGGATCCAAAATTTATGAAAATATTTGTGACTGCTTTTGACACCATTTATTTTCGTTTGTAAATTTATTAGGATTTTATCTACTTTGTGATTTTCTCAAAAATTCTTACAAGTTGCTGCCTGCATGAAATTTCATTATTTGCTTTACACAAGAAGTTAAAAAATCATGCATAAATAGTATCCCATATAGAATATGCTCAAAATAATTTTCCCATTTATTTTTATTATATCTTTCGAAAAATAAAATTTTTAGGATGTTACAGACCTAACCCCCCCCCCCCGCCCAAAGAATCTTGTCCCCGAGATTCGGTGGGCTCAGTAAAGAAATAGGGAAACTCGGCTCTAAGATGGTCTTCTTGTTCCCACGTGGCTTTGTCTTCAGTGTGGTTGCTCCGCTGGACTCTTAGCATCTTGATGGTATGGCTATGAGTATGTCGTATGGCTTCATCTAAGATTCGAGTTGGGTGCTGCCGATAAGAAATATTTGTTTGGAGGTCGATGTTCTCCAACTGAGTGAGTTCATTTGGAGTCCGGAGGCACTTCTTGAGTTGCAACACATGGAAAACATCATGCACATCTAAGAGTTGGCATGGAAACTCTAGTTGGTATGCTACTTCGCCTCTTCTTTCGATGATTCAGTACGGTCCGATATACCGAGGTGCCAATTTCCCATGGACTTGGAAACGGAGGATGCCTCGCAACGGTGAGACTTTGAGATAAACATAATTGTTGACTTCGAAGCTTAGCTCGCGACGGCGTCGGTTGACATAACTCTTTTGACGCGATTGTGATTCCCTCAAGCGCCCTTTGATTGCGTTAACGTGCTCTTGCACTTCTTAGATGCTGGTCAGTCCAAAGAATTGTCTCTCGCTAACCTCGGACCAGAATAGGGGTGTTCTACACTTCCTCCTATAAAGCGCCTCGAATGGAGACATTTGGATGCTTGAATGGAAGATGTTGTTATAGGAAAACTCAGCAAACACCAAGCATTTCTCCTAATTCGTGCTATAGGAAGCACACAAGCTCGCAACATGTCTTCAAAATTTTGATTCGTCCTCTCTGTTTGACCTCCCATTTGTGGGTGGAATGCCGTGCTAAAGAATAGCTCAGTTCCCAATAATTCGTGTAGACTATCCCAAAATCGTGAGATGAACTGAGGGCCTTGATCGGATGTTATCGTCTTTAGCACACCGTGTAGGCGAACGATGTTGTTTATGTAAAGCTCGGCTAGTTTGGCACCTCGATACATGGTATTGACCAGAATGATATGTGCCACTTTGATCAAATGGTCAATGATAACCCATATCGAGTCATGTGCATTTCGGGTTCTCTGCAGGCCAGTAATGAAATCCATACCTGCATCATCCCATTTCCATTCGGGAACCTTCAGGGGCTGAAGTAGCCCCGCTGGCCATTGGTGTTCTACCTTAACACGTTGACACATGTCGCACATGGCAACGTGTGCAAGAATGTCCCCCTTCATACCGGGCCACGAGAATCTCTTTCGGAGATCCCGATACATCTTTGTACTCCCAGGGTGAATGGAGAGAGGTGAATCATGAGATTCTCTGAGGATTAGCTCCTTGATGTCACAATTATCTGGAACATATATCTGTTGTCCACGCATAACCATTCCACTCAGGTTCTCAGTGAATTCTAATTTCCTGTCGTTCTGCAAGTCGTGCTTGACTTCGATAATTTTTGGATCCTTGAGTTGAGCAGCTTTGATTTGAGATTCGAGGGTGGGTTGCAGCACTAGGGCAACAATATAACCCTTGTCAACTACTTCTTAATTGAGCTTTTGAAACTCTTCATGCAACGCCGGTTAATTTGCTTCATTTGACACATTTATGCAGTGAAGCTTCCGGCTAAGGGCATCGGCTACAATGTTGGCTTTACCAGGGTAGTAATGAATGCCAAGATCATAGTCCTTGATCAACTTGAGCCATCTTAGTTGCCTTAGGTTCACATCTAGTTGCGTGAAGAAATACTTCAGACTCTTGTGATCGGTGTAAATTTTGCACCGATTGCCAATGAGGTAATACCTCCAGATCTTGAGAGCATGAATCACGGCTGTCAATTCCAAGTCATGAGTTGGATAATTAGTCTCATGTGGCCGCAACTGATGTGAGGCATAGGCCACCACTTTTCCCTATTGCATCAGCACACAACCGAGGTCGTGGCAGGATGCATCACAATACACAACAAAGCTTTTGTGTATGTCGAGTAGAGTAAGTATTGGAGCTGTTATGAGCCTTTTCTTTAATTCTTGAAAGCTCTCAACACATGAAATTGACCATTCTAATTTCTTATCCTTTTTCAAAAGTTGTGTCATTGGTCTTGCTATTTTGGAGTTCTCAATGAACTGGCGATAATATCCGACCGAGCCGAGAAAACTTTGGACTTCCAGAATGGTGAGGGGCTGCTCCCAAGCTAGGACATCTTGTACTTTGCTTGGTTCCACGGCTACACCTCCTTTAGATATAACATGGCCTAGGAAGCTGATTTCTTTTAGCCAAAATTCACACTTGTTGAATTTTGTGTACAATTGATGTTCGTGTAGTTTGTCGAGCACCATACGGAAGTGTTGCTCGTGTTCTTCTGAATTCTTGGAATTGATAAGAATGTCGTCAATGAAGACCACCACGAACTGATCCAAATACTCCATAAAAATCTTATTCATAAGATTCATGAGAATGTGCGGGAGCATTGGTCAGTCCGAATAACATTGCAGTGTACTCGTACAAGCCATAATGGGTGGTGAATGCATACTTTGGAATGCTTTCCAACCTGATCTTGAGTTGGAAATAACCGAGCCTTAGATCAATTTTGGAGAAAACACAAGCACCATTCATTTGATCAAACAAATCATCAATCCTCGAAAGAGGATACTTGTTCTTGATGGTGACTTCATTCAGAGAACGATTGTCGAACCTGGGAACAAAGGATTCCAGATTCTTTGTGTCTCATACACTAGTCCAGGAATAGCTAGTGTACACAGTCAAACAAAAGTGATAGGAAATCCATACCACACATTTTATTGAATAATAGTCATAGTTTAATACAATTGGGGATAAGGCCAAATAAAAAGAGATGGTGGAAATCATAAGTAAATATGCAGGCCACACGATACGCCACAAGCAATCGTCTAGGGGCGCAGCCTAGTCCTCCAAGTCCTCACCGTCGATGTAGAACTCCTCCTCTGAACAACCATTTATTAAGCAAGGGTGAGTACAAATAATTGCACTCCGCAAGTTACACAATAAAAGAGATAATGCATGTTGGACATTGTCAAAGGAAGGCTTATATGACTATTTTGCACAAAGCTGCATTTTCAAGTTTAAATACATCTACTAAGTTCCAAAGCAGTTTTAACTTATAACTAAAAGTCAAACTTTTATTTTGATTCAACAATTCTCAAGTGTAGGATAAACCTCCATACACAAATGGTGAAAGACTAATCCTCTTACACCAGGCTTTCTGTCCATCTTTCCCAAATTGGATAAACTATCGAAAAACATCTGAGTTTAAAATTATTTTAAAACAAAACCAAGTCTAATCCACGAAAGGCTTTGTTGAGCATGTCCATGATCATGGATACGGCTATTCGAATAGTTTGACACTTTGTAGAGGTTGTACATCTTTATCCACAAGAGATAGTTTGCTTAATATGTCAGCTAAGACACGCTTTCGAAGGTGTGCGACTAAGCAGCTATCACGAGGCCTTTATCCTATACTATTTCGACGTAATTATGTCCGCTAAGGTTTTGTTACCGTAGGTTTAACGCCAAACGACAACCCCCTCTTGCGCCATGTGGGTATTAAAAATAAGTCTTCATGACACCCACACCTCTGAATGACATAACTACAGTGAATAGTAGAGTTTAATTAGCCAAGTCTGTCTCATACCAGACTTATGGTGGTACGATTATAGTTTA
Organism: Phyllostachys edulis; assembly: GCA_036346405.1. Classification (NCBI taxonomy): domain Eukaryota; kingdom Viridiplantae; phylum Streptophyta; class Magnoliopsida; order Poales; family Poaceae; genus Phyllostachys; species Phyllostachys edulis. The sequence continues at coordinate 33,650,623 of CM070565.1, read as the reverse complement.
ACAATTTGCAACTTGTAGACAGGTCCAAAACAATCCCTAGGCCTCAACCATTCACTGAATTAAGCCCATACATAAACCTGCACCCACCAACTATCCAATTTTCCCAAGTCTAAACTAGTTTTATTTTATTTTTCATGTCAAAACATTTTCTAAAATTTTCTATGGTAAAGACATTACCATAGTCTCAATTTTTAAATCATGACCGAGTATTTTCGCTAAATTTTCCAAATCGAAGTTTTTAGTCTAAGCTTTGACTAAGCATAATTTTCCAACGTGTTCTATTCATACTATTGTACCAACCAGATTTTCTTCTAAGGTGACAAGGGATTGGCAAATTCAAATTCAATATTGGCTGTACAAAGGTAAAGGAATTAACTAGAAATTTAAAACAGGAATTTAAATTACTGGAATATAAATAAGCATGCAACAATAGTTTAAATATAATTTAAATAATCTTAAATACTAGGCTCAAACATGATCAAAAAATGTAACTTACCTTGCTCAAACGATTGCGGATCTAACTCTTTAAAGGATTCAATCTCTCTAGAGTCGTCAAAATCTAAACGAGAAAATGAGCCAAATTCAAATAAATTCAACAAAAATTAAAATGAACTATAAATTAAATAATTTGAGTATAGATAGCTAGATCTTTATTTTATGTGAATTTAGAAATTTGAATCGTTGAAATCGGAGCTCGTATGAAGGAGAACGAGTCCTTGGAAAATTAAACCTTAAAGAAATTAACTAAATTCGGATTTGTGGAATTTCTGAATGATTTTACTGAAGGAAAATCTATTTATGATGCCAGCATGACATGAGCATCAGAATTTCCTTTCCGGCCAATTTCTTTTCCTACTGGAAATTCTATTTATCCCTCTGACATGTGGGCCAAGGTCTATAGACCTGGTCCACAAAAAGTCAAAGTCTACCTTGAGCTTGGTTTATGGAACGGTAAAGGGTTTGACAGGTGAGCTGGTGTAGGCAGCCACATGGGTGGTGACACAGTAGAAAAAGATGACGTGGCGCTGACATGGCTACCATGTGGCTGCCACGTGGGTGACCACATCAGAACCTAGTGGCGGCGGCACACAAGGACCAAAGGTCCCGGCGAACAACGGCAATTTGGCTGACGGCAAGGGTACCATATTGTAGAGAGCATCAAGGAGAACCTAGTGCGCACCTTCACGACAATAGGGTGTGACGGAAATGTCGGCGACGAAGAAAACAGCGGCAAGGTGGTTCGGGTCTTGTCGGCGAGGTAGCTCCAACGATCCTCCGACGACAACGAGGGAAGCACTACGTAGAACACGGAACATCATTGCTGTTGATGTAGATGGTGGTGGCGGGGCATTGTCGTCGGCGAGGTAATCGGCGAAGAGAAGAGCTTCAGCCAACAAGATCCAAACTCAAATTCCGAGCACTAGAGGCAATAAGAATTGGTGTGAGTTGTGAAAACAGGATGAGGGGGTGGAGGTGATCCTGGGGTGTCCTTTTATAGGGGGAGGGGAGCACCATGGTGGCGTACGATGCAAGAAGGTTGTTTCAAAAATGGCGAGCAGATAAGAGTCTGGCGGCGAGAAGAAAGGGATAAGGATCAGGGTCGGTTACGGCAGATAAACGGATAAGAACCGCGGTGATAACGCGAGAAAATCGGATTGTTCTGCCTGTTTTTGGGAAAACCTTCAAGGGCATCAATGGCGGTGTCAGGCGCTGGCAAAAGGAAGAAGAAAGCGAGAGGTTGAAGAAGAATTGATAGGCGGGACTCGGGGTAAGAGAGAGAAGAGAGAAAGAGAGGTGCTGACATGCGGGGCCTGCATGTTAGGGGGGAGAGGGGAGAGGAAAATGCGGGCTGGGCTGGGCGCGTGGGAAAAGCAGGAATGGGTCGGAGAGATTCGGCCCAAGAGATTTTTTTCGGATTTTATTTGATTTATCAATTTTAGGAATTGTTTCAATTCAATTAGGTTTTTAGAAAATAGCAAATAAAGTCCAACAATTCTAGAAAAAATCACAAAAATTTCATGAATTATTTGGAACTTAAATAGAATATTTATACCTTATAATTGGTAATTTGATTTGTAAATAAATTATCTTACCTATAAAATAAACAGGGAAATTAAAAAACAAGAAAATTCCAAAAAAATAGTTAAATTTTAGTTTTGACCAAAAATTGAAAATTTGGGATGTTACAATGGTAGTGGATACACATCCTCAGATTGTCGTCTTTCTTCTTTACAAACATCACGGGACTTCCCCATGGTGATGAGCTAGGACGGATGAATCCCTTGTTCAATTGCTCTTTGAGTTGTTGCTTAAATTTGACCAACTCATCAGACACCATTTGATAAGGTTGTTTGGGTATAGGTGTTGTCCTGGGTAGCAAATAGATGACAAACGCCATGTCACGGTCCTGCGGCGTCCCCGGCAATTCATCCGGAAACACGTTAGGATATTCCCATACCACGGGCACCTAACTAAGCTCTACGATTGAGATGGAGTTGAGTGTGGGCTGCTGCGATGGAGCGGCATAAGTGCAGCAGAAAACGATTCGTTCTCCATCAGAGTTGACAAGAGAAACGATTCGTTCTGCACAATCAATTACTCCATTGTGTTTGGCTAGCTAGTCCATCCCCAGAATTATATCCAACCCAGGTGTATCTATCATAATGAAGTTGGATTTGAATCCTACCCCATTAATTTCAATTTGAACATCAAAACAACCAAGTTTTGCCCTCACGATAGATCCGGGGAGTGAACTAGCATGATGCTTTCTAGGGATATAGTTTCTAATTCTTGTTGCATAGAAAATTTCTTAGAAATGAATGAATGAGATGCTTCGGAATCAAATAACACCAATGTAGGTACTGAGTTGACGAGAATCATACCCATCACCACATCGGATGCGTCGTTGGCCTCCTCGGCTGTCATGTGGTTTAAATGACCGTGTCCAAAGCCTTGTGCCAGTTTGGGGCTTGCTGCCCTCCTTGATCTCATGCAAGGCCTTAGGGCCACTGCTGGACGCTAAGAGGGTGAGGTTGAGGTGCTAGAAACTTTTTCTTTGGGCACTCATTTGCAAAGTGTCCACATTCACCGCAGTTGTAACATGTGACGACTACTGCCCGGTTTTGTGTACAAGACGGTTGTCCTCCAAGGTTGTACTGCTGAACCACGGCTTGTTACGGGCGGGGACCTTGTGCTTGAAACCTCGGATGTGGTGGTGCCGAAGGACGCATGTTCGATGGTTGTGAAACGCGCGGTCTTGGTGTGCCACTGCTTGCTGATTTCTGTACTAGCCATTTGTGCTTGTGGCTCTCGACAACTGTCCGAGTGCTGTCTTCAACCCGAATTGCCTTGTTGATTAGGGTCTGAAAGTTGGGGATGCTATGGGCAGCGAGTGACAATTTCATCTCATCATTGAGGCGCTCCCGGAAGAGAGCAACCTTCTTCCCTTCATCCGATATTTCTGACGCAGCATAGCGGACAAGATAGCTGAAGCGATAGAGGAACTCCATCACAGTCATGTTCCCCTACCTGAGTTCGTAGAACTCCTGCTTCTTGATGTCTATGAGACCCGCTAGGATGTGGGCGTCACGGAACGCCTTCTTGAAGGTGGCCCAAGTGAGGGTCTAGCCTTCCTTGAGGATGGCCTGATGGTTTTTCCACCAAGTGGCTGCGGCTCTTTGCAGCTGGTAAGTTGCATATAGCATATTCTTCTCATCATTGCATTGGGCAATGACCAACTTGCTCTCGATCGTGCGATGCCAATAATCAGCGTCTAGAGGATCTACTGTTGACGAGAAGGTCGGCGACTGAGTTCTCATAAACTTGCCCATCCTAGAAAACAATTGGTTCGCAGTAGCCCCACCTCTTCCGGCAGTAGTGCCGAGGGCAGCGGTGTTCTGCACCAGTTATTGGAGCAGAAGAGTATTTATCTACCGCCCTTGTTCGATCACAGTAAGCACTTGTGCCATGGTGGGTGGTTGCAGCAGAACATCGGGTTCTTCAGTAGCCGTAGGCTGAAACTGCTCAACTTGCGGCAAGGATGTAGATGGATGTAGCGGGTTGGGTTGCAAAGGATTAGGAATCTCACCTCCTAGTTTCCACAATCCGGATGTAGCTCTCGTTGCCATGAGTTGGTTAACTGAGCGCGTTACCGGCATCCTGTTCATACAACACGCAAGTTGACAAATATGCGTAGGATGAGGGAGAATAAGCACAAGTTAAGTGGGTCGGCAGGTAACATCATCTCATACCAAAACAACTCATTTAATCTGAAAGACACATGTTTTTAAACCATAAGGGCAGCACACATGAATTTCTAACATACTAGTCAAATCTTACATGGTTCGTATGCCCTTTGCTTAAACATTACAAAAGAAAGCAACTAAACCATCATAAGTAGCAAATTACAATAATTATACAGCAGTATCTTACATAAATTTCAGCGTACAATATATCCAAAAGTGCTCACACTAAAATCCTACAAGTGAGCTCTCGACTGTCAGTCTCCGTCTAGTCGTCGTGATCGCACTGTGTAGCAGTTGAAGACTCCTAGGCAGCAGAGGATGAAGCGCCAAGGTATTCGACCTCCTCATGCCCATCGTGGAGAAGACGGTGTTGCAGCACCACTTGCGAGGGCTCCTCCGACTCCGAGTAGATGGCTATCACGCGACGGTGGTGACTGATAGCCGACATGCGAGGACGTCAGGCACTTGATCAGATGCAGATGGTGGGCTCTGGAAGCTCCTCAGCGGGTGCTAGTACTGCATCCTCACCGTACAGTATCTCTCATGAGAAGAGCCCTTGGGCCACCATTGGCGCGATGCAGTCCTCGAGAGTGGAGATCCTCTGGTGGACCTCCAACTGCTTGTGGGTCCCACGGCAGAGGTATCCGTTGAGTGATCTCACAGGCTGGCGAGGTGCAAGTGGGAAGTGAGGAACAACCTTCCCTCCACCTGATAGGTGTGCTCCTCCCTATCCACTGCCCGTGTGGGGAAGTGGAAGAACGGGTACTCCAACTCCGGTAGAGCAACATCAGGACGCTAGAGCCCCGTCCCTAGTAACGAAGAGTGGGGTCTCCAAAGTGACACCCCTAGATGAGCACCTGGGGAAGGTACTTGGTGGACGCCGCACTTGAGGGCGTGCTGAAGACTGTGTACTGAGGCATGTATGGCCAGTTAATATGCTGTAGCATCACCCACAAGGTGTGCTGCAGCGTACCCTTCACTAAGGCACTAGTGCGGTACTGCGGCTCCTAGTAGGTCGGCATCTACATTTTAAGAAAAGGGAAAGTTAGTGATCATTTCTACACGTAATAAGATACATAGATAAGATATGATACTAAGACAAGAAAAGAATTTTAGCACAAATTTTTATTTAGTCTCTACGTTATTTAACCAACACCTATGGTTTATGTTCATGTCATACTACCCATTGGTCTTTATGTATAAATAGACCTTTATAATATCCAATCAATTTAACACCAAATGAAGGTAGGAGGGGTTTAAAGATTAGTGCATCACATCATTTTCAGAATATAACTAGGTTCTGAAATTTTCGTAAAAAGCCATCCGGGGTGACATTTTTGCTAGGTTAAGAGTGGGCTTTCAAAAGATCTTTATTTAGGATGTTTTAGGGACTTTCCAAAACATTTTGGCTCTATTTTAATGCCTTAAATATGGTTAAAAACATTTATTTCCAGAGAGCATATCTTCTCCCAAAACTAGGAATATTTTGAAGGAAGATGAGAGGGGATAGCAAAAAAAATGACTTAGATGAGAGGAGAATGCTAAGAGGGGAAAGGTTAGCAAAAAAATCCTAAATTTTCAAAAAAAAATATTTTTATGATTAAAATAAGATACATTTTGAAACCCAATTCCTAATCTAGCGGCCATGCTAACTAGGACTTGTCGTACAATCAGTATGGCTCTGATATCAACGCTGTTGGACCTCGGGTTTGAATACCCGAAGCCCTTGTGTGTGTACCGTACTAGTCCTATGATCAATGGCTAGTACATATATTCACAACATTGATAATCAGATCCATACATTTATATATACAAAATGAAACAAATATGGTACATAACTTAGACGATTACAGACACTACTATAGAAAAGGTCTTCACAGACAGTTAAAAAACGTTATCACAGACGGTTTCGAGAGCCGTCTGAGTTTATGGGTCAGTAATGACATAAGGTCATCACAGACGGTTTTCGAACCGTCTATGATGCATACTATCAAAGACGGTTATTAACTCAGAACCGTCTATGATAGATGACTATCATAGACGATTTGTAGATGAAATCGTCTGTGATAGCTGACTATCACAGATGGTTTGTAGATGAAACCATCTGTGATATCTAATGTAGCACAGACGGTTTGTTGCAAGTTCAATAAGTCCGGCCGGAATTCAAAAATAGTTTTTGAATTTCGAAAACTGGCTGAGACTTTGTCGAATTTTTGAACCTACCAACAAGCTCCAAAATTTATGAATATTTCTGTGAAGGCTTTTAACACCATATAGTTTCTGTTGTAAAATTTTCAAGATTTTAGCTGCTCTATGATTTTCTAAAAAATTCTTACAAGATGCTGCTTGTATGAAATTTCAATATTTGCTTTAAACAAGAAGTTCAAAAATCATGCATAATTAGTTTCCAATATATAATATGCTCAAAATCATTTTCCATTTATTTTTATTATATCTTCCCAAAAATGAAATTTTGGGATGTTACCAGAACGTGGTTCCACTCATCACCAGTGAGAAGATTTCATTGTAATCGATGTCAGGTCTCTATGTGAACCCTTGTGCTACAAGCCCCGCTTTATATCTTACAACCTAGTTTTTCTCATTTCTCTTCTGGGTGAAAATCCATTTGGATCCTACATGGAACACTTTAGGAGTTGTTCGGGCAACACAACTGAATACTTTCCTTTTATTTAGCGAATGTAGTTCTGCCTTAATTGCTTCTTTCCATTTGACCCAATCTGAGTGCTTCTGGCACTCTGCCATGGACTTTGGTTTTGGATCCAGTTCAAGAGTTTTAGTAATTTTAGACGCAAAGTATATGTCAATAACTGTAGTATTGCTTTTATGTGACTCTCCTGAGTCCACATAATTTGTAGACATTTCTTCATTTCTTTCTTCCAGCTTCTCGTAATTTCCCACAACGATGGAGTCTGGGTGTTCCGATCTCCTAGCGTCAGATTGTGTGCGCAAATTTTTGCTAGGGTTACCATCCTCAGGATGGATCACTTCTAGGAGTTTCTCAACATCTGGTTGAGGTTCTTTAGCTGTCTTATGGAGTGGTTTGTCTTGTTCGGTCCTTTGTTTCTACGGACGTCTCCATGGATTTATGTCTCATGCACCTGAAGGTCTTCCCCTCTTCTTTGCATGAGAGGATGAGTGGGTTTAGTATACTTCTAGGGTACTTCCACTCTCTCTGGTTCATTCACTATAGGTATTTGTGATTTTTTCACTCCCTTAAGGTTAGTGAAGGCATCTAGCATATTATTAGCTATTTGTTGCAAATCAATTATTCTTCGAACTACTAGTTATGAGTCTTTAGTGCGTGGATCTAAGGACTGAATGGCAGTGACATTCCAATCTATTTCTCGGCAATCTTTGGAGTGGTACCTTCCTCCCCTTAGTGTCGGGAAATTGTCCTCATCAAAAATACAATCAGCGTACCGAGTCGTATGCAGATCTCCTGTCATTAGCTCTAGGTATTTAATAATTGATAGAGATTCAAAACCTACATTGGTTCCCAACTTGGGGTAAGGGCCCATGGTTGTACGCTGCGGTGGTGAAATCGGCACGTATACAACACAGCTAAATTTTCGCAAATGAGAAATACTTGGTTCTTTTTCACGCACTAATTGCAAGGAGGAAATTGGATGATATGCAGTTGGTTTGAGTTGGATTAATGCAGCAGCGTGCAGCACTGCATGGCTACAACAGCTGGTGGGGAGCCTATAATTCTATAAGAGTTGCCTAGCAATAAGTTTTATTCTTTTAATTAATGACTTTGTGAGGCCATTTTCAGTGTGGACATGTGGTACTGAATGCTCTACTTTAATGGACTTAATATGTTCATCTGGAAAATTGGCTCTTAATCTAATTATTTGTGCAATTAACTTTGCAAAAGCATGGTTCCGTGTAGACAGCAGGCAAACATGGGACCATCCAGTAGAGGCATCTAACAGGATCATAAAAATATCTAAAGGGGCCCAACAGGGGTTGGATAGGTCCACAAATATCACCCTGAATTATCTCCAGGAAAACTAGGTGAATCATCTCTTAATTTCAGATAAGAGGGTCTAGTAATTAATTTTCTTTTGGTACAAGTAGGGCACATGAAATCTTCAAGTCTAGGAAAGTCTGTTGTTTTTATGTTATGGCCAACAGAATTATTAATAACTTTTCGCATCATACCCAAACTAGGATGACCTAGACGATCATGCTAGATCTTAAAAATAGCTGGGTGTTTAACAATTGTTTTCATCGCAACATAAACTTCAAGTTTTATATAAGTGTAGTACAATCCTGATGAGAAAGAGGGGAGTTTTTCGACCACTTGCTTCTGGCATCCATTAGACTTAGTGATGGGTAGGTATTTTGTACCATTATCATTATCGGTTGCTACGTGAAATGCGTTCAGATGAATGTCTTTCAAACTTAGGAGGGTACGTTTAGATTCAGGATACAGAAGAGCGTCCTCGACTGTTATACATGTACCCATAGGGAGAACTATGACGGACCTTCAAGTGCCGACTATGAGAGCATCGCTTTCGGCGATGTCATGATATTCCCAGTTTTCTTAGTTAATGTTTGAAAATATTAGTTTCCCTAAAAATCAAATTAGTGGTGCAACTGTCTACAAGACAGATTTCCTTTTCCGCTATTAGATCGTGCTGGGTTGTTCTATATTTAAAAACATGATTTATAATCAAGCAATTATTCAACAGGAAATATAGTTCAAAATGAAATAGAACAAGCATAGACCAATAACATAATGAATTGAATTAATCTGGAATAATAACAATGCAAGAGTTCAGCCTAAGAAAAAATAATGAAAGATAAATGCTCAACATGAGCCTGAATAAACCAATGTTCATCGGGAACTGAAACTAAACTGATATGCAAAAAAATATCTAAGGAGACTACTTTATGTCTCCAAATGGATCCTGGCTATCCTTATGAAGGTCTAGGAGCTCCAACCCAAGAAGATCGTCGTGGTCCATGGAGGTGCCTTCTCCCTAAGCTGTATCGTCAAGAATCATGTAATCATTTTTCTCGACGTCTTGGCTAGGAGATGGTCCAGTTAGAGCGGGTTGAGTGGCGAATTGAGCCTCAACTTTGTTCCCCTGAATCTTCTTGACTCTTCCTGTGGATTGCATGTAGAGGTTGACCAAATGCTGCGGGGTGCAGCAAGTGCGCCAATAATGGCCGGTGCAACTGCATCTAAAGCACATCTAGGGAGGATGAGCAGTCTTGCTACCTAATTCTTGCTTCTCGGGCCTCCCTTTGCCTAATCCTCTACCATAAGGTTTACCTCTGCCTTTTTGCATCCCATCCTTCTTCAATTTTCCCCCATTCTATTTTGGACCTTTTCCATGGTCCTGGCTTTTGCTAGCCTATTGAGCAGTTGTGTGTGCTTCAGGCACAACCATCGTCCCAGTGGGACGTATCTGATGGTTTTCCATCAGAAGTTCTGCATGTTTCTCTACTTCCAGCAGAGTGTACATCAGCTCAGAGTACTTCAACTACTTCACATTGTGGTACTGTTGCTGCAGTATCCGCATATTGGGGTGGAAGGTGCACAAGGTTTTCTCTATCATATCGGCTTCTGTTACTACCTGGTTACAGAACCTCAATTTGGAGATAGGTTTGTGTATTGTCGAGTTATATGTTGCCACAATCTTGAAATCTTGAAAACGTAGGTTAGTCCATTCTCATTGTGCTTCTTGGAGAAGGACATATCTCAGTAGGTTGTAGCATTCCTTCAAGGAATTCCACAACACTAGTGGATCCTCCATTAAATATTAAGGCTTCAGGTCTTCATGGAGGTGGTGCCTTAGGAAGTGCAGAGCCACGTACCTAGTGGCCTCTTGGATGGCAGGGGCGCCATCTTCTGCCTTGGTGATGGCAGCTCCAAGAGATCGATACTTCAGGCTGATCTTTGCGTCTATTGACCAGGTGAGGTAGTTGTTTTCATTCAGGGCAAGCTTAGCGAATTCTTTCTTTACAATGTCTAACGTCTCCTACATTAGTTTCATGCAATTATCCAGTAAAGATTGGTTTAACATCTATTTAGCAGATATTTTTAGGAATTTTCCTAGCAATTATTATGAATTTATGCTAATGAATGAGGTCTATGGATAATTTTCAGAATTATCAATATGACAGAAAAATAATTCAACAAATAAAGCTAGGGAAATAAAACACATTGTTATGAAACTTCCAGTGTGTGGTAAGTCTAAGGTTTCACAAAATTATGGAAGCTCATATGCCTAAAAACTATTTTTCTAGGACTATTTAAGGTTATTGCATAACAATAAATAATATTAAAGCAAATAACCATAAATCGAGGGTCTAAAATACACAATAACCATCAAACATATTAATCTTTTGCGAAAACATATTCCCGAGGGGTTAATATGTAAGAATATATAAAATCCAAAATTCGCCAAAAATTTCCCAAACTCTTGAGGGTTTTCAGCAAAATTTTCCGCGAAAGTTTTATTGTAATTTTTAGAACGCCGAGGGCCCATTTGCAAATTTTGGAAATTTTTCATTTTTTTTCCTTTTCCCGATTTTTTTTTGTTTTGTTTTCTTTTCTGGTTTTTGGGTTGCACCCCTCCTTTTGGCCCACTTCAGCCCAAACTGGCGGCTAGGGTTTTTAACCCTAGCTGCTAGACTTCCTCGCCCAAAAAGGTGGAGGCGGCGCGCGACGAGTGTAACGACAAGCGCCAAGAGGCAATAATGGTGCGCTGACTGTGGCGCGAGGTGGCCAGGCAACAGTACATCAAAGACGCGTGCGTGGAGGCAACGTGGAAGGCGCGAACGGTCTTGCCGCCGTTAGGGCGGGCGAGGCGGCAAAAGAAGTTTATGCTGTGGGCGCCAAAGAATGACTTCGGTGTGCAAATTTTTACCTCTGTTGTGATGAACAGTACCTATCAGATCTGATCTAACCGGACTAATCTTGGTTTTAGAACGCTAATTAATATCGTGGCTAATTAGCCGTTAACTGATCTAAACATATACAAGCAAATTAATCTACCAGATTAATTTATAGCAAAATTAGATGTTGAAAGATGATATTCTAGTGACATACCGATTCGGCTGTATAGAGCGATTCGTGCTGATAATGTGTTGAAGAACATAGTAGTCGCAGGAATTCAATCAGCCAATGACCACACAATAGACTATCGATAAAGAGACGAACAATAGAGACACGATATGTGGAATCTCTTTATTAATATATTGATATCTTTCTGAGTACAATGAGGTCCTATTTAAAGACTAAAACCAATCAGGGCCAGTTTCAGTATTGCGTCCATCAACCTTTAAATCAGGGTTTCTCAATATTCTGGACCTCTCGTGTAGTGGAGATTTTTTTTTTTTGGCTTTCTTTCCTCTCTAATTAACGGAGAGGTACCAACAGTACCATCTACTACTATACTACATATCATATGTGCATATATACTTGAGATATTTTTTAAGCAAAATCAGAGCAGAATGTTTGAAGGAAAATCAGCCCATAAGAGCTTAGAACTATCGCATTATCTGGTTGATACAAAAGTTGAGTACATTTTCCACTATATTAAAAAAGAACTGTGGAAAAAGAAAAAATACAAGTTGCTAGACCTGTGGATTCTTCTATGCTTGCATGCCTCACCGGAGAGGTTGAAGAAGGTCTTGATGATGCATCGATGCTAGGTGAGATTGTAGCCGGTGGGTGGCATAGACACCTCTACGCCCGCCATGCTTCCACCAGAGTCTTGAGAGGAGGGCGCTATCTCCTTCATTCTAACCAATATTGGGAGGCGTAATTGATATTGAGGACCTCCAAGATGGAGTTTGAATGGTGTCACGGCCGGTGAAGAACCTCACTAGTGGCATCAGGCTAACGCAATAGAAGGCGATTGAGCTAGCTGGAGATGAAATGGTGAAGAGAAGAATACCATATCCAGAGCCCCAGATGTGACAACTACTAACCTAGTCGGTAGATCACCGTTTCCCGACCACTAATCCCGCTGGAGACGGAGCAAACGGCGACTGTGAGGTGTAAGAGTTTAATCTTTGTTTAGTTTCCTTTTTTCTGGCCATATTCAAGTCCGCTTCACACGAGCCTGTGTCCAACTTTAAGTCGAGTACGTGTCTTAGTCGGAAGGCACTAAGCCTATATAATCTGGATGCTTGTACCCCTGTTATATAATCTCGATGCTTGTACCCCTGTTTTGGACGTGAGAAATAAAATTAAGGTGCTAGTTGTGCCGCACCGAAAATTTTTCTGGTGTTCGTGTTTCTTCTTCTTCTACGTGTGTGTTGGTCCTAATTGAAACTTGAAAGCTAACAATTGGTATGGAGCTATGGCAAAGGACGGGGAACCAAGCGGTTCGAAGGATCGCTGCAATATCCGATGGTCACCAAGAGCAATTATGTGGTATGAGCTATCAAGATGAAGGTCTATTTGAAGATGCTGGGTGTCTAGGATGTGATCGAATCAAAGGTAGCCGGCGGTCGACATGCGTGGGGATCAGATGACACTAGCTACCATCTATCAGGGCATCAGTGTGGACAACCTCTTTCTGCTTGCCGAGAAGGAGACGGCGAAGGAGGCTTGGGAGGCGCTCAAGACCATGCACACCGATGCGTAGCGTGTCATGGAAGCACGAATTCAAACTCTCATGTCAAAGTTCGAGGGTCTACGAATGAAAGAAGCAGAGTCAGTCGATGACTTCTCTGTGTGGTTGACAATAGTGGTCAACAAGATCCGTGAGCTTGGTGAGAAGAGGGAGAAGACGTACATTGTCAAGAAATTTCTTCGTGTTGTCCCTTCTAAATTCCTTCCGATCGTGTCTACCATTGAGCAATTTGTCGATCTTAAAACCATGATCGTGGATGAGTTAATTTGAAAGCTCAAGGTACATGAGGATCGTCTCGTGAGCTATGGCGACACCCGGGAGGAACATTTGCTACTCACCTGTATCGAGAGGAAGGCCAATAAGGCGAAGGCCAGCGGACGCAACAGGAAGTTTGACAAGACAAATGTGTGATGCTACAATTGTCAGGACTACGGACACTTTGCTTCCGAATGTCGTAAGCCGAGGAAGGAGAGAGCGGAGGAGCATTTAATTGAAATAGATGCGGAAGACAAACCGGCATTAATCTAATGCCGAGTTGAGTCCGGGACGTTGAGAAGATGTGTTCGCTATCCTGAGTCAAGTACGAGTTGGGCAAGTCGTAGTTGAGACCGACTGCCTCGATAAGTAAGAGTGCAAGACTTGTTCGAGTTGTGTCACTGTCTCTGGCCGATTGTGCATGAGTCATGTTGAAATCGAGTCCAACTGGTATCTAAGTTCCCGGTCCGAGTAAGTGTCTGTGTGTCCTGGAGATGCGACATAAAATCGGATTACACGAAAAGAAGAACAAATAACAAAATTAAGGGAGTGAATGTTAGAGTTTAATCTTTGTTTAGTTTCGTTTTTGCTTGCGGTATCCATGTCCGCTTCGCACGAGTCCATATCCAACTTTTAGTTGAGTATGTGTCATAGTCCGAGGGCACTAAGCCAATATAATCTGGATGTTTGTACCCTTGTTTTGGATGTGAGAAATAAAACGAAGGTGCTTGTTGGGCCACACCGGAAATTTTTCTTATGTTCGCGTTTCTTCTTCTCCTACGTGTGTTGATCCTGATTGAAAGATAACAAGAGGAAGACTAGGGAAGGAGCCCATCTCGCGTAGGTCCACATAGGGAAATTTTGGAACTAATTTGCACATATGACAAAGGGGATAGATGGCTGGTGGATCCCCCTCCCCTGTTGCCGCCAGTGAGGTCACCAGCGAGCGGAGTTCGGGATGGGGGACCACATCTAACAAGAGAAGAGGCGGGGACCAATAGCCCAAGCACTCGAAGCGGGTTATGGCGAGTTTGATCCCATTGCTTGAGATTGGGGTGGTTGGTTCAGGATATTATCATGGGAATGCTCAAGAGGAATCGATCTCCTGTTTCGTAGGAAGCTGCTAAAATTTCCCCGTTCTAGATAGGGCTTATCTCCATTTAAGTTCATGTTTAGATACATATAATGCTAGCTAATACCATGACGTGCATATCACGAGCTGCTTACAAGTTTGAATATATTCATCAGATATAATTCCATGTCACAATTTTTTTTATCGGAATTCCAATTCACAGTTTGTTGCTTACTTTGTTCAACTTTATGTAATTGCAGGGCGCGAGTCACACTGCGCCAGAGTTCGAGCCAGAGAGATGCCTCGCCATGTTCACGCGGTGGATATCCAACGAGCAACTTTGATTCATAATTATGATAGTGGCGTGCATGCATACGCTGCTGGATCCCTAAAAAAAAGTGATAGTAGCCACATTGATGTTGGTGGACATCGTACATGCTGGATCCTTAAAAAGGCCGTGGTGATTAATGCACCACAGGCCGCCAAATAATGCCAGCACTTTTCCGGATCGTCAAGGCAAAATTGCAATAAAGATAATGTACTAGCTCTGTTTCGTTATATTTATCTATAACCCACTATATATACAAATAAAAGAAACTATAAATCTAAAAATATTTAATAAAAATAACCACATATATCGTTATTAAATGATATACTAAAAATTATAATAACTACGCCCTAAATTTTCTCAACTATGCAAATTATTGAAACTATGGCCTACGGATTAAACAAGCAGACCAAACAGATGTGTTTCCTGTTTGATTGATGTACAACACATGCAGATTCCAATTCTATAAGTTTCGACAGCTGTTCAAGTACAGCACCAAAGTTTTCTATAAGACAAAATTGATCGTTTGACATAAAATTTCAACAATATATCAACATAATATATACCTCGAATATGGAATATTATTATACAAAAAAACACCCATGTGCACTACAAAATTCAATAAAATTGACCATACAAGGCTGAAGGCATATAGTCATTGAGGAGGGCATATCTCATGCACATAAGTGTATTGGTGAACATATAGATATAGCACATTTGGACCATCCAACACGAAATAGATAACCCAGATGAGCCAAATCCTACCTCCCACTTAACGTGATTTTGCGAAAACCACCTCTTCCAAGGTTTTGCGAAAACCCCCTGCACATAAGTGAGAGATAGGATTTGACTCACTGGATCTGGACCATCCATCTCGTGTTGGACGGTCCAGATATGCTATGTCCATATATTCACTAATGCATCCATGTCCATGAGATATGCCCTTGTCATTGAGCAAAGATAAAATTTGTAGCTCCAGCTATCATTAAGACATAAATGTCAGTAGATGCATAGTTCGATAATTGTTTCCTCTCGTCAACACAAGAACCGCTTAAAACCTTAAACCTCCATTAGCTCTTCACCTCAGTCATGACCAATAGTGCAGCCTCTCCTGCTGCTGCATTGGTCACAGTAGCCTCACCCGTTGCCAGTGGTGGGAGTAGAGCAGAGGAACGAGCAAGGTAGAAGTGAGTAGAGCACCTACCTGGAATCGGCGCTAGAGTCGCGACACACACGAGAAGCGACACCGCAGCCTCACGGCAGCACGGCCGCGCCCTAGCACCCAAGCACCATCACACACCAAGCAGCACGTCCGCGTGCACCCCTAGCACCCGCGGGGCCCTGAGTCCTATCACGATACGGAGAGGAGGGACACAAAGGGCGGGAAGGCAGCGGTGGCGACCTGCGGCGGTGGCGGAAGCGACGTGCGGCTGCGGCGGCTGGAGCGACAACTTCCCGAGGAAGGTGGCAATGTGAGCGTCGGCAGTTGTGGCAGCCTAAGGCGGTGCGGCGGCGACCGGATCTGGGCCGGTTCGGCTGGGGAGGAAGAAAGAAGAGAAAGGAGAAGAAGAAGAGAAGCAGGCGTGGGGGGATGGGAAAGAAGGAAAGAGTGGTGGGAAAGAAGGAAAGAGTGGCAAAATGGATATTTTGGGTGCTCTCTCTCCTCTCTCTCATCCGAAATAAAATAATAATATTTTTAGTATCCTCTAGCCAAGAGATACACAATTTTAGTGTATTTTTGCAAAGTCACGATTTTTGAGTGTCCAACAACTAAGGGCGCAAAAGTTGATTGTTCTGTAGCCAATTTTGCCTATTGATATTGATTTGAGCCCCTCTACAATTGGAATTTGTCAAAGAAAGCCCTTTCGTCAGTTTGATGGATGGAACTCAGAGAGTATGGAAAATTTGAAGCCATGGTAAAATCAAAGAGTAATCAAAATTTTAAGCCATGTTAAAATCAGAAAGTAATAAAATTTTTAAGCCATGGTAAAATTCCAAATCACATACGGTTTTTAATATAAACCGTCTATGATATACGGAGACATCACAGACGATTTTTAAATAGAACCGTCTATACTTCATAGACGGTTCTTAACAATAACCATCTGTGATGACTGAGATTATCACAGACAGTTCTTGTTAAGAACCTTCTGTGACGTATCACAAACGGTTCTATGTAAAAACCGTCTGTGATAGTTACATATCACAGACGGTTCCAAAAGAACCGTCTATGATAATTCTGTGATGAGGCGTCTTCTATAACTTGTTTTGTAGTAGTATTTCTACTTAACTATATGCCAGGATTAACAAATGAATGATACAGTTTTACCATTACAGGTATATATATGTGGAATGCAAAAGTTGGATTGAAAACAGTATATTATTTAAAACAGTAAAACAATAATATGTATAACAACAGGGGTTTACAACATCCGTAATTACCAACTTAACATCTATAAAACTCTACTTATGCCTCTCGTATTGGGATCACCCATGAACATAGCTTCATTAATCGGAAACATGGTGTATTCGAATACCATTGATTTATACTTTGCAGAGTTGCCCAACTTTACCCACAAGATATCTCAAGCTCATATGGTCAAGCCATATGCACGCAACTAGCTAGCATGCGATTGAGTTGAGATAACAATGTCTTTTCCACTTCTCAATCTCTTTAGTCTCTACCCGGTAGGTTCAAGGTCAATATAGCCATCGAGAAACCACTGGCCAATGGTGGAGTGCACGATCTGATGCTGACTGATTCATACCGTTGTGTAGTTTAGCGAGTGTCCTAACCGGGCCACTCCTGACTCACCCCCATTCCGCGACTACTCTATTACACAAGAGCAGTTGACACCATGTAGATATTCAATTGGAAGAGCAGTGTGCTAAGCTAAGATGGATATACCACACATGTGGTTGAGCGAGATTTGTATCTGTTACTTGGCACAAGGTTCTTGTCCTTACTTGACATCAAGTGAGGTGATGGACCATTTAACAACTCGTGGCCGTCCACCTATAGGTCTCACCGATGTCTCACTTTTATCAAGTATCACTACTATAAAGAGGGTCATCACAGATGGCTCCAAACCATCATCATAGACGGTTTTTGAACCATCTGAATTTATGTGTCTATGATAACAGGCGGTTATCACAAACGGTTTGTGAGCCATCTGTGATAAGTCACAACACAGACAGTTTTTTGTTGAAAGCGTTTGTGAAGATCTACTACCACAGACGGTTTCCACTAACAGCCATCTGTGATATGTCGGATATCACAGACGGTTCTTTTTACTAGCCGTCTGTGATTGGAGGTATATCACAAACGGTTAGTAAAAATAACTATTTGTGATATCCGATATATTACAGACAGTTGTTGGTGGAAACCGTCTGTCATAGTAGACCTTCATAGACGGCTTCAACTCAAAAAAACCATCTGTGATAGTTCGTTATACCTAACTTTTTTTTATTTTCAGCTAGCCTCAGGAATTGCTAGCCATGCCCTCTAAAAACAAGCAAGTAGAAAACAGATAAATCACAGATGAATTAATTGTTGATAACTCAAAGTGATCATTTATAACTAAAAATCAATTACAAAAGAATATGGTCAAGTATTATCATTAGAGTTACAATTGAATTACAACTACTTAAAGTGAATTACAATTGAATCAATTGTTTGAAAGTCATTCAACGGATGCATCTAAATCGAATGCATCTAAATCGAGTATCATGCCCTGTCGCTAGCAAGAGTAAAGTAGTAAGCATATATATTTAAATTTATAATTACGAAATAATTATTGCGAGATTGACAAACATCTGGATCATTCATCTTAGCACTCATGATTTGCTGCATATGACGGCAAACATAGAATATACATAGGTGATCTTGTTTTTGCTTGTGGCACTAGAAAAATAGAATTACATATATATGTATAGTCAGTTCGAGACGCATTATTATGAAGTGTGGTATAGCATTATTCTGTTGTAGCGTGTACTGAAAATCGCATCCTGTGTTGCAGTGTGCCACTCGATTCCTTGTGTGTCCCTCCCTCGGTAACATAGGCACTCAACAACCTACGTGATTCCAAAAAGTAATCCTCGGCCATTTCAAATGAAGGAAGACTACAATAGAGTTATGTATAGAGGAAATGAGTATACCTATCGAGTATTCCTTGCATAAGGGTGAAGTCGTGGTTTTTGTTGAGTAGGGAATCAAGGTATATTACCTTGTTCCTCTTTGGTACAATGACTAAAAGGATCCAGTGGAACCTACTCATGTATGTCACTATAGTCATTAAACCTAAGTTCGTGTTGTGTATAAAGTACAAATGAAATTTGTATTGCAAGTAGTGAATCACTTACTTCTAGTTGTAGGGCACCAGTATGTAGTCCTTGTCGCCCTGAGTAAGCAATCCCGTCGTTATGCATCTCACGACGTAGGATGCGTCTTGGGTGATGCATTCCTCAGAGACCAAGTGTGGGTCAAGGAAACCCACCGGTTCTCGCCATCGTCAGCCATTTTTCATCATGTATCTATACATAAGCAATGAGTTGTGACATTTATTGGTGTTACGTGAATATAGAACTTGATTGTACACACTTATAGTGTCTAGCATCGTAGAAGTGAGGCGTCGAGGGCAGTGAGGTTGTGTCAAACTTGGGAATGAAGGATCCCAGATTCTCTGTGTTTCATGCACTAGTCCAGGAACAACTAGTGTACATAGTCAAACAAAAGTGATAGTAAAATCATATCATACATTTATTAAACGATAATCAAAGTTTTATTACATAATTGGGCACAAGGCCAAATATAAAGAAACAACAGAAGCAAAATAAATAGATAGGTCACACGATTCGCCACATGCAATCATCTAGGGGCGTAACCTAGTTGTCCTGATCCTCACCGTCTTGATAATAGTCTTCACCTAAATAATTTATTTTGCAAGAGTGAGCACGAGTTCCGTGCTCGCAAGCTACCCCTAATAACATAATATAATGCATGCAAGTGTAATCAAATGAGGCTCATAGGGTAAATTTGCATAAAGCAGCATTTTCAGTTTTAAATACTCTTACTAAGTTTCAATGCAATTTTTAATCTATAACTAAAATCAAGTTTTGAATTGACAATTTTATAGTGGATAACCTCCATAAATGAATGGTGAAGGATACCCTCCTATCACATGGCTAACTGCCCAATTTTACCACAAGGATTAACCATCCTAAAATCATGTGCTAAATTCATTTTAAAAATAAAACCAAATTCTAACTTGAGTGGCTTTGCTCAGCATGTCCATGACCGTGGATACGGCTATTTGAATAGTTTTACACTCTGTAGAGGTTGTACAACTTTACCCATAAGAGATAATCAACTTTCACTGTCGATTATGACATGCTTCCGAAGGCGTGTGATGAAGTGATTATCACAAGGCCTTTACAATGTTCTTCCCTAAGGTATTCATGCCCGTTATGGTTTCACTTCCATTGGGTTAACCACCCTCCGGGAGCCTCCTCTTGCGCCAAGTGGGACTACTATCTAATCGACACCCACATAATAACATGGCACAAATAACAATAAGGTATCACAAATTATTAAGCCTAGTCCTACCCATTCAGAACATGTGGTAGTATGGTGGAGCTTAGCAAGATGCGGCTCAAGGACCAGTCCTTAACTGACTTGGGCAACATTCCACAACCCTAGACTCGGTCATAGAAATGAATCATTCCTGTGCATCGACTTGCACCATACCAGCATCCATTATGCCCAAGTCTAAACCATTTTATGTTATTTTACAAGTAAGGCATTTTCTAAACCTTCCATAGTAAGACAATACCATAGACTTAATTTGAAACAAATTTGAATAATTTGGCTAAACTCCTCATATTCAAGACTTTGGTCTAAGCATTATCTATGCATATAATCTTTCAAATTTTATTTTATTTTGACTATGGTGACAAGGTAATGACAAATTAAACATCAACATTGGCCATACAAAGGAGATAGAATAACTAGGAATTTAAAACAGGAATTTAAAATAATTGAATAGAAATATGCATGCAATAATAATTTAAAACAGAATTAAATAATTTAAAATAATAGGATCAATATGGTCAAAGGTATAACTTGCCTTGCTCGAATTCTTCTTCTTCAACTACCTCAAATTCTTCGGAATCATTGAAATCTATACGCGAAAATAAGCCAAATTCAAATAAACACAAATAAATTCAAATAAAAATTCCATTAAACTCCAATTAAATAATTTTGGTTTAGTTGGCTAGATCTCAATTTTATAAGAATTTATAAATTTGAATCATCGAAATCGGAGTTCGTATGAAGGAGAATGAACCCTTGGAAGTTCAAGCCCTAAACAAATTGTAAAATTCAGATTTTATTGAATTCCGATTAATTTTTCTAAAGGAAATTCTCTTTATTGCGCATGCTGATGTCAGCGGTTGGAAATCAATTTTGGGCCAAATTATTTTTATACGGGAAAAGGCGTTGACAAGTGGGCCCCTCAGTAAATGGACTGAGTCCATGGGTGGTCAACAGTCCACTGTGGACTAGGCTCACGAGAATAGTGCGACTGCGCGTGTACTGGTGCAGTGGCTGACGTGGTAGCCACGCGGCATTGACATGAGCGCAAAGTACTTAGCTGGTGCTGACTAGGCGCCATGTGGCACTGACGTGGTTACGCCACGTAGGCTCGTGGCTAGTGATGCTCCGACGACATCCTCGCCGGCGCTACACGCCACGGTGAGGCTTGAGCGGGGTACCAAAATGATTAGTGTGATTTACTGAGCTAGATGCTCACCTTAGTTGCTAACGGGCACAACGATTTGGCCGCGGCGACGAAGGTTGGCAGTGGTGGGTTTTAGGGTTCCGGTGAAGTGATGCTCCGGTGGTCTTCAACACGAGCTGAAGCGCGCACGAGGTAGGTGGTGACGAGGTGTTGTCGAGGATGGGGTCGGAGTCATCGGAGAGGACTTGACATTGCCAGAGAAGATGAAGAACCGAGCTTTGGGTGCCGCCACGAAAACTCAAAATACGGGTGCTAGAGGAGAGGGGGTGCTAGGGGATCTTAGACATTGCGATGAGCGTGTAAAGGCGCTCCTGAGGCGCACTTATATAGTGGTTGGGGAGGTTTGAATCACCATAGGGCGCAAGAAGGTCCGAACGGCATTGTCGTCGGTGATTAGGAAATCAGGGCAAGATAAGTAAGGGGAGAGGTAGAATTGGGTACGGGATTGACGTTGGTTTTTAATGCACGCAAAATCACGGGATTTGATATGGGTTTCTCCGGGTTTTGGAAACCTCCGTAGGTGCAGTAATGGCAGAGACGTTCGAACTTGCGAGGAAGAAAGAAAAGAGGATGAAGGAGGACCTGACGTGTGGGCCCCACACATCAACGAGGGATTGCGGGCGCTCACGATCGGACCAAAGCGAAAAGCCACGAGGGCCCACCGGTCAACAAGAAAGGAGACTTTCGAACTAGAGCGAAAGTTCATGCGGGCTAGCTGGCCAAACAGAAAGGAAATGGACTGTAGGCACGAAAGGAAATTGGGCCGAGCAAGTTTCGGCCCAAAGAGGATTTTCCGATTTGTATTGATTTAGCTATTTAAATAATTCGGTTAATTTGTTTTGGTTTTAGAAAATAGAAAATAAAATCAAAAAATTATGAGAAAATTCACAGAAATTCCCTAAGAAATTTTGGACTTAAATAAAATATTTCCAACTTATAATTGGTAATTAATTTTATTTTGGCTTTAAAAATAATTAAGGAAAAGCTTTTAAATTTTCAGAAAATCCTAGAAAAATAATTAAATTTTAATTTTAATCGAAAATTGAAAATGGGGTCATTACTGAGTTGAATAGGTCGAATAAGTCGTCGAAGCCCATGACGAAGTGGCCCAGCTCGTGGAAGAAATGCTCTTTCGTGTATTTGACGGTGATTCCAGTATCGTACCTCTTCTCTTTGGTCTTCCACATGCACCAAACATGCAAAGACTAGCAACCTACTCCAGCGTGTGCTAATACTATGTCAAAGGCCAACAAACTTTTGAGGGAGTATTTCCCAGGCTTAGGAGGCGCCTTAATGTTCTTCGATTTTGATTTGGCCTTAATGACTCGCCTGCTACACACACTACAACACAAACCTACCTTTAGCAATACATATATGCGTTGCAGTAACTCCGAATAAGCGTTGCTAGGTTCTATACCAACGCATTTACAATGAGTTGCCATTGAGGCCGTTGCAAAGGTCTATTACTACACAAATATATGCGTTGGTAAATAGTAGGAAAAAGCGTTGCACGGTAGCAATGAATATATTTAGCTAGCACCAACGTTTGTATGCGTTGGTATTTAAAATGAGCAAGATGCTTACACATATGCATTGTAGAATACTTATCATTTATGCATTGGTATTTGAAATGAGCAAGATGTTTACACGTATGCATTGCAGAATACTTATCATTTTCAAGTCACGATGAGCTTAACCAGTTACAGCCCATAAGGCTAAATACATCTTTTCATTCATCAAACAAAAACATAACCAATAGGAGAACTCAAGACACATTGAATACATTGATTAAACAAAGGATTCCGTACAATGCCAATAACATGGCACAAAATGTGATTGTACATAATGAATTCAATAAAGTACAATATTCCAAACCAAAATAAATTGTACATGAAATCCGAAACAGTAAACTTTTCTTGCATGAAGATTTATCCTTTTCTTCATCCTTTGATCAACCAAACTCACAGAGCATTACCTGCATGAGAATATAGGATGGTCTAGTAAGTACAGATCAAACGGTTCTATAATTTGGCTGATCAACCTGCAAAAAAGTTAAGAAATCTGGTACAGAAATAACTTGTAGCACACATATGAGTGATTTGAACACTACATTACAGAGCTAACAGATCTCCAAGTAATGGTTGTGTACCTTGCCAGCAGTACCAAAAGGGAATTGAGATGGTGTTGCTATGTTGAAATAAATCACATTGGTTAGACCAATCTTGTGTCACATCGGTAACAACAAATAATCAGGTTAGCTATTCACCAGTCAAGTTATATAACAAATAATCCTCTTACCACTCTAATTCTGAACACAATTTTCCAAAACTATAGTGAAACGTGAAAACCTGCAATTGCAAGCGCAAAAAAAAATCTAGAGTAAATTGTCAATGTTAGCTTTTGCACAAAAAAAGAATCTGTCACTTCAAATATCTCAAAAATCACATGAGGATTGCTCCAAACCATACAGATGGACCTAATCAAGTAGGATTTCCCATGATTGCACATGCCAATAGTCGTAGTAGCTAATAATGTTTAGCAGTGGGCTTGCCTACAACACGTTCCTGCAAAAACTGCAAGCAAGTAAAAGAAAGTTTACCTCTTACATATGCTGGTTCAATAGTACAACTAATTTTAAAACACTCTACCATGCACATGGTAATGGTTCATTGGAAAAAAGGTACTCATGTGAAATAAATCCTCTCAACTCTCTCTCAAGCATTTTAACAACCATATGGTGTGCCTATCTCCCGCTCCCTCTCTTTGATGTAATTTAACAAACTACTGGAGTGCGCAAATCCTTACGGAGTTCTTGTCCGTAATCAGAATCACAAGGAGCAAGCATGTAGTAACGCGTTTACTCTCACATGGTCTTCCAATTAATAAACATGTAGTCATCTACTAGATTACCACTAATCCACATCACCATGAGCTCACCATATTAACTTAACCACAAAATCTCTGATTTATACCGTATAAATTTCACCGAACATCTTGACAACAACGAGAGAGTTATTTACCACAATTGTGCCGGCCAAAATCACCAGTTGGGATTGGGGTTGCCAAGCATAGGGCAATGATCCTAGATTGGGATTTTTCACCGAAGCTGCATACAAATTGACTAAGAGGCTCCATAGTTAACTAAAGAAGAAATTAAATTGAGAGAAATTAAAGAGAAAATCAAACTAATGGATTAGTGATTCGAGAATTAAGGCAAATTAGGGATTAGGGAACTTACGAGAAGCAGGTGACGTTGCGATGTAGGACAACGATTCAAGGGTAGCGCAAATAGGCGCACAAGTAACCGACGGTGGTGCTATTGTGTCTCTAGGGCGACCAGTCTGTGGATTGGTGGGTATGATGATGGCCATGGACCATGTAGAGCTTGGTATTGAGGTCATCAGAGTTCACTACACCATGACATAGAATTAAGGGCAATTAACTGCTGAAAAAAATAGGATGCATGGCAAAACAAGTGCCGGCAATGTCCAAGAGATTACGGGTCCCTTTATCTGCCGGCAATAATTATTGTTCGGAGCAACTTATCTGCCGGCAATGTTTTTATATTAAGTACAATACATCTTCCCTTGAAAGAGTTAACCAGGTTAATGTAACTGCCGGGAATAATAGCCAAATTAACTAGGTCAACATAACTACCGGGATAATAGCCAACCCTTTACGCGCGCAGCCGAAAAAAAATTCATGACCGAGGCGCCAAGACCAATTCCTTCCCTCTCAAACCTTATCCCCAAATTCACAGACTCCTTCCCGACCGCCCACCTTCCTGGCCGCCCTCCACCCCTCATCCTCCCAGCGTCGCCCCGGCCGCCTCATCTCCCAGCGCCGCCTCACCTCCCAGCGTCGCCCCGGCCGCCTCATCTCCCAGCGCCCCCCATCCTCCCAGTGTCGCCACACCTCCCTGGCTGCCTCGTCTCCTAGCACCACCCCTTCCTCCTAGCTCCCTCGATGGTTGCGACGGCACCTCCCGCCTCTTCTTCCATGCTACCCCCTCATCGCCTCCTCCACCGCCGCCTCCCACCTTCGCCCCCTTCTCCGACGCCTCCCCGCCTTCAGATCCACTGCCGTTCGTCCACGCTGCCCCAGCGACACCTCCTCCACTGTTGCCTCCCACCTTCGCCCCCGTATCCAACGTTTCGCGCGGCTCCTCCCCTTTGCCCGCATCACCCCCACTGCTCGCCGCCGCCTCCCACCGCCCTCCTCCACCGTTGCCCTTCCACCCATCGCCATTGCCCACGCGCACCGTCACTCCCGTGAGGCCGCGCCGCCCTTCCTTCGCCTCAAGACCCTTGCTTGGGTCTCGCCTTCGCTGCGCCACCCCGGTCGCTCCTCCCTTCGCCGCGCCACCCCCATTGCCCGCCGCCTCCCACCGCCTCCTCATTGCTTGGCGTGGCCAAGACCACCGCAGCCCTTCCACCCCTCTAGAGGCGACCCCCGGTGAACCTGGAACCCTAAATCGGTGAATCCAAGCCTTAATTCCGTTATCGTGGTTGGAGAAGATGGCGACCTTAGTGGAGACGACGAACACGCCACCCGGAATACACTGAAACACCGATTTACAGGGCACCTACCAACAACATAAGAAGGTCAGAGTTGCACAAGGAATTACACTATCAACGCAGGTGGGTTCAATTTTGTTTTTACATTGCAGAGTTCTATGGTACCAAATTAATGATTGTTTTCTTTTGGGGTCTCGAGCATGCAATTGCAGGGAATTCTCTCTTATGTTGTACGAACTATGGATGATCTGGACAAACTCAACAATGCTGTAATGGAAGAAATGGCAAGCCTGCAGGCCTTAAGATTTCCATGTACATTTTGCTCTGCGTTGGTACTTTTTGCTCTACATATATTGGTACACTACCAGACTAGCATTTACTTATTGAAAAATATTCGTGACCACATGATGATTTGTGGATAGATGATCGGCAATGGTGGTCGCTTGAGCCGAGGTCTGTCAGATGTTACGATGAAGGCTGGTCGACCAGTCTACTTCTTGTTCTTTTAATTAGTTATAGCAAATTGCCAACGCTCACATGTAGGTTACCCTGTTGCTTTCTCTTGGTTATAGCTGTTAGGAGAACTTCATAATTATCTCACATTGTTTTATTTGGGAACATATCCAGCTTGATGTGCTTATATCAGATATTGAGGTGCAAAATTTCTATTTAAGAACATCATGACACTCATAATTGTAAAATCATAACGCTGTTAACACTACAGATTATTTTACTTTCAGAGACCAAGCTTTGGGTACGCGCATGAAGTCCATGTCTTTGCTGACGTCAGTGTATTAGTTTGTGATTACCTACCATATGGAACTCTTCTGGTAATTACTTCATATGTATTAACAAAATCTTTGACAACCTGCTCTAGCAAAGCCTTTTTTTGAAATTTGTATATATGGATTATCTGTGTTATTGATAGGATGCAACTCTAGCTAATCCATGTTGCTACGATGCGATTACATATTATGCAAACCTTTTGCTTGATGTTATAAATTCCCATTTAGTTGTCGATCGCCATATGGACGAGGTTCTATGCATACACACACACACACACACGTATTTTTGGCAAAGCATTCTTTGATATTTGGTGCTGTTATTTTAAAAAAAGAGTACATAACCACTATTGCGATTGGTATAACAGGTGTATTTAATAACTACCTTCATATTTTTTCATAGAATAACATTGAAATTGAAATTATAGATGCAGCATAATAAAGACATAAAGAACTTTACCGGGCAGGCAATAAGTGCCGGGAAAACTAATTGCCGGCAAATAAGCTGCCTTGCAACACAGTTTTTCCCGGCAGTTGCATTGCCCTTAATACTATGCCATGGTGTAGTGGTTAGGACGGAGGCTTGGCACAGATCGAATTGGATCTAGATTGGCGGTGTCGAGATGGGCAGAACAAAAAACATCAATCTGATAGGGGGAGGCAGATGTTGTAGAGATACAAGACTCGACAGCGACTAGTTCTACGGTAGACGACCCTGCGGTCGGTGGCTATGGAGGTAATGGCCTATTGGGGGCGGCGGCCGTCGGTGGCTGTGGAGGTAATGGCCTATTGGGGGTGGTGGCCGTCGGTGGCTGTGGAGGTAATGGCCTATTGGGGGCGGCCGCCGTCGGTGGCTGTGGAGGTAATGACCTAGGGGGCGGCGGCGGTAGGGCCTGCCGGCCTGGTTTGGTTGAATGAAAACAGCGGGGGTATAGGGCAATATTTAAGGAACGGACCAGAGGCAGGGGAAGTTACAGAGACCACATCAAGACTTTTTATGCGTGACTTAGACGTAGGGAAGTTGATGCTCCGCCTGTAGCGCTTTTATTTTCTGTTGCTAGGTATGCGTAGCCGAAGGCTAGTTCTTGTTGTAGTGACATCTTCCTATGAGACGACTTGAGAACCTATACGGCGACACGCTTTTCTTGTTCCTTCAGCGTCTTCTCCATAGGAATCAATGAGGCGGCCTTCTGAAGTGAAGGTTGAGGTGAAGTCATCAAGGGTCCTGTTGGAGACGCATGGTCATGTCGAGATCGCGGCACTACAAGGTCTAGGGTGATGTCCTTCTTAGGCTACTGGATAAAAGTGTACATGGCATCCCCTAGTGTTCTCATGTCTTCGATCAGGCGAATCTCCAGCGGGACGGCCATAAAATTGTCATGTGCCGTGTCCACCTGGACCCCAGCATAACCCTGCGCCAACTGGGCACCGTGTAGAACTATCCCTTCCTGGTATGGATACACCATCCCCCACCCAGCCTCAATAGAAATGGACCCAACCAGCCTCACTTGGAGCTTGCTGGGTATCGGCTCCTACAAAATGATACACAATTAGTTAAGGCTTCCTATAGGTCTATCTTTGGAGCACTCCAGAGATGTACATTACCTTGATGTCATCGATAGGTAATTGGACATTGCCATGTTCAGAATTTTGCGTGGACGCGATGCTACTCCGATGTTGAGGAGTACTGGCTCCCAAAATAATGGGGGTGGCTTGCGACTGGTTGAGGAGTTGATTCATTTGATCCTGCAATCTTGTTATCTATCCTTGAAATTTTGCAGTAAGCTTCGCATTAATCTCATCTACAAACCGGTCCTCACGCTCGGCCTTGGATCTCTTCCTACTCCTATACGTCTCGGAGTCGTCTACGAATCCCTCTGTCCAAGGTACGTAAACCCCAAGGCCTCGCGTGCGACCTGGGTGCTCCTTGTTTCCAATGGCCGTAGATAGTATATCCTTCTCCCTGACTACTTCGAAGGAGCCTTGGGAAGATTCAGTAGTCAATGCGTGCTTGAAGAGGCCGTCATGTTATTTTAGATACTATGAAGTTATGGACTTATTAACAACTAGGTAGTTCGACATATTTACCCGACGTTGGGACACTTCCTTGTTTGCTGGGTTTGTGAAAGAGATGTTGCCCGAAGACGTGATTGATGCCCTCGCTCTTAACTAGTTTCGAGTGCGCTCATCTGTGATCCCAACAAATGGCCGGGTTGCATTCTTGTCCTCTGCCATCTATTGAATGGTTTTACTCGCGTACCCAGCGGTGCCGAGATTGTGGCGGTGAGTGTTATGCTTGGAGAGACTTGTGCGTCGCACTTTGCTCCTAAAATTCGACCGTCATCTTCATCCGCACAAAGGCGTTCCATATATCCCGTGATAAGAATTTATACTTCGTGAAGGGCGTCTGACCTGTGTTCATGTACTTCATGACAAGCTTGCTCTTGAATGTCTTTCATGCATGTCCCATCGCGAGCAACGCCTGCCGTTCCACGCGTGCCTGGTCTGCTTCTGGGATAGTGAACGAGCTTGAAATACCAGTCCACAGCTAGCCTCTCTCTACGTCCGTCAGAGACTTCTAGCTTGGTGCGGTGATGGGGACCTGTTCCCTTCCAAGTATCCCGCAGATAGTCCAGAATTTTTCCACTGCTTTCTTGGGACTCAAAGGGACCCCAGTGGTACTGACCTCCGTGATGGTCATTCAACTTGTATGCAATTTCGATATTCGTCTACCATCATGCTTACGTACCACTTTTCTCGAAGATCCAAGCGCATTCGGCGACATCGATGATGGCGGCGAAGACGGTGTGGATGCCATCTTGCTTACTTGCTATCTATATAGGTTGCATATGCAATGAACTAAAATTTTAGAATTCAAAACGCTGAGAGTTTAAATAAAAGGAGGCATGGTGTGCCCTCTTCCTCCCTCTTTCCATTCCCCTCACCCACACCTCCTCCCCCCTCTTAAATTGGCCAGATTTTTCTTTAGAAACTTCCCGACCGCGAGCGCTTCCTTCTTCGATTCTAGTGCCATCACCGCCGCCCCACCGTCGCCATTGACACCATCAGCACCACTGCCTCTCTGCCTAACCGGTGCGCGCCGCACCCTCGCCGGAGACCCACCAGAGCCCGTCGCCGCCATCAAGCCGCACATGCCGCCACTCTTCACCTCGTCGTCGGCCACCGCTTTGCATTCAACTGCCGTCGTGCTTATTTTCACGTATAGATTTCGACGACTTCGGAGAGTTAGATTTCGACGCTGTTTGAGAGCAACTAATTGAGCAAGATTTCGACGACTTTGGAGAGTCAGATTTCGACGCCATTTGAGAGCAACTAATTGAGCAAGGCAAGTTACATCTTTGACCATATTTGCACCCATTATTTTAAATTATTTAAATTCTGTTTTAAATTATTACTGCATGCTATTTCTATTCAGTAATTTAAATTCCTGTTTTAAATTTATAAATATGCCTAAATCCTTTGTATGGCCAATGTTGATATTTGAATCAAATTTATTGTCACCCTAGATATAACCTAGTTGATACAATAGTATGAACTAGGATCATTTGGAAAAATTATGCTTAGTGATGCTTAGACCCAAAAAATGTTTGATTTGGGGAATTTCAGCCAAAAATCAATTATTGTTTAAACTGTATCCATGGCATTGATGTGTTATGGAAGTTTATAAATGATCTTGAAAAGTGAAATAAAATGATGGTTTGTACTTGGGCGAAATGGTTGTTTGGATGGTGCATGTTGATACACGGGATCGAGTCATTTCTATGATCGAGGCCCAGGGGTTTTTGTGGAAAGTCGTCCAAGTCAGTTAAGGACCAGCCTCTGAGCGTTCCTTTGCTAAGCCACATGGTACTACCACATGTCCTGTATGGGCAGGACCTGGCTGATTAATTTACAATGTTCCACTGTGGTCGTTCCCTTCAGATGCGGTGGGTAGTCATGTTATGACCTACGTTAGTCCCACCTGACGCAAGAGGGGGCTCAAATCCTGCGGGTTGCAGCCCAAAGGGAGCAAAACCTTAGCGAGGGGAGACTGTGGTGGAATAGCGCTTTGTAAAGGCCTTGACATGTGCTCTAGACCGCTTACCTAAGGTAGTGAGTGGTGGCATAGATATGTGCCAGACAAACTAGAGAATTCGTGTCATGTGGATAAAGCTGTACAACCTCTGCAGAGTGTAAAACTATTCAAATAGCCGCGTCCGTGGTCATGGACATGCTAGCAAAGCCACTCAAAGTTATAGTTTGATTTTGTTTTGAAAAGACTTTATTAAATGGTTTATGTAAATGGGAAATTTGGGCAGGAAGCCATGTGAGAGGAGGGTATCCTTCACCATTCTTGTGTGAATGTTATCTGACTATAAACTTAATTTAGAAAATGAATTTTAGTTATTGTATAACTTCTTTGGAACTTAGTACATGTATTTAATGAAAACATTGCTTTATGCAAATTTAACCAATAAGCCATCCTTTGAGATACCCTTGTATGCATGCATTCAATTTGTTACTTGACGGGTGTAACTTGCGAGTACGGTAGTTGTGCTCATACTTGCTTTATGCAAACAAATTTCAGAGGAGAAGGACTTTGCTACCGGTGTGGATCTCGACGACTAGGCCGCTACCCCAGTCGGTTGCCTGTGGTAGATTAACTAGACTCTACTACTTCTTCGCCTTCCGCTGTGTTCTTTTACTGTTGGTTTGTAAGCCTCTTTTGTAATAAACTCTGTTGATTATTAATAAAGTATGCGATTTATGGATGTTACCATATCTGTTTAATTGTTTGAACTAGCTACTGATCATGGAACTAGTTCAGAAATGCATAGAGGATTTGGGACGTTAATCCCGGGTCCGACATAAACAAATAGAAGTTACCCAACCAATGAACTAAAAACATAATATCCCGCATAAAGAATAATATGCTCAATACAATAATCATGTATACAAAAGAACCCAAATGATTAGATTTTGACAATCATCATCGAGCTATCCAATAGAACCCACTAAAATCTCTTTGCAATATATCTCCCAGTGCTAGTCACAAAAATCAACTCAATCGCAAATCAAAGCCATTCACCGCGTCTTTGATCAGAAATGGAAACCCAAACCCAAACCCAAATGATTAGAATAGATTTTTCATGTGCAGCAAGTGAAACTGTGGATATCATGGGGATATGTGCATATTCTTAGGATGATGATACAATTGGCAGTGGCATTTGCGGTTTGTCGTTTCAAGCGTGCCAAGACGATTTACGTTACTGTCGGGTCTCGGCGGTCGACCGGTTTCTGTGTGGCGGTCAGACCGGCCATTTTGGCGGTCAGACCGGTTTTGTCTTGATTGATTTTTGGGCTAAGTCCCGGGGGAGGTCAGACCGGCCAAAGTGGCGGTCTGACCGATTTTGTGATGAACATCGGCCATTTTGGGAATTTGGCCTTGGGTTAGCCTAAGTACATGGGCTTCAGTGCATATGTGTTGCATGTTGCATGTTTTCACTAACGTGGGTCAAGTTGTGAAGAACTTGTTCCCGGATTCGATTTGCTTGTCTATTGGTGTGCAGGTGGCTTGGAGGTCAATGACGAGGAGGATCAGGACTAAGCTTGGAGAGCTGAGGTCCAGAACGATCAAGGATGTCGGGTGAGGTCAATGGACTCAAGCGTGGCGCAGAATGGACAAGGATGACTGAACGGGCAGTTCGGTGCGACTGGTTGATCAAGCGGTGCGGGGGTCGGTGCAAGTGCCATGGAGGTTCCGGTGGGATCCAGACAGGAGAGACTTGCCAACACGATGAGAGCCGCTGGATCAACCTACACGCGGCGAAGCATGGATGTGTTTCGCGTAGTTTGGACTCGGTCTTCGGAAAAGATCAAGAAGGGGTATTTTGGTAATTTTACCAAATACCACCTTGGTGACCTAATGCTAACCCGCGGCGCAAGACGGTGCATCAAGAAGTGGATTAGGTCAAGAGAAGATGGAGACGGCGCTTTAAAATGCGTGCGTGTGTCCCGTTTGTGATTGGGCCTTAACGGGAGCCCATTAGGGTTTGTCTTCTAGAAGCTCTAGGCCTCATATAAATAGGAGGGGTGCTGTTAGGCAGCCATCAAGGACTTCATTTGTAAACCCTAGTTTGGTTTTAGGGTTTTAGAGAAGAGGAGAGGCTTAGAGCTCTAGGGAGATGCGTTGAGTTGTGTGCTCATAGATTGAGCTTTGTCCTCCATGGATGGAGTGGCTGTAAACCCTCTCAACCTCAGATCAATCTATAGATGATTCCCAAAGATGAGTCTCTTTTGCATTCGTTCTTGCTCTATATTTGAGATTTTGGAGGTTTCTTTGATCTAGTGCTTTTTGGTTGGTTTCGTGCCCTCTTCTACCTTACTGTGACATGTGGGAACATATCTAAGATCACCTAGATCATCAATCTCCCACGAGCAAGGTTTAGATCAGGTTTTCATTTTTGCCCGGTTTTGAACCTTCTTTCGGTAGAATGGAAAAAGGTTGAAACTTTGATGTTGATTTACTCAATCTCTACTTGGAATAGGTTCCTAATATTCTTAGGAAGGTGTGTTCCAAATTTGGTCAAGTTTGGCCGTGTAGATCAAAAGTTAGACCGATTTTCGTTTTGGTTTCGAGTCAACAATTATACGGTCGGGTTCGGTCGGACCGAATTTTTACACGGTCGGACCGCCCATTACACGGCCCCGACCGCCTGCTTAGGGTTTGTGTCCTGTTGGTTCTTTGCTTTGGGGATTTTGGTTCGAGTTCAACACAAGTCTTCTGCTGTTGATCCTCATAGCTCTCATAGCTATTGGGGTGAATCTGGTGTTGAATCTGAACGAGGTGAAAATTAGGCGAGCTCCTATTCACCCCCTCTAGTCGCCTTTCCGGTCCTACAAAAACTAACAAGGTTGGGGGGGTTAGGGTTTAGGAAGCAGCAGCAGCAGCATACTGATACAGAGGGACTTTAGATCTTAGCCCTTTTGATTTGAGCCCTAAATACTCACAGAGTGGCATGGCTCCGCGCGTGGAGGAGGAGGCTTCTAGCGGCGGCGGCACTCGGGTAGGGAGGGGAATGGACTAGAGTGGCTCTGGGTAGTCGAACACGTGAGTGACGAGAATAAGGGCGCAAACCCTAGTGGTTCCCTACTAATAAAGTGGGCATTGTGTCTCCGAATACTTCGTCTTTGTAGATTAATCAAATAATCAAGCTTAATTCTAGCAAAAACATAAGACACAAGAGCATTAATCCAACAACATTTAAATGACCAAATCAACATAATCAAATGTAAATCCTCCAAGTCATTTAAATTGATTGAAATGCTAAATATATACCACAGGTATATGAAACAAATCAGCATATTGCTCAGATTTGAGTGAATTTATAATTGCTCTCAGAAGTAGAGTTGCAAATGAATTTAATCTCTACCTCCTTGAAGCTTAGTCTATACTCTTCATTAAAAGATCAGATAAAAGTTTCAATCCTTGAGCTCTAAACAAACTTTACTAAACTGTTAATATAACCCAATTGATAAAGACCACAAAAAGAACTTCCAGTTTAAATAGTAGATCAAAAGATCACAAATTGAACTCTACACAACTAACAGAAAAATGATCACTCTCTATATCAACTGATCACAAATACACAAGATCAAGAATAAAGCCAAATAGGCTGACAGAGTAGTCAGACTTTAATGCAAGAGATCAATGGAATCAGTAGATTCAAAATAAATATATAAAACTGGAAGTAACAGAATAACAGTTGGTCTAACAACAGCAGCAAGTACATCACTAGAGCTCAAGTATGAACTAATTGACTTGATCAATTTCAGTATATGACTAATTTCATCACAGAGCAAGTCAATTGAAGCCTACTGACATCACTTTGCATAATATCTTAATACCAATTCCAATTCAAGATATGAACCATAACAACCCACTTATATATAAACAAAGTGATGCACAAATAATTAACATGAATACTCACCGAGTGAAGGCAATTGAAGCCAACAAGAAGAACCGACATGGAGGAGGCCGAGCGGCGTGGCTCCGGCGTGGAGGCGGTGGCACTCGGGTGGGGAGGGGAACGGGTGAGAGTGGCTCTGGGTAGTTGAACGGGTGAGTGACAAGAATAAGGGCGCAAACCCTAGTGGTTCCCTACTAATAAAGGGATATCACAGACTATTCTATTATGGAACTATCTATGATAAGTAATCACAGGTGGTTCCATAATAGAACTGTCTGTGATGTGGTTGCATATCATAGACGGTTATATTATGGAACCATCTGCGATATGCGACCATATCATAGATGGTTCTATTATGGAACCGTTTGTGATTACTTATTACAGACGGATATTGTTAAACATCTTCATATTACCGCAATTAATGCATGGACAATACATAAATTTTATCCCCTTCTTCAACATATCCTGCTTGGCGGCTCTTCTAAAAGCAGACACACCATTAATGTACTCTTCACTCACACGATTCTCACTGTACATCCAGTTTCAGTCCATCTACGCTATGCACGTAACAAATTAGTTTTAAATTAGATTAATAAACTGCAAGTACTCTTCCTATTGACCAAACATACTAAAATTGATTAGCGATTAATCTAGGGCAAATATAAAGGGTTACAAATTGTTACCATCGGAGCTCATGACAAAAATCCCAAATATCCCACGAGATCCTCCTCCCTTTCTTCCTCCTCTCCTTCTCCTCCCTTCCTCCTTCCCTTCTCCTCTCTTTAGCTTCCTTCTTTCCTTCTCCTTTCCTTCCCTCCCTACCTCCTGAAGGGATACGGGAAGGCTACACTAGCTGGCAATTCAAAAAATTCTACCACGTAAACCAGGAAGCCATGCGAGTAGAAGACCATAGATCGTTACCACTAGGCACGCAGTAAAGCGGAAGAAGAGTTCGAGCAGCCTGATCCAACGTAGAGCACATCGATGTAGTGATCGTAGTCAATCATCCCCTCCAGCATCTAATCGCTTTCCTCAAAAAGTAGTGGATCGTCCTCAACCACAACAGCAACCGCAGTAGCGCCTCCATAGTATCCACACATCCAGGGAAGGAACACCGAACGTAGGTGTGCTAGCACCAAGTCGCATGGGAAGGCTCTCTCAAGAAGATGGAGGCTAGGGTTTCGGTGGAGCAACTCATATGTATCGCATCTTCCCTAATAGCCTCAAGCATCTCCTTATATAGTGCCCATGACGGATCTTATTCGAACATGTTTGTTCTAACCCGTTAAGTGTATGACCCGTTGGGTTCATGCGTAATTGGTTGTGACTCGGAAACTCCTTTCCGATCACGAGTCGTTAGCGGCTCCTAGTAGGACATAACGATTCCCGAATACACATGAATTATATCAGACGAACCTTAATGCAATATGATCTACAAATAGGTCCTTATCACTTACGACCAGCTCGTATCCCTATATGACTAGTTCATATATTGTCATGACCAGCCCGTAACTCCTTACGACCAGTTCACGATCAGTAAGTGATCATGTTCGACCAGCCTAGGACTAGCTTGTATCTCCATACGACTAGTCCGTATATGATTGAACTAGAAGACCTACTGATGCATTCTCCCTTTGCCTCACGATATCTAGTTGAACTCCAGGTGAGATTTATGTCATCCATGTACTATTTCGACCACTAGTGGCATGGCCATACACTTTCTTTATTCGACCACATCGAGGGGCCCAGAGATATCTCTCTTGTTATGTTAGGAGGGGCAAATCCTATATCTGACCAGTCACATTCATTCGCATGTTTCATAGTATACTCGAAAGCTACCTTTATAACCACCTAGTTACATAGTAGCGTTTGGAAGACCCTAAGTGTACTATTACACATGTAGGAAACCATACTGATCTCAGGTCTAAGGATTATACATCATCATTGCTTGAGACAATTGGAAACACATAAAATCATAACAATCTCAATAGTGTCTTAAGGTGGGTCAATCCAACCCCATGTGCTCTAACATGTCTTCACATTATTGTTATATCCTGAATATTCATTAGTAAATGCAATAAAGATTAGAGAGAACAATATTATTTAGAGAGGGAAATTAAAAGAAAATTCAAGATTTGAGGGAGGATTGGACCTTGGGCTTTCGGGCCAAGGCGTCCAAGCCAAGTGGGCCGGCCATTTAGTGGAGTCAAGAGGGGGGGTGCTCTTCCCCAAAACCCTCCCCGCTACTCTACCAAGAGGAGGAAGAAGCTCCGAGGTGCTGCCGGCCATGGTGGAAGGAGAAGAAGGGAGAAGACGAGAGGAAAAGGGAAAAGAAGAGGAAGAAGGTGGGGGGCGTTCTTCGCAAGGGGATTCAACAAAATCCAGTGGGATTTCGTGGGTAAATTCACAATCCCTATTGGTTTTAGTAGATGTTTCATATGCGATTTGTAGTCATTAGCTGTTCCCAGCTTGCTGTAGTAGATCGGTTAATTTGTGATCTATTGTCGCGCGAATTTGGATTAGTTCCAAGCAGATTGAGGGATTAATGTCTTCTGGAGATATGTGAGGTTTCACATAGTATTTCCAGAAAGTCTTAATTCATAATTTTTGGATCATCGAGCAATTAGTTATAAATTTTGCAAGACTGGGTGCTGGTTTAGTCTTGGGACTTGTGCAGCGAACATAGATCTGTAAATTTGATCTTGAAGATGGCCGAATTGGGTGAGTTGGTCTCCATGATATTTGTAGTTATTTTCATTATGTTTCCGGGAAGTTAAATTTCATAATTTTTGGATTTATAAATCAAAAGATATGAATTTTAGGAACTAATGCTATAATCTGTCCCTCTGTTGTGGATAGAAGAGTTTTTCTTGACTGTTTGCAACCTTTGTTGCATACTGGGGATATTTTTGATAATTTTATTGAGATATTTTGTTTCCTTTAGTTTCCAGAGAGTATTAGAACAATGTGTTTGGTTGTACCAAACAAAAGTTATGAAATTCACAAGTTAGTAGTACCGAAGATGACAGATCGGTCTTCGGGATTAAAAAAAAGGCTTAGATGAGCTAATATGATCTTTCAATCACCTGAGAAGTTGTATTTAGGCTTGTGTAGGTTCTAGTAAAATTGGATTAATGGCTTTTGGAGTTTTGAATCAAAAGTTATGAATTTTTCCTTAACAGCTGTCTGTTTGGACATATTTGGGAATTTGAGAGTGTATTGGTTATATGTTCGGGTTTCGATTAGGGACGCTTGTTCTCATTTTGTTCCATTGCAATGCTGTACACTTTTGATTGGTGTACTTAGTATATTGTATTACAATTTCCAGGTGGTGGTGAACCCCGGGGCTAGAGCTTTCCGTCGTTGTCTTCTATCTCACGGTTGAGGCAAGTGCAAGCAGTGATAATGATATTGCGATATTTCATTCATATTAATTGCCATGATTTAATTATGAAGTTTTATGTTTGATAATATCGCTGAGCATTAAATATTCATGATGAATTGAGATTGTGAGTTCAATTCACATCATGGCATTCCTTTCTAAACCTTGGACTACGTGGTAGCCAAGGATTGTCCTTGAGATCCCCATCATGCATTAGGCGGGCATTGGATCCCCATCATGCATTGGATGGGCTTGGGTCCCCACACTCGTCGAGTGTGGGCATGAGGTCCCTGTGCCTAAGGGCACAGGCTTGAGTATGTATCGACGGATACACTACTCGGCGTTACTGGTACTTGCAAAGAAGTTGAAGAAAGAGCATTCTTGACACATGCTTTGCATACGCGCATAAGACATGGATTTGTGATTCATTGATGATGTTCAAAAAGGGAATTGGTATCATCATTGACTAGTTATGAGGTTATGTTTTATTACTGTTGTACTTTGCTGAGTCGTGGACTCATTCTTGTTGTGTTGTGTTTTCTAGGTACCTCTCGAGGCATCGACATGCAGGGGTAGACTTGATGCACATCACGAATACACAAACCACGACTAATAAATTGGATCATTTACCTAAATTTCATATTCATGATAATTCCTTTAGATTCAGTCTATGACCATCCTTCGTGGTCGATGTTTTATTTATGCTCTTAAACCCCGTTATTTGAGTTCATTTAATTCTATTTGATGGATTAAATTGTTTAATTGGATTATACTATCATCCTCATAGCTTTGATGATTCTTAACGCTTTAGATGTAACCATTTAAATAATTGCTGCTGTTGCGTAGCATGGATGGTTTGTCTTAGACCTGGTTGATAAAGAAAAGAATCCATGCTTGGATTATATTCAATGGTTAGTTGATAATCTTTGTCTTGACTAATTGTAGATTGTGCTAGTTCTTGAATAGTGGAATTTTGTAATTATATCATTCATGGTTGAATGATTCGTTGATTGTTTATTAAAAGATTAAAATTAATTGGTTCTGTAGAGTAGATTGGTAGCATCCTAGGCTCTATGTTGAGCTGGGGTGTTACAGTTGGTATCAGAGCGGGCTTTAGGTCCGTGGTAGTTGAAATATTAAATTGACACATTATGCACGGTAAGATGGGAATGGGTCAAGCATTGCATTTACATTTTTGTTATGTCGCTTTGAGCATTGCAGTTATGAATTGGTTATGAATACTTATGATATGCCTATATTATTATTATATGCTATAATAGTAGATGATGAGAGATTTAGGTCGTGGTTGTAGCCTTGGGTATGATATTAATGGAGTGTCTACCTTGAATGAACTAGTTCCAGGTGTTGAGTATGAGTTTCTTTGGGAGAATTATTGTCTTCCTTGAGTTTGGAATAGTTATTCTTATTCAGATGCGGTGGGTGAGTTTTCTTGGATTAGTGGTTCATTGCAGTTGAGAGGAGTTCATCGGTCTTTATTGGTTTCTCAAAGTAAACCTTTGATCTCCTGAATGATGAGTTGTTTTGCTGTTTATAAATGTAGTTGATCTATAAGATTTATCTTTTATTTGGAAGTTATGTCCTTCTTGTTGGGTAGCACGACTCGTTTAATCGCTTGGTACTTTGGTTATTGGAAGCTTTAATTCGCATGTGGTGACGGTGGTGGTCGGCGGCGGCACTGGGTGGTGCGGGGTGGTTCCTAGAGGCAAGGGCAACCCATTTTTGGACTTTAGACGGCACGAGGAGGTGGGGTGAAGGGTGAGCGGCGGTGGCGGCGCACGGCCATAACAAAGGCATGGGGCGACGGCGCTCCGGCCATGCTCCGGCAAGGGCGACGGGTGCTTGAGCATCAGTGGTCCAAGGGGAGCTCGGGGAGGGTGGTGGTGTGGGTAGAGGTGCACTGAACCAAACTCATCACTACTCACTCAGAACTGGTGGTGGGGATCGGTGTCGGCGAGGTGGCGGTCAAATTGGGGTCGGGGAGGTTAGGGGAAAGGTATGGAGAGGTGAGGTGGCGGTGTTGGCGGTGTTGGAAGGGAAAGGGAAGGAGCAAAGCAGCGGATTACCTTTCGGGCTTACCTGAGACGAAGGTGAAGGTGGCTAAAATTGGAACAAACGACCGTCTTTAGAGACGATTGGAGGTGGGATTGTGATGGTGAGTGAGCTGCGATGAGTTTGGCTCAGGATCAAGCGGCTTTTATAGCCGGGCTGAGGCGGTGGAAGCGGTGGAGGGGCACGGTGCACGCGGCGCGTAGGTGGTGAGGTGTGCGGCCAGGAGCGATTAGCACCGGGCGTGGTGAAGGTGGCAGCATGGATGGGTACGGTGACATCGCGGTGGTAGTTCCTTCCTCACTAGAGCAAGGCTGGGAGCTTGCGCGATCAAGGTCGACGATTGCGGCGCGGTGACTTGACACAACGGGACTGAGCGGGAACGCGACGCGGTGCTGGCCCACAGTGGTTCGGGGCTAGCGCCGCTTTGATGGTGTGGCGAGCTGGCAGTGCCTAGTGATGGTTTGGCGCAGAGCGAGGCGGCCGAAGGCGAGGGACTCCAGCGGCGAGGTGCATCAGAGTAGCATAGGCGAGTGGTGGTTCCTAGAGGAGCTACGTCCGGGGATGGAAAATGAAATGGCCAGAATGGGAAAGCAGAAAGGGATGGATATTGCCAAATTGGGAAAGGATTCAAATTCAAACCAAAATCCGCCAAAATTTTGAAAACTTGGAATTTTCAGGTTGTTTCAACCTACCCCCCTTAAAAAGAATCTTGACCCCGAGATTTACTCAGAACCGGGGAATAGGTTGGGAAAATCTCACTGTATTTTCGATTCCTTTTCCTATGTTGCTTCTTCCTCTGTATGATTTTCCACAGGACCTTTCAAAATCTGCCATTCTTCTCAACTGTCTTTCTATAGTGTCAAGAATTAGTAGGGGTTATTCTTCATAAGTTAAATCATTTTGTAGCTCTATCTCTTCAAGTGGTACTTGCTCTATTGGTTGTCTCAAGCACTTTCTAAGTTCAGATACTTGAAACACACCATGTATACCAGTCGGATTTGGTGTCAGATGTAACTTGTATGCTACTTCTCCTACTCCCCTCAGGATTTTGTGCTGGCCAATGTAACTTGGGGCTAATTTTCTTTTTACTTGGAATCTCTTCACTGTTTTGAGTGGTGTGACTTTTAGGTATACAAAATATCTTTTTTCAAAACTCAAATCTTTTCTGTGTTTGTGTGCATATTCCTTCTAATGGTCTTGGGCAATTTTCATTTTGTCTTTTACAATTCTGACCTGACCCTCTGAGTCTTGTGCAATTTGAGGGACTAGTAATTGTCTTTCCCTAGTGTTTGTCCAGTTCAAAGGTGTTCTACATTCTCTACCATATAAAGCTTCAAAAGGTGCCATTTTGATGCTAGCCTGGTAACTGTTATTGTAAGAGAACTCTGCAAAAGGTAGACATTTATCCCAGGTTGCTCCATAGGCTAATGCACATGCTCTCAACATATCTTCCAATATTTAATTTACTCTTTCTGTTTGTCCCCCAGTTTGTGGATGCTAAGTTGTGCTAAATGCCAAGTATGTTCCCATTGCTTCGTGTAATTTCTTCCAGAATTTATATGTGAACTACGCTCCCCGATCTGGAACTATTCTTTTGGAATTCCATGCAGTGATATTATCTTGGTCATGTATAATTTGCAACTTATTCTTTTCATCAGTCTGCCGGATTGGAATAAAATATGCACTTTTGTTAATCGGTCCACTATCACCCATATTGCATCATATCCTCTTGGTGTCTTTGGTAATCCCGTGACGAAGTCCATGACAATTTCTTCCCACTTCCAATCTGGCACTAGTAATGATTGTAACAATCAGGCAGGTTTCTGATAGTTTATCTTAATCTTCTGACATATATCGCACTGAGCCATGTACTCAACTATCTCGTTTTACATGTTTTTCCACTAGAATATTTTCTTTAAGTCTTGTTACATCTTTGTTCTTCTTGGGTGTATTGAGAATTGGGACGAGTGAGCTTCTTGTAGAATTAGCTCCTTCAATTCCTTCTTATTTGGCACACACAAACGGTCTTGAAAACGTATTATTTCCAGATCATCTTTCTTGAATTCCACTATTTCTTTATCTTGACCATTTGTCATGAGTCGTTGAGTTTCCTGATCTTCCTGCTGTGCTTGCTTAACTTGTTCGATTAGACTTGGTTGTATTTCCAAAGCTGATATTGACCCTTGTTCATCTATCTCTAATTTCAGCTATTGAATTTCCATTAGTAGCTGTGACTAACATTTTTGTAGTGTATTTAAACTATGATGTACTTTTCTGCTAAGTGCATCTACCACAACAATTGCTTTCCCCAGATGATACTGAATATCAATGTCATCATCTTTAATCAATTCTAACCATCTCCTTTGTCTGAGATTCACATCTGGCTAGGTGAAGATGTACTTTAGGCTCTTGTGGTCAGAGAATACTTCATAGTGATTTCCTAGCAGATAACGTCTCCAAATTTTCAAGGATCACACCAGTGCTGCTAACTCCAAATAATGTGTAGGGTAGTTCTCTTCATGTGTTCTTAATTGTCTTGAAGTATATGCCACAACTTTTCCATCTTGCATCAGTATACATCCTAATCCTTGTTTCGAAGCATCATAGTAAATCTGGAAGTCTTTTTGAGGGTTTGAATGTATGGGTATTGGAGTAGTGGTCGGCCTAACTTTCGAATCCTGAAAGTTTTCTTCACACTTGTCTGTCCACTTAAATGGGTTATCTTTCCTGAGAAGTTGAGTGAGTGGGCGAACAATCTTTGAGAAATTTTCTATAAATCTGTGGTAATATCCTGTGAAACCCAAGAAACTTCTTCTTTCTATCACTGTCTTTGGTTGTCTCCATTCTTGTACTGCTCTGACTTTTTCTGTGTCGACTTTTACTCCTTCTTTTGTGATAATGTGTCCTAGGAATGAAACTTCTTTCATCCAAAATTCACATTTTGAGAATTTTGCATATAACTAATGCTCTCTCAATTTGGTCAAAGCCAGGTGTAGATTTTGTTTGTGTTCTTAATTCTTCACTCTTCGAGTATATCAGTATATCATCCACAAATACTACTAAAAACTAATCCAAAATTTCCATATAAACTTGATTCATCAGGTTCAAGAAATAAGCTGGAGCATTGGTTAAACCAAAAGGTACTACTGTGAATTCAAATAGTCCGTATCTTGTAGTAAAACCAGTCTTTTCCCTGTCTTGTTCTTGAATCTTGAGCTGATGATAACCTGATCGGAGGTCAATTTTTGAGAATACCTCGGCTCCTTTTAACTAATCAAATAAATCATCAATTCTTGGCAGAGGGTATTTGTTTTTAATAGTCACGGCATTCAAGGTTCTGTAGTTTACACACATTCTCAAACTTCCATCCTTTTTCTTGATGAACAAAACTGGTGCGGACCATGGAGAGACACTAGGTATTATGAAGTCTTTTTCTGCCAATTTATCCAATTTCTTCTTGAGCTCTTTTAGTTCACTAGTTGCCATCCTGTATTGTGGCTTAGTCATAGGCTTGGTTTCAGGTACCAATTCTATGGCAAGTTCAATTCTTCTATCTGGAGGTCTTCCGGGCAGTTCTTCGGGAAACACATCTAGATATTCCTCAATCACTAACATCTGCATGGTGGCTTTCGAAATAACACCGTTAATCTTCTTTTTCTATTCTTCCATTAAGGAATGATCTGTTGTAATTGAAACTTCTTGGCCGTTCTGAATTTTTCAATGTTATTGGCTTCTTCTCACAATCAATTGTGGCCTTGTATTTTGATAACCATCTATTCCCAAAATAACATCTATGCCCTCCATCTGAAGTACCAGCAATTCTATTGTGAATCTAACCCCTTGGATTTCTAGGATTAGGCCACTACACTTATATTGGGATTTCATTCTAGTTCTGGGTGTTTGCAACACATAGGAATTTGGTAAAGCAATAAAAGGCAAACAACTCTCCATGGCAAAATCTAAAGAAAGAATGGAATGGGTAGCTCCTGGGTCAAATAAAACTAGAGTTGATCTTGCATGAAGTAGAAACATATTGATAATGACATCGATGGCTTCTGCTGCATCTTGGGTGGTGA
Source organism: Phyllostachys edulis (assembly GCA_036346405.1). Lineage (NCBI taxonomy): Eukaryota > Viridiplantae > Streptophyta > Magnoliopsida > Poales > Poaceae > Phyllostachys > Phyllostachys edulis. The sequence continues at coordinate 33,606,509 of CM070565.1, read as the reverse complement.
TGTGATAAATTTTTCCTTGTGTTGGTGCCAGTGTTGATTGCCCTCCTCCTGAAAATTGTCTTGGCTTCCTGGGTTGGCCCCTAGGCTGTAGCATTCCCCCTCTGTTGGCTTGGATGGTGGGAGGGGTTCGGTTGCTTTGTGCTTGACCTTTTACTTGGGCTTTCGCTGCATCTAGTGATATATTCTTTAATGGGCTTTGTCCTTTGAAGTGACCCGGCTGTCCACAATGATAACAATTTGAGAATCTCTAAGGACAATCCCTCTGATAGTGATTTCCTCCACAAGTGTGACATTGAATTGTGACTGGTCGACTCCCACTGAAAGGTGGTCTTGAAGCTGGATTCAGGGGTGGTCTTGGCTAGAATCTGAAGGGTGGTGGTGGCAGCATCCTTCCTCTTAGTGCACTTGCCGAAGGTGTCATTTGTTTTGCCTTTCTTTTTCTGGTTTCTTCTAATTCTCCTCTGGCTTCCTCTGAGATCAGTAATTTATTTACCATAGATGCCAGATCATTAAAGTCAAGAGCTGAAATGTGGAATTTTAGTGACTTCTGCAATCATTTTGAATTTTTTTTTCCATCTTTTTGGCTTCTATGTCCACATCTTGTGGGGCATACCGTGCCAATTGGTTCAATTGGTGTAGGTATTCAGTCACAGTACATCCCCCTTTCCTGAGAGCAAGAAACTCTCGGTGTTTAGTAGCAATCGTGCCTGAGGGAACATGTGCCTTAAGGAATGCTTCCTTAAATTGTATCCTGGGTATGTCTCTGTTTGGGTGAAGAGTTTGGTGGTTCATCCACCAGGCTGTTGCCTATCCTTACAGTTGATAAGAAGCAAATAAAGTCTTCTCCTTGCCATTGCATTGTATGGTATCTAGTTTTCTTTCTATGTCCCTTATCTAGTCAACGGCTGCCAAGGGTTCTGGTGATGCTGAGAATACTAGGGGCCTTGTCTTCTGGAAATCCACCCATCCAAATCCCAGGGTTGTCCCATTACTATATCCGGGGTAAGGTCCAGCTGGTGGTCTGGCAGCAATCTACTTAGGGAGTCTGATGTCTTGTTCCATCATCCTTGCTTGGTTCTGTTCAGCTTGGTGTTTGTGTATTTCCATCATAGCCATTACTTCTGCCATGCTTGACTGATGTTCTACTCTATCTCTTTTATTCTGGTGGTTGTTGGTGTCATTTCTTGTTCTTCCTCCTGAAATTTTGAGAATGTAATTCTATAGCGGTTTTGACCAAATTGCAGAAAGATAAGTAAGATTTTGGCTTAAGTTGAGTGATGAGATAAAAGGTAAGGATTGAGATGAAGAGAAGGAGATGAATTTTGACAAGGATGGTATACGGGTATTGGTAGGGAAAACAAGATGTTATATTTCACACAACTTACACAAATAGCTTACAAAAGCTAGATATATACTACTTAGAGTACATTACACAACCTTTATTACATGCACAAAACGTACTAGGCTAGGGTGACTTTACAACACACTAACGTGTTCTTCCGGCAGAAGATGACCTCCTTCACTCTCCATTGGATGGAGAATGACAGGTGGTGTAGATGATTCTTTCCATTGGTTCTTCTTCCTCTTCAGTCTTGTCCTCCTTCTAGCTGAATGTCGGGTCTCCCACTTTTTCCTTCCCCTTGGCGAAAGCAGATGATCTTCGGAACAGAATATGAAAGTTGCACGCTATACTATATGCCAGGATTAACAAATGAATGGTACAGTTTTACCATTACATGTATATATATGTGGATATAAAAATTGGATTGAAAGCAATATAGTATTTAAAATAGTAAAATAGTAATGTGTATAACAACAGGGGTTTACAACATCCATAATTACCAACTTAACATCTATAAAACTCCACTTATGCCTCATGTATTGGGATCACCCGTGAACACAGCTTCATTAACCGGAAGCACAGTGTATTCAAATACTATTGATTTATACTCTGCGGAGTTGCCCAACTTTACCCACAGGATATCTCAAGCTCATACGGTCAAACTATATGCATGCAACCAGATAGTGTGCGACTGAGTCGAGATAACAATGTCTTTTCCACTTCTCAACCTCTTTAGTCTCTACCCGGTAGGTTCAAGGTTAATACAGCCATCGGGAAACCACTGGCCAATGGTAGAATGCACGATCCGATGCTGACTTGTCCATACTGTTGTGTAGTTCAGCGAGTGCCCTAACCAGCCTACTCCTGACTCACCCCCATTCCGTGACTGCTCTATTACACAAGAGCGGTTGACATCCTGTAGATATTCCATTGGAAGAGCAGTGTACTAAGCCAAGATGGATATACCACACCTGTGGTTGAGCAAGATCTGTGTCTGTTACTTGGCATAAGGTTCTTGTCCTTACTTAACATCCAGTGAGGCGATGGATCATTTACCAACTCGTGGATGTCCACCTCTAGGTCTCACCGATGTCTCACTTTTATCAAGTATATTGGGTTGTCCATCCTTCTGGTATCAACCCTCAACTTTCCACCAAAAACCTATTGGTGTAATGCCAACCACCCTTATCAGTGTTTAGAAGAAAGCTTTTTGTGACATTGTTGAATATTTGCTATTATTTTATCTGGTCTAGACTTGTCAAGGTGAATATGGCCTACAAGAATAAGAGGGTTTGTATGTGGGGTGAGGGGTTTTACCTATTCAACATGGCATTCCAAGGTATTATTTCTTGATTGAAATAATAGGCTAAAATATAATAATGAAAGGTAATAATATCAGGATTTATTGGGAGTTTGTTATAACTGAACTGAATCGAGAATGGGCTTTATGGGTTCGAGACGGTCAAAATGGTATAATATGTCGAAAATGGGTTCTAATGAACAATGTTTGGGCTAGTACTGTTCATGTCGGGTTAAGGTTCATGAACAATATTGGGTAGGGTTGAATAGTGCTTGAAATTTGAAAAGAATGGGTCGGGTTATGTTATATGCGATGAGTGGGTTTTACTATGCTGGCTATGAACAGTAGTGGGTTATAGTAATGGGCTTGGCCAGTTGGGTCCGATGGCCAAACAGGCTGGCCTTAAAGGCCTGCTTGGTTGCAATAGGGGCAAGGAGAGGAACTCGCTTGCTATAGTGCCCGAGCAGGAAAAATGTCAGTGGCGGTGATTGTGGCGATGGTGGTGGTCAACGGTGATAGTGGGTGGTGTCGGGAGGTTCCTGGAGGCAAGGGCAATCCATTTTGGGACTTCGGATGTGCCGAGGAGGTGGGGTGAAGGGTGAGCGGTGGTGGAGGCGCACGGCCAAAATTGAGGCATGGTGCGGCGGCACTCTGGCCATGCTTCGGCTAGGGTGACGAGTGCTTGAGCATCAGTGGCCCAGGGAGGGTGGTGGTGTGGGCTAGAGGTGCAATATGGTGGGCTGTCCACATGCACCGTGGATGGCGTGGTGGTGGGGGCCGGTGTGTAATATCCCAAATTTTAATTTTTTCTCAAAATAAAATTTAATTATTTTCCTTCAATTTTCTGAATTTTTCCAGGACTTAAAAATATTTTCTCTAATTAGTTTGAAGCCAAAATAATTTAATTACAAAATTAAATAACAACTTTAAGTTGGAAATATTTTATTTAAGTCCTAAATGTCTCTAGGAATTTCTGTGAATTTTTCTGTAATTTTTTGAATTTATTTTCTATTTTCTAGAAGCTAATTTGATTTAACCGAGTTTTTGAAAGCAACAAATCAAAAGATATTCGAAAATCTCTTTTGGGCCCAAACCTCCCTCAGCCCGTTTCTATTTCCACATGCGCGCAGCCCAGCCTGCGCTCACTTCTCTCTGTCTCATTGACACGCGGGCCCGACGTGTCTGCCTCTCCTCTCTCTTTCTCTTTTCTCTCTTTGACGCTGGGCCCCACCTGTCAGACCCATCGTCTCCTTTCACCTTCGTCTTTGTGCTCGGCTCCGCCATTGCTAGGGCTTGGAAGTTCCATCCAACAACAAGCAAAACAACCCGATTTTATTGTGCCAACGTCGCTAATCTTATCCCCTTATCTCCCCGCACCTGAATCAAACTTCACCTTATCTCGTATCACCGCCAATCTCTGTTTTTGTCGCGTAATCCAAAACAAACCCTAACGACTCGTCGCCGATTCGACCACCCCCGTGCACTATAAAAGGGCACCCCAGGTGCGCCTCTACCTCGTCATGTCTCCGTAGCCCTCATAGCCTCCCGCCGCCTCTAGCCACCGGAATTCGAGGTTTAGTTCGCCAGCCGCCAAAGCTTCACCATCAAATTGCCTCGTCGTTGACGACGCCCCTCGACCGTCGACAACGCCATTTTCATTGCCGTGCCACACTCTACCTCAGGTGCTCATTCACGCTGCCAAAAGGTCACCAGAACCCCATCACCATCGAGACCCGAACTGTAATACTCCAAATTAATTCGGAAGAGAATATTCGAATTAAGAGGGGGGATCAAATAGAGAATAGTTTAATCATCAGTTAGAGTGGGGGTTTTCAGCATAATTGGGACAACCTGGGCCTCGGGCCTTGGCCCAGGAGGCCCATGAGGGGTTGGCCACTAATAAAAGGAGGGGGAAAACCCTATTCTCTACTGTAGCATGCGTGCTACAGTACACACCGCCACTGTAGCACTACCATGGTGTCTCCTCCCTATGGCAGCCCTTGCCTCCATCCCCCGCTGCTGTTGCCGGCCAAAGAAGGGAAAAGAAGAGAGAAGAGGAAGAAGAGAGGAAGGAGAGAGATCGTTGGTGCATGATCGTCGTGCTCAGTAGGTTCTTCATCGTTTCGTCAAGGGTAACCGCTGTTCCCCCTTGTTTAGATGCTTAATTAGTTGTTTTAGCAATATTGGTAATTAGGCCTGTTCAGGACAGTTCGTGTTAGATTGACATTTTGATATAGTTACGAGCAGTTTCAGTTCTGGATGTCTCCTAGAGTAATGTAGAGGACGTCGCCATCTTTCCGTGAAGTACCAGAACACGGTATTTGGAACTCTCTAGCAGAAGTTATGATTTTATTAGTGGGACTATTCTGCAGATTTGTTGGTTTTCTAACAGGTTTTAGTAATCTAGGTTAAGTGATTAGTTAAATGGATAATTAGAGAAGCTCAGTATAATGAAAGTTGTAGATTATTGTCTCTGCTTTTCAGAAAGCTCAAGAACACGAGATTTGGACACTCGTACTGAAAGTTATGGTATTTTTAGTGTACTGTCCAGAGAACCCGACGTGAATTTGACGTTTTGTTAAGTAGCTCGGTAGGGACAATAGATGGCCGATTCAGAAGGGCTCCTCAACTAGGTTTAGTTGAGGAAATTAATTACCTTTCCAGAAAGTCCAATAAAACCTCATTTGGACTCCTGTAGTAAAATTTATGTATTTTATAATATGGTTGTCCACAGAGGGGACAGATCGATCTTTAGGAGTTGGAAATTGGGAATGCGCTTGAGAGTATAGCAAGTTCGTTTGTGTTATTATTTATGTTTTGGTCTAGTATGATTGTCTTAGCGTGGTTTATAATTATATTCAGGTGGGGGATTGGTCCCGGGGGCAGCGCCCTCTTCTTAATCCACCGTTCCCTTGCAGTTGAGGCAAGCATTCTGGTTGTAGTATAATTATGAATGTTTGACTGTGAGTGATTGCGTTTATTCATATTGGCTATGCATGAATGATAGTGTGTTGGGTACGAATAAAATTGGTGAATGCATGAGTTATGACTGAAGATTACTTATATATGTTGTTGATGCACTACATGTTAATTAAGTTATGAGATTTTGGTATGTACTTGTTGATTCACATGTTATTTAAAGATAGAGTTCTAGTACATGTGCATATTGAGAGCATACCTTGGACTTGGTCACGTGGTGACCAAGTATGCATTTTTGAGGTGCCCGTCATGTAGATGACGGGCTTGTGGTCTCCACATTCTTGGAATGTGGGCATTGAGAAGAGGTCCCCATCATGAAGATGATGGGCTATGGTCCCTATACTTGTGAAGTATAGGCTCTTGGTCCCTGTGCTAGAGAGCATGTGCAAGGGTATACATCGACGGTTGTATACCCCGCATTACCGGTAAAATCTGAAAAGAGTAAAAGAGAAAAAGATGCATTGCTCATTTGCATTACATAAACATGTGAGTTGTTTTAGTGTAATGTTTCTTATAGTATGTTAATGCTATAACTGTGAGCTTAGTGTTCCTTTATTGATACTTCTTTGAGTCTTTGGGCTCATTCTTGCTTTCTTTGTGTTTTCAGGTACCACTTGCAAGAACGGCATGTATGGGAGGGAGTAGGCTTGCTTGGATGCACTCACTACCACTCACTTTAAAATAGGAATATCATTTAGCTCATACTCTAATAATAAACAAACTGCTTGAGATTTAAATATGGCTATGTTTGGTCGTTTTGGATTATTTGTAATAATGAGAGTAGCAAGTTTTGATTATGCTTGTTAATGCTTTAGCTGAATAGACAATTTTGAATGACTTAATGAATTTTGGATATTGAGATATTGATTATGATATGTGCAAATGTTAGAACCTCCAGTATACTCAATTATACAAAGGAGGTTCTGCTGAAATTTGGAATTAAGCCTTACGTTTTAATTAGTTATCTTGATTATTTAGTAGCATTCCAGGCCATTGTTTGGCTAGGGTGTTACAGTTGGTATCAGAGCGGGCTGTAGGTCCATGGTGATTAGATTAATTAAAATTTGCTAATGGCTAATCAACTTAAAAGTTTGACACACTGGTGCATAGTAGGATGGGATGGGCTAATCATTGTATCATATTGATGATTGCTGATATGAAATGCGTATGATTGCTTATTAATTGATTATTACGAATATTATTATGTGGGGATAATCGATGTTGAGAGGTTGAGGTTGTGGTTGTTGCCCTAGGCTTTACCAGGTTACACCACTATTCGTGGAATGTGAATAGAGAAGTGCTACCTCAGATATCTTATTACAGGCGTAGATAGTGAGTATCCTTAGAGAAGTTGTTCTCTTCCTTGACTTTGAATTTGGTCAACTCTTGTCCAGTTGGGCTTGATGAGTTTCTCTTGGGTTAGTAGTTTTTATTCTAGTCAATGTGTTTCTATTGATTTAATTTGACCCTTAAAGCGAACATTGTTTTCCAACTGTTGAGCCGCTTGCGGTTGATGAACCTTCATTGGATAGTGGTTACAATGCAGTTGACGGGTTTTAATTGGTTTGTACTTGTTTTATAGAGAAAATATTGTCTTTTCTGACTCTTGAGCTATTCTTGCTACTTGTAAACGTTGTCATTGACAATATTGTTCCTCTTCATGAGAGTTCTACCTTCTTGTTGGCAAACTTGACCCATTTGTTCACTTGGTGTTTTAGAAAATAGAAAGTATCATTTACAAACTTCATTGAAGTACGTCTCGACTTTCCGCACTTCTTTTGGAGTAGTTGGAATGTTGAAGTTTAGTGCATCTTCTTTGAGAAAGAAAGTATCAAAACTATTTTCAAATGTTTTGTTGTGCGATGTGAGTGGTTTTAAGCATAAAAGATAAATTGATAATGTATGAGTTATCAAGTTGGGTCTGTAGTTTGGTGCGTAATCGATCTTAACCAAGATCCTTGGAAGTGAAGTTGATAGATTTGATGATGTTATGGAGTATTTACATGATGAACTTGTTAAATGGTATGACCATTCATACTAGGAATCCAACACTTATTAAGAGGTGTGATATATTGATGATTTGGTCTGATCATTAAGATGATGGAATTCGATAGATTTATTGGATAATTTGGAGTAAAGTATCTCAATGGATTTGTCTACCCATTAGTGATGACTATGTTACGGATGTGATTGAGCGATGACTTAGAGGATATTAATCCGAGAATTTTCATAAGTGACTACTTGATGATTATACTTAATTGCTAGATTGAAACATGTATATCGATTAGATGGATGTTGAGGTAGTACCTTGTAAACCCGGTGATTAAAGGAGATGATGTTATTAAATCAGTAGTTAAACTCGAGCATAAAGTGGAATGTTGACTCGTGTTATAAATGGATTTGTGATTTGTAAATAATGATGGGACCCTATTTGCATACGTGATAAATACAATTGTCAATTGTTAATGATAGTTGAAGTGGGTGTTGAGCAACACTTATGGTTGAATGGATGAATGAATAAGTGGTCTCGGATAGTGTGCCTTGTGAAATTGTTATTTGATAGCATGATTTTAATAAAAGAGGTTTGTTTCAACCTTGTGCTTTGTGTCTCCTTTGGAGAGGTTTACGATGGATAGTAGGTATGAGGATTCTTATTAATAATGTATTATCTCACTGTTAGTGTGATTGTTAGTAAGGAATTATGAAGATGATATTGAATGTTTTGTATAAAGGAATTGGGTCGCTCGCCTAATATTGATTAAATGAAAATGCTTCTAGTTTCGTGTTGTGATCTTTCAAACCTCATGTTGACGTGGTAGCTGATATTGTTTGGAGCAAAGTGACATGCTGAGATGTTTTATTAGTTCCTAAGTGGTTTTTGTGTTGTGGTCTTGAAATCTCTTCTTGTTGGAGTTGGCATGGTGATGTTGTAACTAACAAAAGTCGTTTTCTTTGTTAAAGGAAAGAGTGAAGTAGAAGTATTTGAGATTTAAGTCAAGTTTTGTAACTTACAGTTTATATATTTTTTTGCCTAAACTTTCTGTTTTTGCCCAACAAAGTTTCTGAATTCCAAAAGCAATGCTTTATTCTCGTTTGAGGTTTGATATTCTCTGCTTGTGGGACGTGTGCCCTCATCTCTGATCTCATCTTTGTTTTCCGGGATCATTGCTATTTGATTAATTCTCTTGATCTGGTAACTACTGTAAGTGGTAACGTTTTTCGATGTGTTGAGATGTATCTCTATTTGCCTCTTCTTCTAAGGAAGGGTTTACCGAATTGTGTTGCAAAGTCTTTTCGGTAATGTTTTGGCAAGTAGTTAATGGTGGTCTAGTAGATGTCTGTGTGAGCCTTTAGGTGTCAAGTTGTTGGAGAGGCATTGAGTAATAAATCGATTTATTAGAATAGTCCTTGGAGAGGAATTGATTTAAATATAATGTTGTCTTTGGAGTTAACAGATTTCGTTATGCATGACTAGTAGGACCTACTGATGAGGTGTGGTCCAAGATCTTGTGTTCATTTTGATAGAACATTAGAATTAGCAAGTATGGAAATCTTGATCAGTTTATTAGAGTATCGTAATTGGGTACTCGGTAAGATTGTGTAGAAGAATTGATGGTGAAGTCTAATGAGAGTAGTAGTGTAGTGAAATCTAATAGTCGTGTAGCTAAATTTGATTGATGTGGGTTAGAGAAGGTCTAAGATTGGTGAAATGAATCGCTTTAGGCGGTTACTTGATTAGTGATGAATGTTGATATTAATAACTGAGGTTATTGTTGAGCTGTGTGAAACTTTACTAAACGAATTTGAGGATTTCCTATCAATTATACCAGAAATTCAAGGTAGGAGACTTGGAGGTTAAATTTGGGGCTTGCTTTTTATGCTAGGACCTTGGAGACCCAATATTATGTGTAGAGGTGGATGAGCAGGTTTAATTTTGAATAGTGTGTTGATTTTTGACAGAATACTTTGGGTAAAGTAAATGAGTATGTATGCTGAGAATTTGAAGTAGATTATCTTTAATAGAATGGGATGATGTGGTTGTGGGTAAAAAATCTCTATTGAGGTGTTGGAAACCATTGGTCGAAATAATTCCTTTGGTATAGGAGTGGACTAGAGAATCTTTTTGTGGATTAGTAGAGTCCCTCTAAATAAGTATGGTTGTTCTTTCGGTTTGAGGATCGTTTTGGGATTGTTGGTTAAGAAGAAGGAGTTAGTGTGATAAATCTGGACACCCATGATCTGGAAAAAGGGTTTATTTCTTAAAAGTGCATCTGAGAAAAGAATGTTCTCTCAAGTAGAGAAGTGCTCTATTGGTTCTTGTTTGAGTTGGATTTTTATGATGGAGATCATGTATAATTTGAGTTGACTTATATTGGCAAGGTGGTTCTGTCTGGTTCAGGAAAATAAATGAAGTGTTAGATTTGAGTGTTCGAGTGATTTCTTTTTGGCTTGTGTGGAATTTATTTGCAAACTGCCTAGTTGAGTGCGAAAAGGTTTTCATGGGGAATCTTCGATTTTTGATTCAAGTGTTTTGGAGGAAAGTTGGTATTGCATTGTGAATCCTTTGTCTTTAGTTGAATTTGAATATTAAAGTTTGATTAAAATAAGTTGTGTTGCACGTCCCTGCTTAACGAAGACCCTCCTGGTTAGGATGAAGAGATCGACTGAAGATAGAATGAGCGTTCCATTGAGAGACCATGTGGTCGTGTCTCCATGAAAGTGATGAGTAATTGACAAAGGTTTTAGGTCAGTCGAGTTTGGTTTGTGTGGTCGGACCTTGTCGTTCTTGCGGTTCACGCTGCTGTGAAGTCATTCGAAATTTGTCGGGAAAATCGGAACGACCGGCGTGTTATGGGCGGTACGACCGCAGGGCGGTTGTACCGATTGGTAAATGGCGGTTGAAGAATTCCAGAGAAGTTGTTTTTCGAGTTCTGGTCTTCATTGAAAATCGGAACGACCGCAGGTATTGGAGCGGTACGACCGGAGTGCGGTTGATCCGCTGGTAACATGGCGGTTGTACCGATTGTATTGTGAGTTTCGGCCATTTTGGTGATTTGAGTTTTGGGATAGGTCATATCCAGGTGTGTTCATGCATATGTGTTGCATATTGCATGTTTGAGCTAACGTTGGGTCAAGTTGTGAAGAACTTGTTCCCGGTTTCGTGTTTCTTATGCGTGTGGCCGCGGGACGTCGAGTGGAGTCGTGGCGAGACACGGTGGACTGGACTAAGCGCAGGTGGCGCTGAGGTCAGAACGGTCAGGATGTGTCGAAGACGACGTGGACTCGAGGTGGTTGCGAGGCGTGCGAGACAAGGAGCGCGGAAGCTTCCCGGAAGGTGCGAAGGGCGAATCGAAATTCGCAAAGTCGCACAAGCGGAGCGAGCTCCGTTGGACTTAGCGGGCGAACGGGAGGAGACCCGTTAGCCAAGGCTATATAAAGGATTGGAGGGGCTGCATGCCCTCTTGAGCACTTGGGTGGAATTAGGGTTTTAGAGTCAAAAGAGGCTTTGTGGGTGTTTCTCTTTTGCTCTTTAGTGGTTGAGGGTGGTTGGTTGAGGCAGTTTGGTGCTCCCTGCTTGTCCCCTTCGTAGCTCTCCAATGTGAGTTCTTGGCTTAGGGAGAGGGAGAGGATGGATTGATGAACTTGTAATCATTCCTCTTGTTCTAATGTCCATGCGTATGGGGATGTATCTCTTTGTATTTCGCTCTTGATTCAATGAATGGAAATCAAGTTTTCTTCTATTAGTGCTCTCTGTTCTTCGTTCTCCTTTTTGTGATTTTTGGGGCTTTCTTCAATCCGGGAGTTTTGCTTGGTTCTTCCTCTTGATCCTGCTTTGGGACATGTGGGAACCTATCTAAGGTCATCTAGATCATCATCCACCCACGAGCAAGTCGTTAGATCAAGTTTTGATTTTTGCCCGGTTTTGAACCCACCTTCGTTCAAATGCAAAAGGATAGGAACCTTGGCATGGATCTCAGAAATCGTTGCTTGGAATAGGTTCCTAATATCTTCAGGAAGGTGTGGTTCAATTTTGGTCAAGTTTGGCCGTGTAGATCAAAAGTTTGATCGATTTTCGTTTTGAAACCCGAGCTGATTTTACCTGCTCCAGGACAATCGGAACGACCGGCCGTAACACTACGGTTGTACCGCACTGCGGAACGACCGGCCGTTTGCCTGCGGTTGTTCCGATTTCCCTGAGTTTCTTCAGAACTTCGATTTTGTTTCTTTGTTTGTGGGGGTGAGAGTGGATTCAACATAAGACTTCCTCGTGCTTAATCTTTGATCTTCATAGCTCTCATAGCTATTGGAGTGATTTACAAGTTGAATCCATTCTTTGCGAAAAAGTTTATGTGCTCCTATTCACCCCCTCTAGTCGCCTTTCCGGTCCTTCAATTGGTATCGAGCGGTTAGCTCTTTTCAATAGATCTTAACGGTCTCAAGAGCCGTGGCGATGGACAAGTACTCGACCAAGCCGCCTGCTGATGGCATCGATTACCCTTCGGAAGAGCCGAATGGAGACATACATCGAGCCGGGGTATGCCATCTGGCGAAAGGTCAAGGTTCGATTATTGTTCTGCCGATGAGAACATCAATGCCGGAACATGGTTGATGTTGAGGCGAATGCAAAGGCAAGGAACATCATCATCTAGGGTTTGAGTCGTAGTGAGTTTGACCAAGATATCTCACTGTCGTCCGCCTCACGATATCCGGGTGACCCTCGACGATACCATGAGGGCACCACCCAGATCAAGACGGTTCGACAGACCGGTTCAAACGAGAATACAACAAATTTGAGATGCTTGTGGTGAGTCCCTAGATGAGTGCTTCAGACGTTTTCACAAGATCTTGAGCAACCTCCGAGCGGTTGGTCTCACATACCCGACTTCGGACAATGCTCGTCGGATGCTCACGGACTCGTCTGCGTGTTTGGGAGATGAAAGTGACCACCATCAAAGACACGACAGACCTCTCGACCTTGACTCTTGATGCGGCCAGACTCACGCCTCAAGACTCACGAGATTGACGTTGTCTCGTGAGGTCGAAGTCACATCGATGGCCTTGGTCACCGATCGATTCAACTTTCGAGTCCTCTTGCAATTTCTCCTTGTTGCTCTCTCGTGACATAAGCGATGATCGTTAGAGCGACTTGCGGATGAGCGACTTGCCCTCCTTGCTCGTAGATTCTCCCACGCTTACAAAGGGAGGAGGGACGAAAGAGAGGAGGACCCGTGATTTGCTTCGAGTGTGGTGGCCCCAACCACATTCGGCAAACCGCCCTAAGCCGGAGAAGGGCAAAACGACTACGGCGGTTCGGGCAAGAACGACTACACCGACAAGAACGCAACAAGAAGCCTCCGGCTCGGACGCCCAAACAAGAAGAAGTTCGCAACCGGCAAAGCCAAGAAGCTCTTCCACGCGTCCTCACCGCCTCGACGACCTCGACCTCGGCGAGGTGGAGGGATGGAGCGACGATGGCGGACGGTGACCAAGAGCCCAAGCATAGTGGCGGCGACTTCTCGGCATGTGCTTCATGGCCCTCGAGGGCGAACTTCGTGACAATGAACAGTACTCCGACTTCGGACGAGGTAGATCCCACCTCTGAACAGCTCAATCATGCTTTTCTTAAGCTAGGAGGTTTTCATGCTAAAGCTAAGGCTAGGTGTCTTTGAGTTAGAGAAGGAAATAGATAGACTGTCACTCGAGATTATTGCTCTTACATCTGCTCCTTCTAGTGATGATTGTGATACATGCTCTGCTTTCTTTGGTTGATATGGAGAAGTTAAGGACCTCACATGATAGTATGTCCTCCGAACTTGATAGTGTTAAGGTGGAGAATGTTAGTCCGCTTTGAGTTAGAGTTGAGTAGGATGGTACATTACCCTACTTATTCTTGATGAGACTACTTCTCCCACCTCATGTGAGGGTAAGGACATTGTTGCTAGAGGATCTTATGCCATGCTCCTTGATCTGCTTGAGTCTTGTGAAAATTGCAATAACTTGAAGATGAACTTAAAGCAGGCAGATCATAAAATTCTTTGAACTACAAGCTTCTTTACTTGAGCCGATTGTTTCATGCTTGAACTGTCCTAAGTTAAGCTGCTTGAACTTGAGGTCGTCTCCAAACATTTCAAGATATGATTGATCATGAAAGGAAGTTGGCTCGGTTTGCTTCTAAGGACCTGTTAGCTCACCATGCATTAAGTGTAACAAACTAAAATCGACTTGATTGCTTTGGATGAGAAATGTGTGAAGCTAACTAAGGACCTTCTAGAGAAGCCACATTGTGCTTGCAATATGATTGTGGAGAAGGGGAGAAGCCTCGGGGTAAGGATAAGACGCTAGCAACGTGAACCAAGCGGCTAGCGATGGGATCTGTCCCTTGAGTCGGTTGTGCTTGCACAAGCCATTCTTCCCTCTATTCTTTGGTTCTTCTTTTGCTCCCTTACCTTCTCATTGTCTCTTCTTCCCCTCGCTCTTCTTGCACCTCTCTCTTTCGGAGTGTCGAGACCTTATGAACACTCTCGAGAGATTTGTAGGAGGCAAGAAGAAGCTCAATCTTATTCTAGACCAATCTAAGATTTGCAGATTTAATCGTGGTCTAGGATATGACCTCTTTGAGGACATGAGGAAGCATCCACCGCCGTGCTCGGACCCATAGCACTGGTGTGATCGAGATCGAGCCAGGACCGAGAAAGTCCATTTCAAGTCGGCGGGCTATGTCCAGGATTTCGACAAGAAGGTAATTTCACATCTTCGCTTCTACCTCTCGAAGGTGAAGTATCACCGCACCTTCGTCGAAGGATGGACACATAGTCGTCGATGCTTCAGCGCCAAGATCGCGTAGAGACCATGTTGAGTCTCTTAGGCGATTCGTGGTCGACCCCGGACCTTGAGTGCACCTAAGACCAACACGAGGTCTAGGCTTGTTTCTTCGATGGGTTTGTGCAAAGATCGAGGACTTGGTTTTCCGAAGTTTTCGGTTTTCGTCCTCATGTTGCTTTCGATCGTGACTTCCGCCGTCCCGAGGGTAGATCTCGTTTTCCTATCGAGATAGCTACCATGGCGTGTTCAAGATGTTGCGTGTGCTCGACTCGCTCCTTCGTAGCGATCGAACCCAAAGAACGACTTCGGTCTACTCTTAGACCTTCGCTTTGAGTTCTGAGAGCGAGGGTAGATAGAGGTCGATCGTGCTTGACTACTTCATCGCCGACGTGTTACTCAAGATTGGGTGCCAAAATCATTGTTGATTTATCCCGATCGAGACTTTACTCTGCTTGACTCAGTTCGCCGGTAGGGAAGGAGAAGGTTTGGCTTGTAGACTCGGTTGTTCTCGTCATATGACCGGAGACTCCGTTGGTTCTCCTCCTAGCCCGCGCTCCGGTGATGAGTCGATCACCTTCGAGGCGCTTCGTGCAGACGCGTCATCGCCAAAGGTGTCGTATTAATGCTTCTTTTATTCTTAAGGATGTTGCCTTGGTTAGTAAGCTGCAAAGACAATTTGCTTTCCGTTTCTCACCACCGATGGCGGTTTCGAGGTGAGCTTTAAGAAAACAATTGCAAAATTCTTGATTCTTCTAGTAGTCCGGGTTTATGGATTTCTCGTTATGGGAGGATCTTTCGTGCTGATTTTTCCGATTCTTCCGTGATCCTCTCCGGTGTTTGGTTGCTTCGAGTCCCGCGATCTCTCCTTCGGCATAGGAGACTTGGTCATATTGGATTTGACCATTTGACCCGAAAGTTAGCGACCATGATCTCATTAAGTGGTCCGCCAAACTCAAGATGGTCAAAGATCTTGTTTGCACTCCATGCTTAAGACACGGCAAGATGGTTCTTCGCTTCTCATCCTCCCGGTCCGATTATTATGACCGATGACCGACATTGCTCCACATGGACACAGCTTGGACCGGCTCGAGTCTTGATCGGCAGGAGGGAAGTGGTATGTTCTTGTTGTGGTCGATGACTTCTCGAGGTACCCTTGGGTGTTTTCTTAGCCTCGAAGGACGAGACATTTACACATTTCGAGGTCTTTTAGTAGGTTGTCTGTTGAGCTCCGGGTGCCTTACGAGCGATCCATGATGACAATGGCACGGAGTTCAAGAATTCCTACTTTGAGAGTTTCGTGGTGAGGCAGTGTAGAGCACCGCCTCTCTTCTCCATATGTTCCTCGGCAAAATGGCGTTGTGGAGAGGAAGAACCGTACCTTGGTCGAGATGGCGGGCGATGCTTGATGAGTACTCTACGCCGAGGAAGTTTTGGGTGAGGCCATTGCGACCGCGTGCCATGTTTGAATCGAGTTTTTCTTGGGCACTCCTACACCGCACTTCTTATGAGTCGAGATACTGGCGTAAAGCCAGCGTCTCTCATTTTCGTGTGTTTGGTTGCAAGTGCTTTATCTTGAAGTGCAGGAACCTAGACAAGTTCGAGTCACGTTCCTGTGACGGTATCTTTCTAGGCTACTCGACTTCTTCGCGGGCTTATAGGGTCTGGAACTGCGAGTCTAGCAAAATGGTAGAGACCTGCGAGGTGACTTTCGACGAGGCGGTCAGGGACTAGGCCAGATATCTCGAGTTCTTTAGAGCGGTCCGAGACCATCTTTGTGGATGATGAGGACGATGGAGATGACGGTTGTCTACGATCTGTCCCTCACACCACTCCTTGAGGTGCCGTCTTCCACCGCACCTCGAGGTGATCGACCCTGCCTTCGCTTCCTCTGGAGCTAGTGGCTCTGTTCCTACCTCGTCAGCTCATGAGGTAGAGGCCACTTCTTCATCTCTCCCAGGACCTCCTAGACACATCCAGAAAGTTCATCCTTCAGAGCAGATCATTGGAGATCTTTTCGAGCGTGTTACCCGCTCAAAATCTGGCTTATCTCAATTCTGTCTCCATTCTGCCTTCATTGCCTCCTTTGAGCCCAAAGATGTTTCTCATGCTTTATCTGATGAGTCCTGGGTCAATGCCATGCATGAGGAATTAGAGAACTTTGAGAGAAACAAGGTCTGGTCGCTTGTTGAGCCCCCACGAGGCCACAATATCATTGGAACCAAGTGGGTGTTCAAGAACAAGCAGAGTGAGGATGGGGTAGTCATCCGAAACAAGGCGAGATTGGTAGCTCAGGGGTTTTCCCAGGTTGAGGGTCTAGACTTTGAGGAGACCTTTGCCCCTGTAGCTCGACTTGAAGCCATTAGAATCCTGCTTGCCTTTGCAGCTTCTAAGGGTTTCAAGCTTTACCAGATGGACGTGAAGAGTGCCTTCCTCAATGGCCTTATTGAGGAGGAAGTCACGTCCGACGACCTCGTGTTTTGAGAACCCCAAATACCCTAACCATGTCTTCAAGCTTTCAAATGTTGTATGGACTTCTAAGAGGCTCCCTGAGCTTGGTATGAGAGGCTTAAGTCCTACTTGATAAGTCATGGTTTTGAGATGGGTAAAGTTGACAAGACCTTGTTCATCCGCCGGCATGGCACTGACCTTCTGCTCGTCCAGATCTATGTCGATGACATTATCTTTGGCGGCTCTTCCCATACTCTGGTTTCCCAGTTCTCGGATGTCATGAGCACCGAGTTTGAGATGAGTATGATGGGTGAGTTGACATTCTTTCTTGGCTTCCAAATCAAGCGGACTCGAGGGTACTTTTCTTCATCAGGCAAGTACACTCGTGATCTCTGAGACAACCGACATGAGTGATGGTAAGCTTTGTGTCGACTCCCATGGCTTCTACAAACCTATCTTGATCCAGATGAGGATGGCGAGCCGCTTGATCAAAAGGAGTTTCGCGGCATGATTGGCTCCCTCTTGTACCTCAACGCCTCGAGACCGGACATACATTTTTACGTGTGTTTGTGCGCTCGATTTCGAGCTTCTCCTCGCGATCTCACCGCCGGCGGTGAAGCGATCTTCCGCACCTTCGTGCTACCATTGACTATGGTATCTGGTACTCTTCCTCATCCTGTCTTTCCTTGAGAGCCTTTTCGGATCAGACTTATTTGGTCAGAGGATAGATAGGAAGAGCACTCGCACCGCCAATTTCTTGGCACTTCTCTTGTTTCTGGTCTTCAAGGAAGCGATGCAGTGTTACCTGATCCACCGCAGAGGCCGAGTACGTTCTTTGCGGCCGATTCTTTGTAGTCAAGTGCTCGATGGCTTCGACCTGCGGGACTTTGGGTTAGTTATCGATGTGTTCCACTCTTTTGTGATAACACTTCTGCGATTAACATTGCCAAGAACCCAGCAAAGATTCGGACCAAGCACATCGATATTCGTTTCCACTTCCTTAGAGACCATGTAGAGAAGGGCGATATAGTGCTCCGGCCAGGAGAGTGACCACCGTTGGTGACATTTTCACCAAGCCATTGGATAGTTCGAGGTTTTCACTCATGGGAGAGCTTGGGGTGGTTTGTCCTTATGGACTGTAGTGAGGGGAGCTTTGGGTTTCTTGCTCTACTATATTATTTATGCTCTTGCTCCTTGTTGTTGCATTGCTTTTTGGGTGCATTTGGGATCAGTCCTCCTAGCATAGATTAGAGTGCTTCTTTTGTCTAGTTGTTTAGATTTGCTCTTATCTTGTGATTCTAGGATCTTGCTTATTAGTATTACTTATCTCACTAGGTTGAGCTCACTCACTTCTTGTAGGTTCTAGCGAGGGTTGGGCCACCCTCGGGTAGACAGGGTACGTGTTTGCTCCTAGGTGTGTTAAGTGGGCAGTTGATAGTCCTAGAGTCATATGGGGTAGATGAGAGTCAGTCTGAGCCATAGTATTCTCTATATCTTATCTATGTTTTAAGGACTGCCTGTTTTATGTTTTCTTTGCCAGCTTCTCGATTTTTTTTTTGTTTTGGTTCAAGGGGAGTTCATTTGGGAGCTTCTGGAGCTTAATATTGACTTAACTCAACTTGAACTAAAAATTGCATCTAATGTTGAGGGGGAGCTGGATCTTCTGCATTTCTAGCATTCTGCATTGTAATATAACTACATTGAGCCTTGATTATTATCCTGCTATGACATGTTTACAATGCTTTACACCTTGCCATGACTTGTGCTTATTTGCTAGATTTATCATGACTTCATATGTGTAGCCTAGCTTTTGCCATGATAAGTTAATTAAAATTGCTCAACTTAAACTAAAACTTGTCATGTTAGCACTCGAGATTAGTCTTTCTTGAGCTATCCTTTTATGATTCATGCCATGTCAAATATTTGGGTAGAGTGATGAATCTATATTGAGCCTTAGAAAGAGCTATTTTAGTCTCTTGATGATGCATGAGTTAGTACAACTTGTTAAAAGGCAAAAGATCTCTTTTGTCGAAAAAACCGATCTCACCAATTCTCTCCTATGAGACGGCTTGCCATTGCACTTGGCATGAACTTAGGGGGAGTTTTGGGTGACCTAGACTATCTTCTTAAGCTTCTCGCTTGGAGTAGTCGCATAAGGCTTGAGACCTAGCACATGATAAAACAAAAATCTGGTTGGAAACCACCATGAATTTCAAAAGAAAATATGTTTCATGTGTTCAATGTGCTTAAAGCCACAAAAAGTATCATGTACTTTAACCAATGTTTCAATCTTGAGCATAGCACTCTATTTGGTCTCAATTTAAGCTTCTTAGTTCCGCTTAGCTTATTGACATGGCTGCATCATCCTTGGATATCTCTAGCGAGACTTTGCTCATTGATGACTTGACTTGCTCACATAATGTACCTCATTTTCAGATTGTCATCTATGTGTTCTAGCTAGCTTATACATATCTTGTCATGATCTAGATAGCCTTTTTATTAAGTTATGGCTTGGTGTATTACATGTTGGTCATTATGGATAATTCTCATGGCTCAAAATGCTTAAATAAACAAACTTCAGCCATTTTCATCCATTAACATGTCATATTCTCTCTATTGCATCTTGATGCGTTTATTGCCAAAAGGGGGAGAATAGAGAAGAAAAAGTCTGTTGGGAACAGTTTAGAGCTTTGGAGATCAATTTGCTCTTTCAGTTGTTGCTCTAGCGTTCTTACATCGACATGGTCATTAGCTTCATTTCATTTCTTGGACCATGTTGGATTCTTCAAACTCAAACTCTTCTTAAAAGCTTTTTCTGGGTTTGTCAATATTCTCATCAAGGGGGAGATTGAGAGACCATGTGGTCGTGTCTCCATGAAAGTGATGAGTAATTGACAAAGGTTTTAGGTCAGTCGAGTTTGGTTTGTGTGGTCGGACCTTGTCGTTGCGCGGTTCACGCGTTTTCGTGAAGTCATTCGGTCGTCGGGAAAATCGAACGATCGGCCGTGTTATGGGCGATACGACCATGAGGCGGTTATACCGATTGGTAAATGGCGGTTGAAGAATTCGGAGAAGTTGTTTTTCGAGTTCGGTCTTCATTGAAAATCGAACGGCCGCGAGTATTGGAGCGAGACGACCGAGTGCGGTTGATCCGCCGGTAACATGGCGGTTGTACCGATTGTATTGTGAGTTTCGCCATTTTGGTGATTTGAGTTTTGGGATAGGTCATATCCAAGTGTGTTCATGCATATGTGTTGCATATTGCATGTTTGAGCTAACGTTAGGTCAAGTTGTGAAGAACTTGTTCCGGTTTCGTGTTCTTGTCGTGTGGCTGCAGGACGCCGAGTGGAGTCGTGGCGAGACACGGTGGATCGGACTAAGCGCAGTGGCGCCGAGGTCGAACGGTCGGGATGTGTCAAGACGCGTGGACTCGAGGTGGTTGAGGCGTCTTGAGACAAGGAGCGGAAGCTTCCGGAAGGTCTGAAGGGCGAATCGGAAATTCGCAAAAGTCGCACAAGCGGAGCTGCTCCGTTGGACTTAGCGGGCGAACGGGAGGAGACCCGTTAGCCAAGGCTATATAAAGGATTGGAGGGCTGCATGCCCTCTTGAGCACTTGGGTGGAATTAGGGTTTTAGAGTCAAAAGAGGCTTTGTGGGTGTTTCTCTTTTGCTCTTTAGTGGTTGAGGTGGTTGGTTGAGGCGGTTTGGTGCTCCTCGCTTGTCCCCTTCGTAGCTCTCCAATGTGAGTTCTTGGCTTAGGGAGAGGGAGAGGATGGATTGATGAACTTGTAATCATTCCTCTTGTTCTAATGTCCATGCGTATGGGGATGTATCTCTTTGTATTTCGCTCTTGATTCAATGAATGGAAATCAAGTTTTCTTCTATTCGTGCTCTCGTTCTTCGTTCTCCTTTTTGTGATTTTTGGGGCTTTCTTCAATCCGGGAGTTTTTGCTTGGTTCTTCCTCTTGATCCTGCTTCTTTGGGACATGTGGGAACCTATCTAAGGTCATCTAGATCATCATCCACCCACGAGCAAGTCGTTAGATCAAGTTTTGATTTTTGCGGCTTTTGAACCCACCTTCGTTCAAATGCAAAAGGATAGGAACCTTGGCATGGATCTCGAAATCGTTGCTTGGAATAGGTTCCTAATATCTTGAGGAAGGTGTGGTTCAATTTTGGTCAAGTTTGGCCGTAGATAAAAAGTTTGATCGATTTTCGTTTTGAAACCCGAGCTGATTTTACTGCTCCAGACAATCGAACGACCGCCAGTAACACTACGGTTGTACCAAGATCATGAACGACCGCCGTTTGCTCGCGGTTGTTCCGATTTCGAGTTTCTTCGAACTTCCGATTTTGTTTGTTGAAATTTGTGGGGGTGAGGAGTGGATTCAACATAAGACTTCCTCGTGCTTAATCTTTGATCTTCATAGCTCTCATAGCTATTGGAGTGATTTACAAGTTGAATCCATTCTTTGCGAAAAAGTTTATGTGCTCCTATTCACCCCCCCTCTAGTCGCCTTTCCGGTCCTTCATCCATATGCTTGTATACAAACTATGTGGTTTTGTACCAAAGGGAAGGATAGCCCAAGGTACATTGGGTCATTTCTGGAAGTTGTGGGAATGTTTGAAGTTGGCAAATCGCTAGAACTGTATTGAGTCCATGCGCGGAGTATGCATCGTCTTGTTTGTTCCAAATTTTGAAGTTTCGCGGGAGCCGCTGACCTTTGAGTAGCATCCTGTGCGTTTTCTAGAGAGGTCAGAGCGAGTGCTAAGGCACAAGTCGTTGGTTTGTGTCAAGGTGCCTTTGTCCCATTAGTCCGAGAGAGAGGCGACATGGGACGCCACATCAGTGCCACGCCAGTGCCATGTCGGCACATGCGTCGGGTCAGCGCCACGTGGCCGCCTACATGGTGTTGGAAATATGCCCTAGAGGCAATCATAGAGATGATTATATTTCAATATGTTCATAACATTGGATAATATGTTATCTTGTTCGTAGAATAATATCGATAATATTTATTATCAAGCATATGACTTGATTGTGAAAATCTATATTTTTGTGATGATTATTCTTAAACGTTTCCTGGTCAGAAACATATGAGAACACATATGAATAGACTAGCATATGTATTGGTTGATAACTATGTTTCATAGGTCATGGATATGGAGATATCAAACCAATAATATGGACACATGTTAGAGAACATGGTGTTGGATAAGACCCACCTTGAGACACTGTTGAGATTGTTATGATTTCATGTGTCATTTGTTGGTCTCAAGCAATGATGATGTACAATCCTTAGACCTGAGATCAGCATGGTTTCCTACATGTGTAATAGCACTCTTAGGGGTTGCCAATCGCTACTCGTAACTGGGTAGTTATAAAGGTAGCTTTCGGGTATGCTCTGAAACATGCGGAGGAATGTGATTGGTAGGATATGGGATTTGCCCCTCCTAACATAACAGGAGAGATGTCTCTAGGCCCCTTGTTGTGGTCAAATAAAGTAAGTGCATGGCCATGCCACTAGTGGTCGAAGTGTTCGACCACGTGAAGTTATCCAACACTCGATCGAGAAAGTATTGAACAGTCCATGGATGACACAACATCTCACCTGGAGTTCAACCAGATATCGTGAGGCAAAGGGAGAGTACACGAGAAGATCTTTCAGTTCGATCAGATACAGACTAGTCATATGGATAGAATACACGAGAAGGTCTTTCAGTTCGATAAGATACATACTAGTCGTATGGATATAAGAGCTGGTCGTAGGCTAGTCTAAGTGGTTGAAACCTGGTTGTAAGGAGTTACGAATTGGTCAAGACCAAATATGAACTGGTCGTATAGAGATACGAGTTGGTCGTTAATGATATAGACCTAATTTAGATCATACTGCATTAAGGTTCGTCCGATATATTCTATGAGTGTTTGGGAATCATTATGTCCTGCTAGGTACCGCTAACGACTCGTGGTCGGAAAAGAGTTTCCGAGTCACAACTGATTACACATGAACCTATAGAGTCTCACACTTAAAGTGCTAGGATTTGATTTGGATAGTGATCCGAATTCTTGTAGGCCTCGAGTTCCTAATGAGCCTCAAGTTCGAGACCCATTATGGATGCCTATATATAGAGGGGCGGTGGCATGGGGTGTGACGATCATCTTTTGAAGAACTCCCGAAACCCTAATAGCCACGCCTTCCTCAATCACACCGCATGCGCTAGCACTCCAGCGTGTGGTGTCCTTGCCTCGTATGTGTGGATACCTTGGAGGTGTTGTTGCGAAGCATTAGCAATAGGACGATCCGCAACTCGTGACGTGCAAAGGTTACTGGAGGAGACGATCGACTCGCGAGGACACTGGATGATCAACTACATCGACGTGCTCGATGTTGGATGATCGACCAGGACCACTTCATGGATGCGCTCTACGTTGGATCAGGCTTCTCCAACTCTTCTTCCGCAACACTGCGCGTCTAGTGGTAACGATTTGTGATATTCTACTTGCATGGCTTCCTGGTTTACGTGGTAGAATTTTTGAATTGTAAGCTAGCGTAGCCTACCCGTATCCCTACACGTGGCACTTTGCAACAACACACGCACTCACATGCACTATTTCATAAACCACATTCACGGTGCACGTTTGAGCAAATTGTGGACCAAGTCCATGGACTTGGGCCCACATGTCAGCGATAGAATTAGATTTCCTTTAGAAAAATAATTCGGTTGGTAAAAGAAATTCCAATGCTAACGTCGGGCCTGTGTCATAAATAGCTTTTCCTTTAGAAAATTAATTCAGAATTCCAAAAAAATTAGATTTAATTATTTCCTTTAGGGTTTAAACTTCCAAGGACTCGTTCTCCTTCATACGAGCTCCGATTTTGATGATTCAAATTTATAAATTCATCTAAAATCAATATCTAGCCAATTAAACCAAAATTATTTAATTTGGAGTTTATTTGAATTTTTTTCAATTTGTGTTGTTTTCGCGTATATATTTTGACGACTTCGGAGAGCTTGACCCTTCTAAAGATTTAGATTATCAGGACCTTGAGCAAGGTAAGTTACACTCTTTGATCATACTTGAGCCCATTATTTAAAGTTATTTAAATTTTGTTTTAAATTATTGCATGCTGATTTATAATTCAGTAATTTAAATTCCTAGTTAATCTATCTCCTTTGTATGGCCAATATTAATGTTTGGATTGTCATTCCCTTATCACCTTAGTAAAATAAATTAGAAAAAAAATGCTTAGACCATGCTTAGACCAAAATCTTGAATATGGGGGGATTTAGCCAAATATTCCAAACTTGATTTAAATTTGAGACTATGGTATTCTCTTTACCATAGAATGTTTAGAAAATGTTTTGACATGGAAAATAAGTAAAACTGATTTAGACTTGGGCAAATTGGACCATTGGTGGGTGCAAGTTTATGCACGAGCTTAATTCAGTGAATGTTTGAGGCCTAGAGGTTGTTGTGGAAGTTGCCTAGTCATGTAAGGACCGGTTTGTGAGCTGCGAATTATTAAGCCAAACTCGTACCACCGCAAGTCTAGAGTGGGACAGACTTGGCCAATTAAACTATATTATTTCGCCATAATTATGTCATGAAAGGGTGTGGGTGTCGTGAAGACTAATTGTTAATACTCACATAGCGCAAGAGCGGGTTATCATTTGGTGCGAAGCCTAGGAGAACGAAACCTTAGCAGACATAATTATGTTGAAATATGTAGGGTAAAGGCCTCGTGATAGTTGCTTAGTCGCACACCTTTCAAAGCGTGTTTTGACCAACATGTTAAGCAACTGTCTCTTGTGGGTAAAGCTGTACCAACTCTGCAGAGTAATAATTTATTTGAATAGCCACGTCCGTGGTCATGGATATGCTGAGTAAAGCCTTTCATGGATTTGACTTGGTTTTGTTTTTAAAATAATTTCAAACTCAGTTGTTTTGGGATATTTTAATCCAATTGGGAAATTTGGGCAGAAAGCTTGGTGTAAGGGGGTTAGTCCTTTACCATTTGTGTATGGAGGTTTATCCTACACTTGAGATTGATGAATCAAAATAAAAAATTGGACTTTTAATTATAAATTAAAGCTTGCCTTGAAACTTAGTAATGGTATTTAAAACTTGAAAAAGTCGCTTTATGCAAAATAGCCATATGAACCTTCCTTGACATTATCCTGCATGCATTATATCTGTTATTGGGTGTAACTTGCAGAGCACGGTTGTTTGTGTTCACCCTTGCTTAATAACTCTTTCCTGGGTTTGACATGGTGCCAGTGAGGTGGCAGTGGAATTGGGGCCGGGGAGGTTAGGGGAATGGTTTGGAGAGGTGAGGCGGTGGCGCTGGTGGTGCTGGAAGGGAAAGGGAAGGAGCAAAGTGGCGGATTACCTTTCGAGTTTACCAGAGACAAATGGGAAGGCGGTGGAAATTGGAGCAAATGGCCGGCTCTAGAAAAGATTGGAGGTGGGAGTACGGTGGTGAGTGAGTTGCGATGAGTATGGCTCAGGATCAAGCATCTTTTATAGCCGGGCTGAGGTGATGGGAGTAGTGGAGGGGTGCGGTACGCGCGACACGTAGGCAGCGAGGTGTGCAGCTGGGAGCGATTGTTTCCGGGCATGGGCAGGTATGGTGGCGTTGCGGTGGCAGTTCCTTCCTCTCTGGAGCAAGGCTGGGAGCTGGCGTGGTCAAGATCGGTGATTGCGGTGTGGCGACATGACGCGATGGGGCTGAGCGGGAGCGCAGTGCGATGCTGGTGCACGGTGGCCATGGGCTAGCGCCGCTTTGATGGCATGACAAGCTAGCAGCACTTGGTGATGGTTTGGCACGGAGCGAGGCGGCCGAAGGCGCTTGAAGATGAGGGACTCCAGCGGGGACACGCGGCAGAGCAGCACAAGCGAGTGGTGGTTTCGGGAGGTGCTACCTCCGGGGTGGAAATCAGAATGGCCAGAAAGGGAAAGCGGAAAGGGATGGAGATTGCCGAATTGGGAAAGGGTTCAAATTCAAACCAAAATCTGACAAAAAATTGAAAACTTAGAATTTTCGGGTTGTTTTAGATCCAGTCCATGCTCAATCCATAATTCAATTGATAATGTCCACATCCATCCATATGCAAAAGCAAGAAGTCCGTGAATATCCAAATTGAAATCCCAATGGATATCAGCTCATACTACCGTTGTCGATGATCTAGTATCGACCTTACGAATGAAAGTCTGAGACTTTCCTTGAGTTAGATCCACGTAGAAAAAGACACAGGGATTTAGACAGGTTCAAGCCTTCTACTGGGAGAATAATAGCCATGCTCCTGTGTAGCTATATTGACTATGCTTTTACAATTGGAAAGAAATCACTAAATCTAAGACTTGATGACTTCTGTCTGTTACATCTGATTACTTTGCCCAATGTCCATTGACTTTAGCCCTTATAAAGTGTGTGAAAGGGTGACAGTTATTCCATGCCAAGAGTGTCTCAATGCTTGATGAAATACACACGTTGATGAAAGTTATTGTTAGAGAGACCACGTCCCATGTTGCCTTGCAGTTATGCCAGAGACAGAGGCTTAATACATGCAGTTAACCTAGAGAATAACAGCACATATTAACTACTATGTATCAAACACAGCGTATAAGAGTCCCTAGTCGATTGAGCCCACATATCTAAAATTGATGCTTTGACTAGATAATTAAGTGAGTTTACTGAAAAAGAAAAGATGGCTCAGTCTGTTACTTCTAAGAAAACTTGTAGGATCGTAATGGCAATCAGAAGGGGGGTGGGTTGAATGATTGCAGCGAATTGACCCCCCGAATTCAAACTTCTTCTTGTGCACAAGAACTCCAGAATCTCTCCGATGACTCTTGTGTAGCTCCACAACAAAGATCACCTCAGGCCCACAGAAGGAACACCAAATCAAGAAACAAAGTAGAACGAATCTGAACTTTATATATCAAACTTGATTTGTGTCTACAAAGTGCTCAGCAAGCACCCCTCAAAGTCCCAGATCGAAGGACCTCTAAATCGCAGCAAACAGCAAGAAAGCTACGGTCAAAACCTCTGCATCCGTACCCCAAGACTCCTTTTCTTATAGCCTAGAGTCCTATCCATGTCCAACATGACACCAACACGGATTCTACCTCAAAGCAACCAGATTTGGAAATCCTTCCAAAACTATCTTTCCAAAAACCGAACTCTCCACGTCGTAAGCCTCCAGGAAACATTCCCGTAGCTCCAACGTGATCCACCTTTGTCTTCCACGTGCTCCAGCGCGAATCCAAACCATCTCTTGACATCCACGACTTCCAAGACCTCAGATTCCCCATCCTAGTCCGAGTCAATCCCGTCACCGAACGTAGTTCGTCCTCACGCCTCAACCTACACATGCAAAGATCAAAGAAACCCAAATCTTGGCACAGGTTATCCAACTTGACCATCCATTAGCTCACTCACACCCATAAGCACTATCA
Source organism: Phyllostachys edulis (assembly GCA_036346405.1). Taxonomy (NCBI): domain Eukaryota; kingdom Viridiplantae; phylum Streptophyta; class Magnoliopsida; order Poales; family Poaceae; genus Phyllostachys; species Phyllostachys edulis. The sequence goes on along the minus strand of CM070565.1, from coordinate 33,579,156 downwards.
TCCATCATGCAACACATTAATGCATACGAAATCAACAAATCCGTAGTCAAATCCCCAAAGCGACAAAACTGACAGAGTGTAATCAAAATTACCGCCATTACACCCTCGGTACTACAAGACGCGCGTCGATCATCGCTCAAACCATCATGAACTATCGCTCATCGGAAATCTCAAAACTTCCAAAAACATGCTCTCGAATTTCCATACCGCAACCTTGCGGTCTCTGTAATAAATTTCAAAGTTACATTACCAAAAATTAAAATTAATAAAGTTATTATTTTTGTTGGATTTTCTGAAATTTGAAAGAGTTTTATTGCTCTATTTGAATTTTCTGAGTTTTAAAAATCAAAAGTAAAATTTCTTAAAGTTTTTGAAGTTTTATTTGAGTTAAAATTGAAAAATAAAAATTAAATTAATTTCTGAAATTTTCTCGAGATTTTAAAAGCTTTTCTTAACTATTTTAAAGCCAAAACAAAATTATGTGTAAAAACTATTATCATTTAAGTTGGAATTATTTTTATTAAGTTCAAAATAATTCTAGGAATTTTATGAATTTTTCTAGAATTTTTGGACTATATTTGCTATGTTCTAAAAATATTTGATTTATTGCTTAATCTTTATTTCGAAAATAATAATAATAATAATAAAATCTCATGCTGAACTTTCGGACCATATGACGCTATGAACAGTGCAGAAATAATAATAATAATAATAATAATAAAATATTCTTTTTCCGCGCGGCAAATAACTTCCCATGCGCCACCCATCCCGTTTGTGCTCCAGGACTACATCTTTGCTCTCCGCCACTCTTTTTTCATTCATGACGACCGCAACATTTATACATCTATGATCCACTAATCGCACTCCTAAACTCATGGCCATTAGCCGCACTAACACCACCAAGACTACCTATTCTCGCCCACAAAGATGCACCACTAACACACCCATGCATGCTCGCATGCAAGCACCATGATCACACGCACACATGCACCACATGCAAGTGCATGCTAAATCTATTAACACAAACTCATGCATGCCTACATGCAAGCACCATGATCACACGCACACATGCACCACATGCAAGTGCATGCTAAATCTATTTACACAAACTTAATTCCTCGAGTGCATGCACGTTGCATCTCACATGCAACTAACTCCTAATGCTAATTAACTCTATCCCATCACCATGCGTGCACATCTAACACATACATGCACGCTTAACTCCCACCAACACTAGTGCATGGGCGCCAACCAACCATTTGTTTCTTAATTACTAGTAGCCCTCTTAATTTCTTTTATCCCTTTCCTCTCCCTTCTTTCTCTTCTTTGTTCAAACCAAAGCACTAACTAGGTGCACGCCATGAACACTTCTCGCATGCAAACCGACTAATTAACTTCACCACTAATGCATGCACTCCTACAACATGCAAAGCTTTTTGTCTTCCGATGGTTCAACTCCCAGTGCAGCTATATAAAGGGCATGCCATCTCCTCAGAAACTCCATTGCACTCTCTCCAAATTGTAGAACCACCAGTGTCACCTCTATCTTTCTTCATTGCCACCACTGCTATATTACTTGGCCGGTCACCAACTAGCCGAGCTCGCCATCCATCTTGCGGCCATCCACCATGTAATGCCAATGCTATGTGTTTCATTCGGCTGCATGCATGAGCTCGTGCTCCTTTTTGAATTGAAAGAAGATGAACAGTGCACTTCCAACACATCTTTTCTTCGTTTCCTCTCCTCAGTCCAAGATTTTCGTTCTGCCGGCCGATCGCCGTCTTCCACTTCTAGCGCCCGTCGGTGGAGCTCCGCCACCACCATCATCTCCACCGCATCGCGACGACGTTCTCTACACGGTTCACCTCCTCTTCACCGAACCTCGCTGAGCACCGCCGCCTGCACCACCGTGGGCATTTGAGGTCATTGCCACCGCCGACCGCCTCATCAAGGCCGCCACCTCCTACGGCCTTGTCTCAAGGTGAGAAATCCATTTTGCTGATCGCCGCCACCCTTCCTTCCTCGGCGGTGCTTCCATTTTTCCTTTTCTTCCATACGTCTGTTAGCCAAGCTAGAAGATGAACAAGACATATGAATTATCTAGTCTACTTCAAGTTTGTACATGCACATGTTTAATCTTCCAAAATTCGTTCTCGCACATGAAAGCTCCAAATCTGTTGATTCCTTCACCTAAATTCACCTAAATTCATATACTATTTTTAGTATTTATTTCATAATTTTTAAATTTTATTTAATTTCTGTTAATTATTCGGTCCATTTTATGCGTTATCGCCGCCTCCCGCCGATCGTGCGCGCTCCACCACAACCAAGGAGAGCATTAAGTTCCCCGCGGTTCCTCTTCAAATCGCTGCCAGCCTCACTCGCTAAATCCACTGTTTGCGGAACACCGATGTTCACCGTAGAAGGTCTTCTCCGTCGGACCACGCCGCCATCAAAGATCCTATCGCCGAGCCGTCGACACCATTGAGTTTGCCTCGACGCGTTCAGCGTCATACTTCTCGCCATGGCCATAAGATCTTTGCTTGTTCCCAATCAATCCGAAACCATAATTTCCACATGAATAGTACAATTTTCGAATTATATCATTTCTGTGATTTCCAAACTTCCGAGGTTCGCCCTCCTTCATACAAACTCCGATTTAAATCGATTCAAATTCCTAAATTTATATAAATTCAAGATCTAGCTATCTAAACTAAAATTATTTAATTTGGAGTTTATTTGAATTTTGTTTGAATTAAACTTATTTTCACAGATAGATTTTGACGACTTGGAAAGTCGATTTGACGCCATATGAGAATAATCCATCAAGCAAGGCAAGTTACATTCTTGATCATATTTGCACCTATTATTTTAAATTATTTAATTCTGTTTTAAATTATAATTGCATGCTTATTTATATTCAGTAATTTAAATTCCTGTTTTAAATTCATAGATACACCTAAATTCCTTTGTATGGCCAAAGTTGATGATTGAATCAAATACATTGTCACCCTAGACAAAACCTGGTTGATACATTAGTATGAACTAGAATCATTTGAAAATGTTATGCCAAGACATGCTTAGACCAAAATATTTCATTTGGGGAATTTAGCCAATGATTCAAATCTTGTTTAAAATTAAGCTATGGTATTGTTTTACCATGGACTCTTGGAAATGATTTTGAAAACAAAATAAAATAAAATGATGGTTTGTACTTGGGCGAAATGGTTGTCTGAATGGTGCATGTCAATGCACGGGCTCAATCTCGGTTAGGGTTGAGGCCCATGGGTTTTTGGAAAGTCGCTCAAGTCAGTTGAGGACCGGCCTCTGAGCGATCCTTTGCTATGCCTATAATGGGCTATGCCTCACCGTACAACCACATGTCTCCAGAATGGGGCGTGGGATCTGGCTGATTAATTTGTGGAGTTCCATCGCGGTTTATCCTGTCTGTACGTGGGTGGTCTTTCATGGCCTGTCTTTCATGACTATTTTATTCCCACCTGGCATAAGAGGGGGCACCCATTAACCCGGCGGATTTCTATTCCAAAGGGGGGATTTGCGAAACCTTAATGAGGGTGGACTGCGGTGGAAGGATGCATTGTAAAGGCCTTGTCATGAACTCTAGACTTCTTACCTTCGGCAGTGAGAGGTGGCCTTGACGGATGCCGAACAAACTAGAGGAATCATGTCATGTGGGTAAAGTGTACAACCTCTGCAGAGTGTAAAACTATTCGAATAGCCGTGTCCACGGTCAAGGACATGCTAGCAAAGCCTCTCAAAGTTAGACTTTGGTTTTGATTTGAAAAGACTTTGTCAAATGGTTTATGTAAATGGGAATTGGGCGGGAAGCCATGTGACAGGAGGGTATCCTTCACCATTCATGTGTGAATGTTATCTGACTATAAAATTGATTTAGAAAATAATTTTTAGTTATAGAATACTGCTTTGGAACTTAGTACAAGTATTTAAAGAAAATGCTGCTTTAAGAAAATCAACCATATTAAGCCATCCTTTGTTACATCCATGTATGCATGTCATCCTGTTATTTGACGGGTGTAACTTGCGAGCACGGTAGTTGTGCTCATACTTGCTTTATGCAAACAAATTTCAGAGGAGAAGGACTTTGCTACCGGTGTGGATCTCGATGACTAGGCCGCTTCCCCAGTCGATTGCCTGTGGCAGATTAACTGGACTCTACTACATCTTCGTCTTCCGCTATGTTTATTTTATTGTTGGCCTGTAAGCCTCCTTTGTAATCAACTTTGTTGTTATTTATTAATAAAGTTGTGATATGATTTTGTTACCATATTTGTTTACTGTGTGGACTAGCTACTGATCATGGGACTAGTTCAGAAATACACAGAGGATTTGGGAGTGTTAATCCCGGGTCTTACACGGTCATACCGTTGTGCGGTACGACCGCCGTTCAAGCTGCGGAATTACTGCTCGCCGGTCGTTCCGCTTCAAAACTCCAGATCATCCGATTTTCATTTAACTGTTCATGTCAGAGACACTTTCACTCTTGAAGAACAAACGCGGTACTACCGCTGGTAACCCATGGTACTACCGCTCCACAAAAAATTCCCAAAGTCCTCAGAACAACGTCCTTTGCCACGTGGACGCTCTAGATCCATGGGCCGATCAGACCATGGGTCTCAGCCGTTGGATTTAAAAACACTATAGCAAGTCCGAACGACCCACTTGATTTCATCCGTCAGATTGCAATCTAACGGTCCATAGTCCTTGAGCAGTTCGGACGGTCCGAACGTTCACTTCAATATCAGCCGTCAGATCAAGATCTAACGGATCGAGCAAAAAGCATCAGAGAAAAAGACTTGCGATACTATCACAAGACACCGCGGTCATACCGCACTCCGTAGTTCCAAGACAAACAAAGCGGTACTACCGATAATCTCGACAAAAACTGATTTTCAGCAGAACTTAACAGAGCTCTGAACCAAGTCACCACAGCAAGTCTTAAGGACAAAGTATTCAACATTAAGTACTGAGACTAAGTCTAACTTATTGTCAATGTGTTCATCATCAAATAACTTGACCAAAAACCTCTTGGTCTTACAGTAGGTTTTGTTGATTGTAGGGTGGTCGTAGTTGACTTGGTCGTAGTAAGGCTTACAACCACCTGGTGGTCCTAGAAAGACTTACGATCAACAGGTGGTCCTAGGAAATCTTACGACCACTAGTCAGTCGTAGGAGCATTTACGACCATATAGGGTGGTCGTAGAATGGTTTATGACCACTCAGTCAAGCTTTTCCCTTATGAATGATAAGGGGTATACTTACGAATAATATGAAGATATTGCTATCTATAATAACAATTACATATAAACAACTTAATTAATTGAGGATTATTAGATCCTCATCATCTAGCACCCCAACTTCAAGTGAAAATAACTTTCTTGGAAAGGAAGTCGGAAGCATAGTTTTTTCGACTGGTTTTTCATTTGACCGGAAATTGACTTGGTCAAGAAGGTAATTTTACTTGAGTTGAAAAGACAAAACCGCTTTTCCCAAACAAACATATTAAAGAATACCAATTGGCTGTCACAGATCTATCCATTGGAGCAGTTCCTGAAGCGGTGGTAACTGTTGAGTTCCCACAATTTTTAACTCAGACCTGTGGCTATAAAAATCTACCACAGGCATAACTTAGGGTTTTTACTTTTTCCATTTGCTTCAACTTCTCCTGATCTTGTGTTCTCTCTGTCGCCAACCGAGTCGCAATCCTTTTCCAAACTGTACCAAACCAACTCAGACTCACTCGGAAAAGATGGCTAGAACCATTTCCATGTGGGAGAATCCGAGAAGGATGTAGAGAAGATGGCTGCTTTGGTCGTAGCAGAGAAGATCTCAAGGCGAGTTTTGGTGAAGTGGCACAATGTTGATGGTCAGTATTGGCCCTTGGGTGAGGAGAACACCATTCTAGTTCTTCAGGCATCTATGAATGTGGTTTCCGACTGCCCGTCCATCCTTTCTTGATTATCGTACTCTAGCATTTTGGGGTGGAATTGGTGAACTTGGTTTTGAATTCCATCACAATGCTGAGTGTATTTGTGTACCTATGAGAAGCCTACTTGGGAATCCTTCCAGATTTGGATCTTTTTCGGTACTACTACAGGATGAGCAAGGGTAGTGGAATCGCAAGTAGCCACGGCCTGAAGGGAAATCGAGGGAGTGTATTCTTGTGAGGACCCCCGGGTTATTTTCGTAAGACCAAGGCCTTCTCAGACTTATGGAAATAACTCTGAACCTCAAGTAAATGAATTCCAAATTAACTCCATCTAAGTGAGAAATCCTGACCAAACTAGAGCTCCCCTGCAAGCACCACATGATAACCGGTGCTCCAAACAGTCCAAGTCCACACTTAATGAGTTAAAAGGGAATTAAAAAACAGCAGGTATGTGATCGTGTTGGCACCCAAGATCAGCGACCAACATGCCCATATCATCATTCAATGCCAATCGCAGTCATACAACAAACATACATTGATAATTCAAAAGACATACAACATAATAGTTAAGTCTACAACTATTACAAAGCGGCCGACCGACCAAATTCAAATAGGAAAAATAAGTTGCAGCGGAAGCAATATAAATAAACCAAAAGGTCCAGCATGGTGTGCCCCATAACCCATGGCAACCGATTGGAAGCTAGAAACAACACTATTCGTTAGCGTCGCCAAAATCAGCGCTAACGAACTCGTCGGGCGTAGTAACGTCTTCACCTGAATTTGCAGCACCCGGGTTAAGTACAAAATGTACTCACAAGTCTTACACAAAGGAAAAATTATTTATGCAAAGAGGATATTCAAAGGATGGCAATAGTGGCTTAGTTTTGTGAAAAACGCAATAATTTTCATCCTACACATACTAGTTTTCAAATGCCATTTTATAAACAAGTTTTAAAGCAAAAGATAAACATGTGACATAGATATACATTAATAAACAATTGAAACAAACAAATACCAAAGTGGCAGCCCACTTTGATAAGTAAAATGCATGAATACCCGTTCATGCCGAATACCAAGTTGTAACTATGTCAATTTTAATTCAAAGTCTAACAATAATGACTCCTGAATCCAAGTAGCCATCCGTAGCCGTGGACACGGCTATTCTAATAGATTTACACTCTGCAGAGGTGTACTACTTTACCCACACAACTCGATTTGCCCGTAAGCCTCCGGATAATGACACACTTCCTAAGGTATGCCGGCCGGGAAAATCGAGATTCGGTACTTTTTAGTAAGAAAGCCCTATTGAGATAAGTTCCCCTTGCGAGATAAACCCCAAACTTAGTACAAACGACCGATAGCGCTTGCTAAGTGGGCTCGCAAGTTGTGTTGGAAATACCAATACAATGTAAACAAAGAAAAATAGTGCTCCCATGCACATTATAGAAAATTGCATCAGCTCCTACAGACAAATGATCGAACAAAAGTGTCCTCATACCACCTGGTACTTAACCCAATAAAACCCTCACCTTACTTGGCCATGCTGGTTCCCACCTCCAGCGTGTGGTAGCACGAGTTGTACTTGAATTAACGACGTCACCAAAGTTTGGTCCTTGTTGGTCCGGACATGACAACCACAAAACCCGAGTCTCGTGCATAACAACCCCCACACTAACAACCACTTGTCCAGACCTAAATCACTTTTGAAATAAAAAAAAGTTTAACTTAAGAGATAGATATGAAGATATGAAGATATGAAGACAAGTTTTTTCGGGACCCCAAGTAAGCAACCCTGGGACCCTCCGTGCATTCTGAACAAGTCCCATGATCAGTAGCTAGTTCACACAGTTGCAACATTGGTGTATTCATACCCATACAACAAACTATAGATGAAGCAGACAAATTAATATTATTTAGTAGCAAAAGGACCTTATGGTCAAGTCTTACAACGTTTGCCACACAGGGCTTAACAACAAAAGGTAACTTGCAGTGGAAACCAAACATCTTGTGGAGGCCATCCGACATACCCACATGCAATCGAGTGGAGGACGCAACCTAGTTCGTATAGTCTTCAAAGTAGTCTTCCTCGTAGAACTCGGTGTTTCCTGGTTCTTCTTCAGCTACTGATCAACAAATGGTGCAAAGCCATGAGTACTTAGTCGTAGGGAAATGTATGCAAGTAATATTCATGCAAGGCTTGACAAGGATATATTTGTGGCTTATTTTGCAGAAAGCAATGTTGACAGTAAATACAGTAAGTAGATTGTAAAGCATAATTGTAAGACAAATACATACGTAATCAAGTTTCTTTGAGACAACTGGCGAACACCCTGTTCACTTCCCAACCATCAACCAAAACTAACTACTCAGATCCATCCGAACCATTTTAATATTTTTGATAAAAATCTACCCCTCGTGTGAAATCGCCAGGCATTGTCCATAACCGGGGACATGGCTATTTGAATAGTTTTACACTCTGTAGAGATTGTACAGCTTGACCCACAAGAGATAATCATCCTATAATGTCAGGCATTTCACACTTCCGAAGGCATATGACTAAGTGATTATCACAAGATTTTTACAAAAATCTGATTTGACTCGGTTCTACTTGCTAAGGATTCGCCGTACCAGCCCCCTCTTGCACCACTTACCAACCCAAACAGAACCGACTCAAAGCATTACTAATTACTTGGCCCGGTTCACCCCATAAATGGACTTGTGGTTGCACGGTAAGGCCTAGATCAATGGCACACAAAGTTATGTCCTTAAAGGTTGCTTAGGCGAGACTTTCCGCATTCCAATGTGCTTCCCGCACCCACCTTTAGCACTGACCACTCGCCCGAGCAAAAATTATTTTCGTTCAACTCGGCCAAATGGCAACTCTTGCCATGGCACAACAAATTTTATCAACCGTGGCTCCGCCACAATTCCATAATTCATTAGGTCATGTTCATTCATTCCTTGAGTAAGTGATCCTGAATACATCCCGACTAAGAATGACTAAGCATAATACGCATCCACATTGGTAGTATAATAATTAACCATTCTATGGTGTCCGAGGATTTATGTCATTCAAGGGTACATGTCATTCACAATTTATCAAGGAGGCATAATGGCAATTAGGTAATTAACTATTCCCGAAACTATTTTTATACAACAAGCCATGCATGTTTATATTAAACAATATACTTTTAAAAATTGGGTATAACATGGTCAAAGGTCTATAACTTGCCTTCGTTGAAGAATTGAGATACTTCGATCGTCGGATCCACAAATTGTTCCGAAATGCTGGAATCTACATGTGCGAACAAAGACAAATAAATAAAACAATTCCAAATAAAATCCAAAAATTACCAAATAAGCACCAATAGAAAGATAATGAATTTAGATGAATTTAGAAATTTGAATCACTCGAATCGGAGTTCGGACGAAGAAGATATGGCCTTCAAAAGTTTGAAATTACATAAAATGAAGAAAAAGGGATTTTTTGGAATTTTCTGATTTATTTTTTAAAAGGAAATTCATTTTATTGCGTCAACATGATGTCAGCAGGGGATTTTAATTTTGGTTGAATTAGGAAAAAGCTAAAAATGCCACATGGGTTGCTGACGGGGAAGCCACATCAGCACAAATGGGGGTGTGGCGCTAACGGAGGGCCACGGTGGCGGCCACGTAGGCACCCGAGCCGGCGGCGCTCGGGGCCCAATGGCTTTCTGGCAATTGGCGGTGCGACAGCCAGTGGGGAGGACACCTACGCGAAGAGGAGAGTTAGGCAAACCCGAGGCTTGCGGTCTCGAGGACGCGGTGCCAAGGGATGGCCGGCGGCGAGGAGGAAAAGCACCACCAACAACGGTTGAAGGCGGCGGTGGAGGTCCGGCGAGAGTCCGGTGAAGGGGAGGTGCGCATGAGCACGACGGTGAGCTGGCGATGCCGGAGGTGGAGTCGACAGCGCTGGAGGAGACTCGGTGGTGGCGCTAGAGGCAGCGGACCCGTGCGGTGGTCGCCGACAAAAAGATTCGATTGTGGCTGGGCTAGGGCGAGGGAGAGAGGGGGAATGGAGGGGAAAAGGAGAGAGCCTCATGGCACATCCGGTGCTCGCCTTAAATAGGCTTAGGGAGGAGCGAGGGAGGTGATGGTGGCATGGGCGCACAAGTGGCTCCAGCCGGCGTAGGGCATGGGCGCCCTACGGAAAGAAAGGGGGCAGGTGAGGGGAAGTGGGTGGCGGCAGCAGGCACGGCGATCAATGGGGATGGGCAGAGCAGTGGAGAAGGGACGGGGAAGCGATGGGAGCTGGCGGAAATCACGAAGCGGCGTTGACGAGTGAGCCGCATGGGCAGCAACGGTCGGGAGGACCGGAGGAGGAAGACGACCAGCGGTGGCAGTGGCTGATAGGAGGGCCCACCTGGCAGTGAGAGCGAGCGGAGAAAGGCGCGGTGATTTGGGGCCGTTCGATTTTGATTGGAGGTCCAAGATGATTTGAATGTTCAGACCATCCAAATGTTACAACAAGATCTGGACGTTCAACTTCGATTGGACGGTCCACAACACGTGGGACATTCAGACTGTTCGAACGACTCATTAGATCGGGCCGTCCATTCTTGATCGGACGGCCCGCAATGATTTGAGGGCGCTGGCACGGCTGGAGCACAAAAAATGGCCGGCGTGCTAGGCCGCGCAGGAGAAAAGGAAAGTGGGCCGAAGAGATCCGGCCCAAGGTTAATAGGAGGAAAATAAAAGGATTTTCGATTAAGAAAAATACTAGAAAAGCAAAAAGGCTTTTTAGAAGATAGTAAATAAAATCCAAAAAATCAAGAAAAATACACAAAAATTACTTGAATTATTTGGGGCTTAGTGAAAATACTTTTAGCTTTACTTTTGCTTTTGATTTTGCAAATAAATTATTTTTAACTTTGAGATAAAAGGAAAAACCCTTTTCAAAATACAATAAAATCCAATAAAATATTTTAAAATAATATTTTTGACTTTAAATCCAAATAAAAACTAGGAAAGTTGAATAAACCAACTTTGAATTAATTGAAGTTCAATAAATTCAAATTAAATTGCTTTTAAATTCTAAAATTTCAAGTTAAGCTTTTGAAATTCAACAAAACCGGATGGTTATTTTTAAATTTTGAAATTTTTTAAAAAACCCAAAAAATAGGGATGTTACAAACCTATACCCCTTAAAGGGAATCTCAACCCCGAGATTCAGGCTGAGTAGAGAATAGGTGGGGAAACTCGGTCTTCAGGTCCTCTTCACGCTCCCAAGTGGCTTCCTTTTTAGTGTGATTGCTCCACTGAACTTTATAGAAACGAAGGATCTTGCTTCTTTTTACTCATTCTGTTACTTCCAAAATCATGAAAGGTTGCTCCTTGTAGGTGAGATCCTCTTGCAGGTCAACTGCTTCTAATGGCATCTGTTCTTCTGGCACACACAGGCACTTCTTCAATTGAGACACATGAATGACGTCATGCACCTCGGACAACTGCAGTGGGAGCTCCAATTTGTAAGTAACTTCTCCTCTCCTGACTAGGATTAGAAAAGGTCCGATGTATCATGGTGCGAGCTTCCCACTTACTCTGAAGCGACGCATTCCTTCGAGAGGTCAAACCTTCAAGTACACAAATACGTTTATCAAACCACATGACGCCTTGCTCATCTTCTGAAAATTCTAGGGATTTACCCTTCTTCATGTTTCTCTTGATCTCCTTGATATCTGCATCTTCTTCCTGAGCTTTCTTGATCTGATCTTGCATAGTTGGTTGCACTTCCAGAGAAGCTAAGTAGCCTTCTCCAACTAACTCAAGATTGAGCTTCTGAAATTCTTCGTGCAGTGCTGGCTGACTTTCTTTGATCATCAGAGTACCGCAGTAGACCTTTCTACTTAGAGCGTCTGCTATGACATTAGCTTTGCGTAGATAATAGTGAATTCCCATGTTGTAATCTTTGATTAATTCCAACCTTCTTCTTTGCCGCATATTAAGATCAGCTTGAGTGAAAATGTACTTCAAGCTCTTATGGTCAGTGTAAACTTCACAACGATTACAGATGAGGTAATGACACCATATATTTAAAGCATGCTCTACGGCAGCCAATTCTAAGTCATGAGTGGGGTAATTTGCTTCATGAGGCTTCAACTGACGTGAAGCATATGCTACTACCTTCCTTTCTTACATCAGGACACAACCGAAACCTTGTCGCGATGCATTGTAGAAAATCTTGAAATCCTTCCGAACATCAAGCAGAATGAACACTGGAGTGGTGGTCAAACGCTTCTTCAATTCTTTAAAACTTTGCTCACATTCTGGCGTCCAAGCAAATTTCTTTTCCTTCTTCAACAATTGGGTGAGGGGTCTTGCTATTCTCGAGAAACCTTCTATAAACCAACAGTAGTATCTTGCCATACCAAGGAAACTTCTGACCTGAGGCACAAATTTGGGTGACTCCCAGTTGAGCACATCCTTGACTTGACTAGGGTTGACGGCAACTCCTTCTATGGACATGACATGTCCCAAGAAGGTAACTTTCTTCATCCAAAACTCACACTTGTCAAATTTAGCATAGAGTTGATGATCTCTAAGCTTATTCAAGACCAAACGAAGGTGTTCTTCATGCTCTTCTTCACTTTTAGAGTGTACTAGAATATCATCGATAAAGACAATGACGAACTTATCCAAGTACTCCATGAATAATTTATTCATCAAGTTCATAAAGTAAGCCGGGGCGTTGGTTAATCCAATTGACATGACCGTATACTCATACAGTCCATATCGGGTTAAGAAAGCTGTCTTGAAAATATCCTCTTGGCGAATCTTCAACTGACGGTATCCTGAGCTTAAATCTATCTTGGAGAACACTCCGGCTCCTTTTAACTGGTCAAACAAATCATCGATCCTAGGTAGAGGGTATTTGTTCTTGATGGTGACCTCATTGAGTGAGTGATAATCCACACACATCTGCTGGGTACCATCTTTCTTTGCAACAAAGATCACTGGGGCTCCCAGGGTGAAGAACTTGGTAGGACAAATCCTTTATCTTGCATCTCTTCAATCTGCTTCTTCAACTCGACTAAGTCGTCAATTGGTAAACGGTAGGGTCTCTTGGAAATGGGTGCGGTTCCCGGAACTAGGTTGATGACAAACTCTAGGTCCCTGTCCGGTGGCATTCCCGGTAGGTCATCTGGGAAGACATCCAAAAATTCTCTAACTATGGGCACATCTTCCAAAGATATAACACTAACACTACAGACTAATGCTCCATCATGTTTTTCTATGGAGGCTTCAAACTTTACTATCGTTCCAATTGGACTAACCAAAGTGATGCTTCTACCACCACAATCTAAAATTGCTTGGTGATTAGTAAGCCAATCCATACCCAAGATCACATCTAGGGACTTGGTGTCGATAATTATGAGGTCGGCTAGGAATTCCACCCATTCTATGGTTATTTTTATTTTTGGGCAACCTTGGTTCATACTTCACTCCGAACCGGGAGATTGAACCAATAAAGCAGTTTCAAGAGTTGAAACCTCTAACTGACGCTTTGCAGCAAAAATCCGAGAAACAAACGAATGCGAAGCTCTAGAATCAAACAAAACTGTAGTAGGTGCTGAATTTACTAGAAACTTACCCAGCACGATGTTTGGGGATGTTTGGGCTTCTTCCACCATGACATGATTTACACGGCCTCTCCCAAAAGGTGGAGGGGTCTTGGCTGGTGCAGCTGGCTTCTGGGGTGCTCCATGTCCTGCTCCTGGCATGGGAGTTTTGGTCGGGGTAGCTCCCAAGTTGAATCTGACAGGTGATGGACCTTGCTTCTAGGGACAATTACTGGTGTAATGTCCCAACTGTTGACAGTTATAACAAGTGATTCCTGCGGCGTGATTGTTGTCTCTTGGCTACTGGTTGTTGGTGTCGTTGTTGTTGCTGGGGCTACAAAAACCTGGAGTAGCCGGGCGAGGTGCTGTTGCAGGGGTCCTAAAGTTGACAGGAGGAACAGAACAAGCAGGGTGCTGCACGTTCATTCTGGCTCTCTGCGGATGACCTTGATGAGCACCATGCTGCATCATCTTCCTCTTATGATATTCTTCAAGCTCGCGATGTGACTCTTTTATGAGCATAGCCTTGTTCACTAATTGCTGGAAATCTACATAATCATTGCCCATGACCTGATCCTTCAAGCTAGGGTCGAGTCCTTGCTGAAAACGCTTCTGATGTGCATCATCTGTGGCAACGTCCTCTTGAGCATATCGCGAGAGTTGAGTGAACTTATTGAGGTATTCACTTACTGACATGTTTCCTTGTCGCAGCTCACAGAACTCGTTCTTCTTCTTTTCTACCTTTCCATCAGGAATATGAGAGTGGCGGAAAGCTTCTGAAAATTTAGCCCAAGTGATGTTCTGGTGGTTTTCGTGGGCGGCGCAGTAGTTCGCCCACTATTCTGCGGCGGTGCCTTCCGGTGGTGTGCCGATCTGTAACTTTCTCACGGTCGTCAGACCGGTAATGGCGAGCTTTTTTGAGAGAGCGTAGCCTGCTCAAGGCCCAAAGGCTCGGAGGAGCTAGAGAATGTGGGTGAATGGGTCCTCATAAATTCTGCCAGCCTTGACAGAGGGAAAGCTGGTTGGGATGGCGGTGGCATGGTAGTTGTTTGGTTGTTCTGGTTCAGCATGGCGACTAAAGTAGCAGTGGTCTGGTTCTGTTGAGTCATCATTTGGTTCATATTTTGCATCATTGTGTTCATCAATTGTGTTTGGGTTTCCATGAACTGACTCAAACCCTGATCTGTTGCGGCTGCCGGAGGAGGTGGGGGTGGTGGCGTAAAGGGATCCACTGGTTCATCTTGACTTGCTGAGTTGCGGGTTTGAACCATTTGCACAAATCTTCCTAGGCTTAAAAGATGAGGAGAAGAAAGCATGATAAGTAAGAGGGAAAAGCACGAAAGGCGAGCAAGAACAAGGGAGAAAGATGGAACAACCTAACTAGAGAAAGTCGGTTAAACCCGAAGAACAAATAGCCAGAAAGCTATTAAGAAGCAACAAAACATAAGCTGAAGATCCTATCTATTAGACTAAACGATACTGAAACTTAGAAGGGTAAATTAGGTACAACACTACTAATCTATCTTATATGGATGGTCGTCTTAGAGCAAGACTTGATCCTATAAAGATTACAGAGATGACGGGATCACTTTAAATTCGAAAACAAAGTTTCAGAATAGGTGAGATACAAGAACCCAAGAATGAGATGAGAAGAGATTAGAATAAGATGAGAACGGAATAGAATAAGACGAGAGAAGAGTACTATTCAAGTTAATATGTTGGTTTGATTTACAAAATAAATTTTAATGTTTTGACTAAACGATCATGCTAACTATGCTTGCGTCCTACAGTCGACATGGCTCTAATACCACCACTATCGGGACCCCGAGTAAGCAACCCCGGGGCCCTCTATGCATTTTGATCTAGTCCCATGATCAATAGCTAGCTCACACAGTTGCAACATTGGTGTATTCATACCCCATACAACAAACTATAGATGAAGCAGACAAATTAATATTATTTAGTAGCAAAAGGACCTTATGGTCAAGTCTTACAACGTTTGCCACACAGGACTTAACAATAAAAGGTAACTTGCAGCAGAAACCAAACATCTTGTGGAGGCCATCCGACATGCTCAGAGGCAATCGAGTGGAGGACGCGACCTAGTTTGCATAGTCTTCAAAGTAGTCTTCCTCATAGAACTCAGTATTTTCTAGTTCTTCTTCGGCGACTGATCAACAAATAGCGCAAAGCCGTGAGTACTTAGAGTACTCAGCAAGTCGTAGAGAAATTTATGCAAGTAATATTCATGCAAGGCTTGACAAGGATATCTTTATTGCTTATTTTGCAGAAAGCAATGTTGACAGTAAATACAGTAATGTAAAGCATAATTTTAAAGACTAATACATACGTAATCAAGTTTCTTTGAGACAACTAGTGAACACCTCGTTCACTTCCCTACCATCAACCAAAACTAACTACTCAGATCCATCCAAACTATTCCAACATTTTTGATAAAAATCTACCCCTCATGTGAAATCACTAGGAATTGTCTATAACCAGGGACACGGCTATTCGAATAGTTTTACACTCTCCAGAGGTTGTACAGCTTGACCCAAAAGAGATAATCATCATATATTGTTAGGCATTTCACGCTTCTGAAGGCGTGTGACTAAGTGATTATCACAAGGCTTTTACAAAGCTCTGATTTGACTCGGTTCTACTCGCTAAGGATTTGCCGTACCGTCACCCTCTTGCGCCACTTATCAACCCAAAAAGAACCGACTCAAAGCATTACTAAATAGTTGGCTCAGTCCACCCCATAAATCGACTTGTGGTTGCACGGTAAGGCCTAGATCAATGGTGCACAAAGTTAAGTCCTAAAGGCTGCTCAGGTGAGACTTTTTGCATTCCAATGTGCTTTCCGCACCCACCTTTACCACCAACCACTCACTCGAGCATAAATCATTTTCGTTCAACTCAGCTAAATGGCAACCCTTGCCATGGCACAACAAATTTTATCAACCGTGGCTCCGCCACAATTCCATAATTCATTAGGTCATGTTCATTCATTCCTTGAGTAAGTGATCCTGAATACATCGCGACTAAGCATGACTAAGCATAATACGCACCCAAATTGGTATTATAATAATGTCCAACTAATAATTAACCATTCTATGGTGTCCAAGGATTTATGTCATTCAAGGGTACATGTTATTCACAATTTATCGAGGCATAATGACAATTAGGTAATTAACTATTCCCGAAACCATTTTTATACAACTAGCCATGCATATTTATATCAAACAATATACTTTTAAAAATTGGGTACAACATGGTCAAAGGTCTATGACTTACCTTCGTTGATGAGTTGAGATGCTTCGGTTGTCGGATCCACAAATTGTTACGAAATGCCGGAATCTACATGTGCGAACAAAGCCAAATAAATAAAATAATTCCAAATAAAATCCAAAAATTACCCAATAAACACCAATAGAAATATAATGAATTTAGAAATTTGAATCACTCGAATCGGAGTTCGGACGGAGAAGATATGGCCTTCGAAAGTTTGAAATTACATAAAATGAAGAAAAAGGGATTTTTGGGAATTTTCTGATTTATTTTTTAAAAGGAAATTTATTTTATTGCGTAAGCATGACGTCAACGGGGGATTTTAATTTCGGTTGAATTATTTTTAAAAGGAAAAAGGGGAAAATGCTATGTGGGCTGCTAACGGGGCAGCCACATCTGCACAAAAGGGGGCATGGCGCTGATGGAGTGCCACGGTGGCGGCCACGTAGGCACCCAAGCCAGCGGTGCTCGGGGCCCAATGGCTCGCCGGCGATTGGCGGCGCGGTGGCCAGCGGGGAGGACACCTACACGAAGAGGAGAGCGACACGAACCCGAGGCTTGCGGTCTTAAGGACACGGTGCCAAGGGATGGCCGACGGCGAGGAGGAAAAGTGTAGGATCGTAATGGCAATCAGAGGGGGGGGGTTGAATGATTGCAGAGATATGACCTCCAAATCCAATCTTCAACTTGTGCACTAAAGCTCCTGGAACCTCATGTGAGTCTCCAAAAGAACTTTACAGCAAGAGCTACCTCAAGCGCACAGCAAGATCAACAAACCAAGAAACAAAGTTGAATGAATCTGAACTTTATATATCAAACTTGATTTGTATTTACAAAGCGCTCATCAAGCACCCCTCAAAGCCCCAAATCGAAGGACCTCTAAACCGCAGCAAAACAGCAAGAAAGCTACGGTCAAAACACCATCCAAAAGTCCGTAACTCCAAAGCTGCAGCCAGAACTCCCTTCATGCGGTTCTCTCTCCCTTCTCTATTTATACCCTAGAGTCCTATCTATGTCCAACATGACACCGACACGGACTCTATCTCAAAACATGTCCAGATTTGGAACTCCTTCTAAATCTGTCACCCTTCTCCAAAACTTCATGAAGCAAGCCTCCAGGACTCCTCCCGTAGCTTCAGCCAAAACACCTTTGATCTCCATGTGCTCCAGTGTGATCCAAACCACTTCATGACATCCACGACCACCTAGACCTTAGATCTTTCCATCCTAGTCCGAGTCAACCTCGTCACAAACTGTGATTCGTCCTCACACTCAATCTGCACATGCACAGACCAAAAAAACCCAATCTTGGCACAAGTTCTCCAACTTGACCATCCATTAGCTTACTCACACGCATAAACACTACCATGCATCATGCAATACAATAAAGCTCACGAATTTAAACTATCCTCAGCCAAAACCTCAACACGACAATTTTACAGAACATAATCGTAACTACCGCCATATTAGCCGGTAGATTATGCCACGTCGTCGCATTCACTCAAACATCATGAACTACCTCTTCGTGAAATCTCAAAGTCTTCCATAAACATACTCTCTGGAAATTACATACCTTTACCAAACGGTCATACCGACTAGCGGTATTACCGACGTTCGAAACACGGTCATACCGTTCTGCGGTCATACCGCGCCAAGACTACAGTTCTTCCGATTTTCACTTAACAGTACTTGTTAGAAACTCTCTCTCTATGAAAAACCAGTTGCGGTACTACCGCCGACCATGGCGCGGTCGTTCCGCTTAGCAAGAAATCCAATGTCCAAAAAACAAGTGTTCTGGTATTTCCATACCGCCAAAAACACAACGGTATTACTGATGTGTGGTACTACCACAAATTACCAAACGGTACTACCGCACCATTGAAATGCGCAAAGAACTCAGAACCAAGCCCTGAGACATGTGGGCGCTCCAGATGATTTGGGCCGATCGGACCACGCTTCAAAACCATTGGATTTAGGAGCACTGTAGAAAGTTCGAACGCTCCCTTTGATTTCATCCGTCAGATTTCAATCCAAAGGCTCACAATCCTTGAAGAGTTCGGACGGTCCGAACGTTCCTCTCAATATGAGCCGTTAGATCAGGATCTAATGGTTCGAGCAAAACACGTGTTCGGAACCTTGACGAACGGTACTACCGCTACACAGCCGCGGTCATACCGTACTCCGGTAGTACTGTACATTACAAGCCGGTACTACCGCTCTCAAGAAAACCAGAAACTCCGAAAACAAGCCTTCTGGAAATATTGAACCGCCAACAAAGATGCGGTTGAACCGTCCTGCGGTAATACCGTGCAAGCAATGCTGGTACTACCGTTAAAACTGATAGAAGCTGATTTTCGACAGTATTCAGCAGAGCTCAAAAGCATGTCAGCATCTAAGCTTACAAGCATGTTCCAGAGCCAATGTATCCATATTAAAACACCAAGACTAAGTCTTACTTAATTTTTAATGTGTTCATCATCAAATATCATGACCAAAAACCTCTTGGTCTTACAAAAAGCGGCAGTGGCGGCTATTGAAGGCGGCGGTGGAGATCGGTGGGAGTCCAATGAAGGGGAGGTGTGCACGAGGACGGCGGCGAGCTGGCGATGCCAGAGGTGGGGTCGACGGCGCCGGAGGAGACTCGGTGGCGGCGCTAGAGGCGGCGGAGCCGTGCGGTGGTCGCCGACGAAAAGCTTTGATTGCGGCCGGGCTAGGGCGAGGGAGAGAGGGGGAATAGAGGGGAAAAGGAGAGAGGCTCATGGCGCATCCTGTGCTCGCCTTAAATAGGCTTGAGGAGGAGTGAGGGAGGTGATGGTGGCATGGGCGCATGAGCAGCTCCGGCCGGTGCAGGGCATGGGCGCCCAATGGGATGAAAGGGGGCAAGTGAGGGGAAGTGGGTGGCGGCAGCAAGCGCGACGGTCGATGGGGATGGGCGGAGTAGCGGAGAAGGCACGGGGAAGCGACGGGACCCGGCGGAAATCGCGAAGCGGCGTTGACGAGCGAGCGGCATGGGCGGCAACGGTCGGGAGGATCAGAGGAGAAAGACGACCAACAACGGAGGTGGCTGACAGGAGCAGCCCACCTGGCAATGAGAGCGAGCGGAGAAAGGCGCATTGATTTGGGGCCGTTTGATTTTGATCGAACAGTCCAAGTTGATTTGAACGTTCGGACTGTCTGACCGTTACAACAAGATCTAGCCGTTCAAATTCGATCGGACAGTCCACAACGCATGGGACGTTCGGACTCATTAGATCGGGCCATCCATTCTTGATCGGACGGTCCGCAATGATTTGAGGGCGTGGGCGCGATTGGAGCATGGAAACAGGCCAGCGCGCTAGGCCGCACTAGAGAAATGGGAAGTGGGCAGAAGAGATTGGGCCCAAGGTGAATAGGAAGAAAATAAAAGGATTTTCGATTAAGAAAAATACCAGAAAAGCAAAAAGGCTTTTTAGAAAATAGTAAGTAAAATCCAAAAATTCAAGAAAAATACACATAAATTACTTGAATTATTTGGGACTTAGTAAAAATACTTTTAGCTTCGCTTTTGCTTTTGATTTTGCAAATAAATTATTTTTAACTTTGAGATAAAAGGGAAAACCCTTTTCAAAATCCAATAAAATACTTTAAAATAATAGTTTTGCCTTTAAATCCAAATAAAAACTAGGAAACTTGAATAAACCAACTTTGAATTAATTAAAGTTCGATTAATTCAAATTAAATTGCTTTTAAATTCTAAAATTTCAAGTTAAGCTTTAGAAATTTAACAAAGCCGAATGGTTATTTTTAAATTTTGAAAATTTTCAAAAATCCTATAAAATAGGGATGTTACAGTTTTGTGTCTCCCATAATTGATGGGATAATCCCAGCAATCGGCCTATCACAAAACTAGACTCGTATGGCTAAGCAATCCCATATATAATATATATTTCACACAACCTAGCTTAAGCATTCATGTACTAGATTAATTCAAGGATAACCTCATGAGTAGGGCATAACTAGCCACACATCACAAAAAATATGGACATAACAAAATAGCATGCAAGCAATATGATTGCATTTCAAAACACTAACTTATCAAAAGCTAGGATCAACATGATGCAAAAGAAAGTTCAAATGATGCTTGCCTTACTAGAAGTCAAGTTCTTCACTCTCGGTGGTGTAATTGTCGATTTGTGGCAATTCGGACTCTATAGAAAAAGGACAACGAATAAATACCGAGAAATACCACAAAATTCAAATTGCTCAAAAATGCATGAATTTTCTACAGTAGCTATATGAGTATTTTATATGAATTTAGGTGAAATAATTATTCCATTTAGAGTTAGTATGTGAAAGTTATAGTAGTTTGAAAATCAGTTTCTGGAAGATCCTGAAAATTTCACTTCGATTATTATTCATCTGAATTTAATTATTTGGTAAAAATTTGTAGAATAGGGGTGGGGGAAAGGATTACATAGATAAATAGATAATAAAATTATAAGACTAAAATAACTTGGTTCAACTCATTTGGAGTTTATAAGAATTAGTTATGAATTTTCAAAGTTAATATCATTTTCTAGTGTAAAAATATTCAGTTTTGGATCAATTTCGAAAAGCTATATTTTTTTGTGACAGTGAAATGTTTGAAACCTATTTCATAATAAAGTTCACTTAAAAATAAAATTATCAAAATTGCTTTCACAAGATTTTGAGTTGAGATGAATTAGTTATGCATTTTTTAAGTTAATTGTATTTTTAGTGTACAAATAAACCATTTTAGAATTTCTATAAGAATTTAGTACTTTTCTTACCGAAACCTATCCTAGCCTCAGTCACTAACAGTGGGGTCCACTGTATAGTGTCATTTTTCGTTTTAAACTCCTGAATTTATGCGTTCTGACAGGTGGGACCCATCTATCATTGACCCAGTCTAAGAGCTCGGTCCATGGGTTCATAGCATAGTGTACTGTGCTCTTAAAACCGCGAGCCCCACATGTCACACTCTTTGATGAAACCGAGTTAAAGTCTCAAATCATGTTCCTGGTCCCACAAGTAAGTGACACATTAACTACTTTAAGACAGCCATTAACTATAGAACAATCATTAGCATTTAATCACCCGTGATTGTCGTAAACGCATCGCTACAGTACTGGTCGGAGTATGACAAAAGTCTCAAGTTCATTTCTGGGCTCACCGTAGGCGATGTGGTCCACACTGATGTGAACCAAGGGCATGAACGAGTTCACAATAAGCTTGCCCACCTCCTAGTAGTGGTGGCGACAGCTGAGACGGCCTAGAATGGCGGTGAGCCAGAGATGGGTGGTGGCGCATTTCGACCGAACATGCATGTCATGATATAGCTCCGCATTGTCCAAAAGTGGGTGCCCAAGCATCTACGAGGTCTACTGAAGCTACTTGAGCGTTGGAGATGAGGGGAGATGGTCGGAGCTGCCTTGGTGTTGGTGAGGTCCACAGCGGTGAAGTGGTTCAATGCAGAGAGGTCACCCTGAGCAAAGAGAGGGACAAATGGTTGTGGGAGCAGCTTGAGGATGCAAAAGGGATGGTCACTACTACAGAAAAGGTCTTCCCAAACGGTTCAAAAATGTCATCACAGACAGATGTGGAGATCACGGCACTGCAGGGTCATGGGCGATGTCCCTCTTGGGCCACTGGACATAAGTGTGCAAGGCATCCCCTAGTGTTATGATCTCTTTGTTCGGGGGCTTCTCCAGCGGGACAGCCATCAAATTATCATGTACCATGTCCACCTGGACCTTGGCGTAATCCTATGCCAGCTGGGCATCGTGCACCACTATCCCTTCCTCACATGCATACACCACCCCCCGCCCAGCCTCAATGGAAATGGACCCAACCAACCTCACCTGGAGCCTACAGGGCGTGGGCACCTACAAAACGATACATAATTAGCTAAGGCGTCCTACATGTATATCTTTTGAGCATTCTAGAAATGTATATTACCTGGATGAGGTCGATAGGTAATTGGACGTCGCGAAGTTCAGAAAGTGTAGGCATGGACGCGACGCTACTCCGACATTGAGGGGGACTGGCTCCCAAAATCACACGGGCGGCTTGCAACTGGCTAATGAGTTGATTCATTTGTTCCTGCAATGATGTTATCTATCCTTGAAATTGTGCACTAATCTGTGCACTGATCTCCTCTTTAACTGTTCCTCGCGTCTAGCCTTGGATCTCTTCCGACTCCTATACGCCTCGGAGTCGCGTGGGAATCCATCCCTCTAAGTTACAGAAACCCCAAGGCCTCGCGTGCGACCCGGGTGCTACTTGTTTCCCAGGGCCGTGGATAGTATATCCTTCTCCCTTACTGCTTGGAAGGAGCCTTGGGAAGATTGGGCACTCAATGTTTGCTACAAGAGGCCATCATGTTATTTTAGACCCTACGAAGTTATGGACTTATTAACAACTAGGTAGTTCGACATATCTTACCAGGCGTTGGGACACTGCCTCGTCTTCCGGGTTTTTGAAAGTGATGGAGCCCGACGATGAGATTGTGGCCCTCACTCTTAACCATGCATTGGCGTGCTTGTCTGTGATCTCGATAAATGGCAGGGAGACCTGCGACTGGATTGCCACATTGTCCTCACTCATCCATACTAGGTGTTTGCTTGCATACCCAGTGGTGCCGAGTCTGTGGGGTGAATGTTTTTTTTGCTTGGATAGCCATGTGCGCCACACTTCGTGTTGAAATTCGTCTGTCGTCTTCATCCGCACAAAGGTGTCCCATGTATCCAATGACGCGAAACTATACTTTATGTAGGGCATCCGATCCTTGTTCACGTACTCTGTGACAATCTTGCTCTTGAAGGTCTTCCAAGCATGTCCCATCGAGAGGAACACTTGCCATCACACAAGATCGGAGAATTCTGCTGGGATATCAAACGACGTAGTAATTTCAATCCAGAACTGCGCTTTCTCTGCGGCTGTTAGATCCTTCTATTTCTGTGTGGTGATGGGGAATCCAAGTATACCGCAGGTGGTTCGGAATGCTGCCGCTGCTTTCTCGGGTAGCAGAGGGGCCCCAAAGGTACTGACGACTGTGATGGTCATTTGGCCCATAGGCATTTTCGATATTCCTCTAGCATGTCGCTTAGGTACCACTTTGTTTAGAGATCCAAACGCATTCGGCGGTGAAGACGGTGCAGACGCCATCTCGCAAGATTAACAAATCAGTATTGCATACTCTTTACGGTAGAGGATATATAATCGTTTGGGCATGCATGTATTCTTTCTACTTCCATTCCCAATGGACAAAGAATCTTCTTGGCTTGGTAGGTAGTTCTGGGCAACACGTTTCCCTTTGGAAGGATGTCCGCTAGGAGACCTAGTAACGTCGTGAAACTCTTGTCGGACCAATCATTGCTTGCCTTCAATTTCAACAGTTCAAGCACGGAGGACAACCTTGTGTATTCCGGCTTGCAGCCTGGGAACAAATGTTTCCCCGAGTCCTCCATTAAGCCATCGAATCTACAAACTCTCTCTCACTATAGTCCCCTTTTACATCGCGTAGCATCTTATCCAGATTGTCATCATTCGACCTACCCTCATCAAAAGCACAGTCCACATCCGCCATATCGTTGTCTCCCTCGACGATGTTACTATCTTCTGGTATAATCTGCTCTTCACCGTGATTGGTCCAACATGTATACTCCTTTTTGAAACCCCTTTGAATCAAGTGCCCTTCGATCTGTGCTGGGTTGGTAAACATCTTTAGATTATCGTAATCGATGCATGGATAATACATAAATTTTATCCCCTTCTTCAACATATCTTGCTCGGCAGCTCTTTTAAAAGCAGACACGCTATCAATGTACTCTTCACTCACACGGTTTTCAACGTACATCTAGCTTCAGTCCATCTGTGCTACGCATGTAACAAATTGAATAGCGATCAACCCAAGGCAAATATAAACTTAAGGATTACAGATCGTCATAACTGAGGCTCACTATGATGTAAACAATATTATTTTACACAATACATGACAAGTGAATGTATATATATACATGCTGCTCATTGTTCTATTGTAAATCTTAACTGCCAATAACCTCCTTGGATGATAAACCTAGCTATTATCCATGCATCTCTCTAGATTATAATGCATATAATTAGAAGCAAATACAAACCTTAGATCACCAAGAATAAATAGATCTACAAGCACACTTGCAAATCTACGAGATTTAATTCTTTCACCAAACGCCCCAGAGCAGGCTGCCTCATTCAAAGCTACCGCATATCAGAGAGAGATTAGTCTGGAGTCGGAAGGACAAGATATTTAATTGAGAATATCACAAACTGTTCTTAAAAAACTGCCTGTGATAAGTAACACAGACAGTTTTAAATAACCACCGTCTATGCTAATCATAGGCTCCCACGGAAACATCACAGACAGTTCTTAAATAGAATCGTCTATGATGAGTATCACAGATGGTTATTAACAAGATCCGTCTGTGACATTTCAATTATCACAAATGGTTCTTAACAATAACCGTCTGTGATATTGTCCATTAAATATCTGGTCGTTCCCTCAGATCTAGATCTATTAGAAGTGAGAAATGTCACTAATATGTGCAACTAATTTGAAGGAGGTGGCCGGCTCTAGGGCGCGTTTGGTGAAAGAAATACCATAGATTTTCCAGTGTACTTGTATTTCTATTTGTTCTTGCTGTTCTAAGGTTAGTATTCCTTTGTCTCTGATGCGGCTGCTTTGAAGAAGATGGCTAGTACGGCTAAGAAAGCAACTAAGCCCACCACGAAGCATGATCTTTTTTTCGGTTGTCGTCCACGCAGCATAAGGTGATGCGAAAGTAGGCACAGCCTACATCATCGAAGCTAACACACTCTCCTTGCAACCATGATTCTTGAACTTGCAGGGGCTGGTCATACTGTGGGTTGTATTCATTAGCATTCTCTGGTTGGTCGGTATGATCGACCCCTGCAAGTTCAAGAAGCATGGCTGCCTAGAGAGTGTGTGTTCGATGAGGTTGGTCGTGTCTACTGTCTCAACCTCATGCTGCATGGACGACCCCCCAAAAAAATCATGCCTTGTCGTGGACTTTGTTGCTTTCTTAGGCTTACTCGCCGTCTTCTTCAAAGCAGTCGTCCCTTATCACAGACGGTTCTTGTTGATAACCGTCTGTGATACACTTCACAGACGGTTCTAATTAACAACCATCTGAGATAATAATCATCACAAACGGTTTTAATTAAAAACCGTATGTGATAATTAAACATCACAGACGGTTCTAATGAACAACTATCTGTGATATTAGAAGACCTCACCGACAGTTTTTGAATTATCACAGACGGTTATTATTAATAATCGTCTATGATATTCGCTATTAAATATCTAGTCGTCCCCTCGATTAGATCTAGATCTATCTGAAGTGAGAGATGTCTCTGATAAAAGATACTGCTTTGAATGATGCGGTTGGCTCTGGGGCGCGTTTGGTGAAAGAAAAATCCTAGCTTTCAGGTGTTCTTGTATTTCTATTTGTTCTTAGTGATCTAAGGTTAGTATTCCTTTGTCTCTAATTCGGCTGCTTTGAAGAAGATGGCGAGTGCGGCTAAGAAAGCAGCAAAGCCCATGACCAAGCATGATCTTTTTTTTGGTTGTTATCCTCGCAGTGTGAGGAGGTTGGCCGTGGCTACTGTCATCCTCCTCATGCTGCATGGACGACCCTAAAAAAATCATTCTTTGTCGTGGACTTGGTTGCTTTCTGAGGTGTACTCGCTGTCTTCTTCAAAGAACTATTATCACAGACGGTTCTTATTGAAAACCGTCTATGGAACACATCACAGACGGTTCTAATTAAGACCGTCTGTGATAATTAGACATCACAGATGGTTCTTTCTAATAACCGCTTGTGATATTTATATATCACTGACGGTTTGTTCCAATAAACCGCCTGTGATAGTTCGCTCACCACCATAAGTAGGGCCATCCTGAGCTTTCTCATCTTCCTCTAGTAGTTGAGCTCAGCTCTTTCTCCTTCTGGTCTCACCTCACCTCATTTCCTCCTCTTCAGTTAGGGCCATATGTCTGAGGCATCGAGCTCACTGAATCAGAGGGCCCTAGCGCGAGCCACTACTAGGCAGGTGGATTGCCCTAACTGCCGTGTGCAAGCAAATGTGTTCTACGCCAACACCGAGGGAAATACTTGTCGGGTGTTTTACAAATGTCCTTATTTCTCAGTAAGTAAACTTGAGTTTGATTTCTTGCGTTTTGGATGTTTCTCCAGTAGCTATGAAATGTGTGTGTGCTGTTTTGGTGTTTCTGCGGTTATGTAGGCTGTAGGATGTCAATATTTCCAGTGGGCAGACACCATGGACAGAGCAAGGGAGCGCAGCAATACAGGGCAAAGGATGGATTATGGGCTAGAGTAGAGAATGGAAGTTGTGCTGGAGCAGAGCCTAAACATGATGGAGTTGAAGATAGAGTGCATTGTGGACCATATCAAGTGGCTGGAGAAGATTTTGTGTGTGTGTATCATTGTTGTAATTTATGGCATATTTGTGAAGTAGCTGGTTTCCTGTAGTAGTAAAAAATATTATCATAGACGGTTCCAACCACAAACCGTTGGTGAAACATATCACAGACGGTTATACTTAAAACACCATCTGTGAAGTGTTCATTATCATAGACAGTTATTGTTAATAACCGTCTGTAATGTTTAGATTTCACAGACGGTAGTTTTAACTAAACCGCCTATGATAGTAAACAAGTTCAGCATAGACATGCAGTAACTTAACTTCAAACTGGATTTCTTATATCATTTTTTTGTATTTACATATGGCCAAACAACATGGCTAGTCGCTTACTTACAAAAGATTTAAAAAAAGTAGAAATAATAAAATATCAAGTTTTTCTAGTGGCCCAAGTAGCCATCTATCTCCGTTATCAAAGCTTCGTAGGCGACGTCATCGGCATCGGAGGGTTCAGGATCAGCGCATGTAGCCTGAAACAATTCCAACCGTTGACGTGATCGTTCCATACTCACCCAAAGAAGCTCCTCCTTAGGAGCCAAGTAGAAAAGCGCCCATAGGCCCCCTTCTCTTGCTTGAGGTGTCTCGACTTGGTCGACTTGGTCGCCCGCCGCCTCGATGTCGCATTCCAAGCGATGGTAAACCTCCTGCAAACATGCAACCTCTTGCTCGAGGACTACACCGATGGCGAGGTTAGCTTGCCGGAAGATGCAAACCATGTGGAAGACATGGCAGAGGAGGTCATTTAGATGGTGCAATGTCGTCGTCACGTGTCCCGGCATATCGTCCACCGAAGGAGGGAGGACACTATGATTACAGTGTCCTTCCGCAGCTTCCGCTAGCGTACTGCCGGCGAGGTGCTTGTACAAGATGGCCAGGTAGGCCATCAATGCCGGTGTCAGGAGAGAAGAGTGGGGAGCCATTTTGTTTGTGCTTGAGAGTACATAGAACGATATGTAGTGAGGAGTACGGTGGTGGATGATCTCGTTTGTACTTGAGAGTATAGCGATGCGTGAGAAGTACGGTGGCGGATGATCATTGTTATAAAACATGCAAGGAGTAAAGTCGGCACGGGAGACGAAGAGATGCATCGCGCGGGAGGCGAAGCGGCATTCAACATATCACAGACACTTCCAACCACAAACAGTCTAAGATTCAAAAATAATCACAGATGGTTCGTATGAAAAGTCGTCTGTGATAGTTGACAGATGGTTTTAAACATGCGTCGTCTGTGATATTAATAACTATCACAGACAGTTCTTTTTAGTATCCGTCTGTGATATTTCACAGATGGTTTTAAATGTGCACCGCCTGTGATATTCATAACTATCAAAGATGTTTTTTAATCTGACCCATCTGTGATAAGTTCACAGACGGTTTTAAAGATGAACCGTTTGTGACATCACCTTTTCACAGACGGTTTTCACCGGAGCTAGTAGCACAGACGTGCGCTAAACCAGCACCGTCTGTGATTGTATTTAATACAGACGGTTCAAAGGAACCGTCTGTGATGAGACGCTCAGGATAGCCCCTTTTGTAGTAGTGAACGCATCCCTTCTCCTTGTCATCGTTGGCTATGTCTCCTCGCTGAAGTACAACGGGGAATCGAGGGTGGTCACCAGATCTCGATGTGGGGTGGGGAGAGGGAGAGACTGATGGAAGACAAAATTGGTGTGGCTATAATATATAAGGACAGCGCTAAAATATTTTGCCTTCCGCGCATGCGCTCAAATTTTTTTGAAATCCCCCGCTACAAATCACAGACGGTTTTATACAAAAACCGTATCTGACGACATATCACAGACAGTTCGTATCACGAACCGTTTGTGATAAGTATTTCAAGTATGGCAAATTCAGAGAGTTAGTGATTTCAAGCCATGGTAAAATCAGAAATACTTATCTAAGACGGTTTTTAATACAAACCGTCTATAATGAGGACAGTAAGTCACAGACAGTTTGTATTAAAAATCGTCTGTGAAGTATCATGGATGCTTCATGTTAAAAACCGTCTGTGAAGTATCATAGACGGTTCTGAATAGGAACCGTTTGTGATATTTGGTAATATCATGGATGGTTCTTGCTCAGAACCGTCTGTGATACTTCACAGATGGTTTTCAATACGAACCGTCTGTGATATTACTTCTTCACAGATGGTTTTAGCACAGCCAATAACACAGATGGTCGCTAAACCAAAACTGTCTGTGATTGTATCTAATAAACAGTTTTGATAAACCATCTGTGATGAGGCGTCCAGTATTAGCCTTTTTGTAGTAGTGGGTGTACACGAGTGGAATCAGTCATTGCCTTATTAGCCAGAGTTGGAGAAGAAGAATAGTGTTCACTGGCCAAAAATGAGAAACTTCGAAATCCTCGGGTTCTTGTGATACAATGGAAAAATTAGTTGAGGGGAACTCTTAATCACGCTCAAAGGCACGATGTGATGCGTAAGATCGAGGATAATACTCACCAGAGGTGAAGAAGGCTCGGGGTGGCTTTCAGAGCACGCACTAGCAACTCCAATGGCACAATGATGGTCTAAGAGTTACAAGGCAATACAAGAGCTCAAATCAAAGGGAATGGAGACGACATTGAACATAGGGATGGTAGAACGCAACGGCGGGGATCTTACCTGAGAATAGAGCTGGAAAGAGCTTCTTCTCCCACAGCCACCGAGAGGGAGAATGGGAGAAATGGAGGAGGGAGAGGGGGTATTATCCTTGGGCAATGATGGAAATGGCAATAGGACGAAACGACGAAGCACTGGGTTGGCCAGATCGTGCGGTGGATTGACAGGGTGAGCATCACTCAACGGCTCGGGATAGAGTGGCGTGGCTTGCGTCACCTACGCGAGGAAGAAGAATGCCCTACCAGGAAGGCCCGATTAGTCAGTGGCACAAGGTGGTGCGAGCCTGACTCTGGTACGACGCAGTATGGTTAGGTGGTTCAGCCAAATCACGTTGGCCTGGTTGGAGTTAGGTCTAAGCCCAAGGAACAGTGTAACCTTTGACTAGTTTTTAAATTCCAATTCCTCAACGTTGACCAGCTACTCACTTTTCAAGATTTATTTGCTTAATCTAAAATCAAACCTAGAATAGGTTGTTGAATAGAGTTTGAATTTTGTGTGGGTCAGGTTAAGCTCCAAAAATTTGGTAAAAATTATATTAATTCATGAAAATTAATATAGTATTTAAATAACTTATTTCACAGAGGACTTTATAAGTATTTGTTTCTGTTTTCTTCTGGACCTTAAATTTAACTTGTAGGTTTAAACTTTGATTGAGATTTTCCAAGTGCAATAAAAATGCAAATGCTCCAGAAACAATATGCATGCTAATGAGATGCATACTAATTATCATTAATTAATTTGGGGATGTGACAAACACACCCCCCCCCCACACACACACAAAAGATCTTGACCCCGAGATCCTAGTAGTTCGAAAAGTTGGATAGGAAGGTTCTAAAAAGATACAACATCTGTTGTCTTGATTTCCTTCAAAGATAGTGCTAAGATACGCTAAGAAGGTTACAAGGAATTTCTATTACACTTCCGTTTCAATTGCTTTGTTTAACCTTTCCTTTCTTGATTCGAAGGCACTTCAGACAGAAGGAAAACGGTTGGGATATTCGGTTTGCATCCGGTCTTGACACTCCCAAGTTGCTTCATCTTCAGTGTCGGACCCAGGAGTAACACCCCAAATCCTCTATGCATTTCTGAACTATTCCCATGATCAGTAGCTAGTTCACACAATAAACAGATATGGTAACATTCATAAATCGCACAACTTTATTAATAATCAACAGAGTTTATTACAAGGAAGGCTTACAAGCCAACAATAAATAAACACAGCGGAAGACGAAGAAGATGTAGTAGAGTCCAGTTAATCTGCAACAAGCAATCGACTGGGTTGGCGGCCTAGTCGTCGAGATCAACACCAAAAGCAAAGTCCTTCTCCTCTGAAATTTATTTGCATCAAGCAAGGATGAGCACAACTTTCGTGCTCGCAAGTTACACCCAATAACAGATTATAATGCTTGCAAGGATATAACAAAGGAAGGCTTATAGGGTTGATTTTGCATAAAGCCATGTTTCTTTCAAATATTTATATTAAGTTCCAAAGTGATTACTGAGTAACTAAAATTCATTTTATAAAACTCAAGTTTTATAGTAGGATAACCTCCATATGAAATATGGTGATGGATACCCTCCTATCACATGGCTAACCGCCCAATTTCCCAATTGGATAAACTATCCAAAATCATTTGTCTAAATCTTTGGAAAACCAAAACCAAAGTCTAACTTTGAGTAGCAAATGCTAAACATATCCATGACTGTGGACACGGCTATTCGAATAGTTTTACACTCTGCAGAGGTGGTACAACTTTACCCACAAGAGATAATTTGCTTTTGATGTCGGCCAATACACACTTCCGAAGGCGTGTGACTAAGCAATTATCGCAAGGCCGTTACAATGCTCTACCCTAAAGTATTTATGCCCGCTAAGGTTTCACTTCCATTGGATTGTCCATCCTCCGGAAGCACCCTCTTGCGCCAAGTGGGAATACTGTCTATCCAACACCCACACACCAACATGGCACAAATAACAGTAGAGTATTACAAATTATTAAGCCTAGTCCTGCCCACTCAGGACATGTGGTAGTACGGTGGAGTTTAGCAAAAGCGACTCTCAGGTCGGTCTTTACTCAACTTGGGCAACATACCAAAACCCTGGACTTGATCAATGAAAAGATTCAATCCTGTGCATTAACTTGCACCAACCTATCATCCATTTTGCCCAAGTTTAAACCTTCTTTATTTTTGTTTTCAAAATCATTTACAAGACTGTCCATGGTAAAACAATACCATGGCTTATTTTTAAATAAAATTGAATCCTTGGCTAAATTCCCCAAATTAAACAATTTTTGGTCTAAGCTTTGACTAAGCATAAAGTTTTTCAATCAAGAGCATCTTATTAACACTATTGTATTAACCAGAGTTTTATCTAGGATGACAAGGTATGCGGGATTAATGTTCAAGAGTTGTCATGTATGAGATCAGTATGTAAACCATCAGTATTGTGATAATCCAATCTCCAGCAATTGTAAAATCATATACTCCAATATCAATTAGTCCAATCTACACCATATAAGTCTATTTCTATGATCCAACTTCAATCAATCCAACATTTAACAATACTCTAATTCTATAGTCTGATATCAATCCATTATTCCTTAATAAACTATTTCTGTTAACTCAACATCAATCCAAAGACTATGTAATCCTGTAATCAAATTTTCAGATAATCTGATATCCAATAACAATTTATTTCTAGAATCCAACATCAACAATTTAGTATTTGACTATAGTATCTATCTATCATCCAATTTTTATTAATCCAACATCAACAATTATCTACTTCTAAAATCCGATATCCAATAATTATTTATTTCTATAATCCCACCATAATGATCATGTAATCCTAGAATCCAATCTCCAATGATTATATAATCCTATAATTCAACATCCAACAATTACTTCTACAATCCAATACCCAACAATTATTCAACCCTAATAATCCAACAATCAACAATTGTATCATTCTAAATCCAAGATTCATGCATTCCTAGAATTCAACTTCCATCAATCATGTATTGCTATAATTCAACGATAAGGTATCACCTCCAACAATAATGTATATATTCTTATAATTTAGTATTTTCAATATCTAACTCCTGAATACATCACAATCGGAAAGATTCTTCACACTGTCTGTCTTGACAATAAAGGGCTAATATTGGAATTGGTAATAACTATAAAGCTTAAGACAGGTATTTAAATTAAATTGAATAGAAATAAGCATGCAATAATAATTTAAAACAAAATTTAAATAATTTTAAAAAATGTGATCAAATATGATCAAAGATGTAACTTGCTTTGCTTGATTAGACGATTTTGTTTTCCTTAACAGGTCACCTAGTACTCACAAGTACTCTCTCTAGGTAGTCTATGTGTACAACCACGATGATCATACAGTCAAAATCAATCCTCTTATATGTTCTCAAACGGAGTCGTCGAAATCTATACGCGAAAATAAGCCAAATTCGAACAAGATTCAAAATGAAGATTCAAATGAATTTTAGTTTAGTTAGCTAGATCTTAAATTTATATGAATTTATAAATTTGAATCGTCGAAATCGGAGTTCGTATGAAGGAGAACGAACCCCTGGAAGTTTTGAAATCACATGAAATGATGAATTTGGTGAGGTGGTCAAGTCAGCGAAAACGGTGAGGTGGTCGTGACGAGGTGGTGAGGTGGCAGCGCCACGTTGGTTCAAAGCCAAGTCAGCGAAAACGGTGAGGTGGTCGTGACGTGGTGGTGAGGTGGCAGCGCCACGTTGGTTCAAAGCCGCCGGCGGCTCAGCGACCACCTCGCCGGCGTTACATGCCACGGCGAGAAGCGCTCGTGGTACAAAAATGACCAGCGTGACTCACTGAGTCTGGTGCTTACCAAGAAAGCGAGAGGGCACGGCGGATAGGTCATCGGTGACGAGGATTAGTGGCGGCGGTTTTAGGTCAATGGAAGCGAAGACGTTCCTGAGGTTCTCCGATGAAGTGGGTGCGCGCATGAGGTAGGTGATGATGAGGCGATGCTGATGGCGAGGTCGGAGTGGCTGGGGCATCGTCGATAGCAAGCAATTTTGCGGTGGAAGAACTTCGGGCTCTGAGCTTCAACTCAAAAATTCCGGCGAACTAGGGCGATTGGGGAGAAGGGAGGTTGGGCATTAGAGTGGGTGCCTCAAGGTGATCCTGAGGTGCCACCTCAAGGCGATCCTGAGGTGCCCTTTTATAGTGGACAGGGAGGTCCAAATCGTCGTAGGGCTCAAGCTGGCCGCGCGGCATCGCCGGCGATTTTAAGGAATTGATGGCCAAGTAACGGAAGGTGAAGGCCTTAACGGATGCGAATTGATTAGCGATTCAATTGCCATAAAAATCCCAAAGAATCTGAGTTGATTCAGTCGCGTTTGGAACCTCCAGTGCGGGTGTTAATGGAGGAGGCGTTTGCGATTGAAATGGAGACGACGGGGAGGAAGGAGAAGGTGATGTGGCTCGAGTGGGCCCCACTTGTCGGCGAAAGGAAAGAAAGGAAAAAGGGAAGGGGTCGCGTTGAACCATTCAATTTAGATTGAATGGTCCACATCGATGAGGATGTTCAGACCACTCCGATCGACAAACATGATCGAGCCGTTCATTTTCAATCAGACGGTCCACAAAGGTTGGGACGTTCGAAATGAACATCCAACTCAATCGGGTCATTCAGATTTGATCGGACAGTCCACATTGATTGGGACATTTGGACCACTCCGAACAGGCAATCGCAATCGAGTCGTCCGTTTTCAATCGGACGGTCCACAAAGGTTGGGACGTTCGGACCGTCCGAGCGCCATCTAGATCGGACCGTTCAAGCTTGATCCAACGGCCGAAAAGAGTTGAAGTGGAGCGCGTAGGGATTTGGGCTGAGTGGACCGAATGCGCGTGAGAACAGGAGTGGGCCGAGGAGGTTTAGGCCCAAGGACTGTTGGAGGATTTACTTTGATTTAGCAATTGATTTAATTCTAATAATTCAAATAGGCTTTAGAAAATAGCAAATAACATCCAAAAATTCTGAGAAAATTCACATAAATTCTCAAAGGTATTTTGGACTTAAATAAAATATTTCCAACTTATATTTGGTAATAGATTTTGCAAATAAATTTATTTTAGCTTTAAGATAATTAGGAAAACCCTTTAAAATTCACGAAAATATAATATAATTTTTATTTTTCAATCTAAATCAAATAAAACTTCAAAGACTTCAATAAATTTTATTTTTGACTTTTAAAACTTTAGAAATTCAGGAAAAGAAATCAAACTCTTTCAAATTTTAGAATATCCAATAAAATATTAACTTTATTTATTTTTATTTTGGTAACAGAACTTTGGGATGTTACATTTAGTATGGTGGCTCCACTGAATTTTCAAGAACTTGATGTTGCGATTTCTTGTCTTGCGCTCTGTTTCTTCAAGAATGTGTATCAGGTGTTCCTGATAAGAAAGATCAGGTTGTATGTCGAGTGCTTACAATTGAGTTACTTCGGTTGGGACTCGGAGACATTTCTTCAATTGTGATACATGGAAAATATCATGCACATCTAAGAGAGAGGTTGGCAACTCCAATTGATAGGCCACCGATCCTTGTTTTCCTAGAATTCAGAAAGGTCCGATGTAGCGAGGTGACAATTTTCCCTTGACATGGAAACAATGTGTTCCTTTCATTGCTGTGACCTTGGGATAAACATGATCGTCCACCTCAAAGCTCAACTCATGACGACGACGGTCAGCATAAGATTTATGATGAGATTGAGCCGCCCGTAGTCGCTCTTGAATCACACGAACTTGAGCTTCTGCGTCCTCCACCAACATTGGTCCATAGAATGGCCTCTCCCCAGTCTCGAACTAGTTCAACGGTGTCCTACAAGCTCTAGCATACATCCTCGATAGTTGACATTTTTATGCTTGATTAGTAGCTGTTATTGTGGGAGAACTATGCATACAGTAAACACTTCTCCCAATTCTTGTTGTAGGACAAAACACATGCTCGGAGAAGGTCTTCCAATATTTCATTCACCCTTTCAGTTTGTCCTCCCTTTTGTTGGTGGTATGCGGTGCGAAAAGAGAGGTCAGTCCCCATTGCTTGATGGAGACACTTCCAGAAGTAGGATGTGAACTGAGCACCTCAATCTAAAACGATAACCTTCGGTACACCATGGAGACAAATGATTCTTGAGATGTAAAGCTCTGCTAACTTGGTTCCGATGTAGATGGTCTTGATAGGAATGAAATGGGCAACCTTTGTCAATCAATCCACGATCACCCATATGGAATCAGACCCAGTTTGAGTCCTCGGAAGGCCGGTAATGAAATCCATCCCGACTTCCTCCCATTTCCACTTGGGAATGGGCAGTGGATAGAGTGTACCCACTGGCTTCAAATGCTCGGCCTTGACCTTTTGACATACACTGCACTCAGCAACGTACCGTGCGATCTGTCGCTTCATTCGGCTCCACCATAACCTCTTCTTCAGATCTTGGTACATCTTCGTACTCCTGGGGTGTATGGAGAATTCGGAGTTATGAGCTTCCTTGAGGATCAATTCCCTCAACTTGCGGTCATATGGCACCACCAAACGGTTCCCGAACAATAGGGTGCCTTGTGCGTCTTCGGTGAAGCATTTCGCCTTGCCTTGCTTCAAAATTTCCCAGATTTGGGCCACCTTCCTGTTGATCTTCTGGGCTTCTCTAATCTGGTCCTCAAGTGTGGAATTCACAATTAGGGCAGCAAGCGAACCCTCTTCAATTATCTCAAGACTCAATCGTTGCAATTCGGCACACAAGCCTACCAAAGTGGGGGTTACTGATAAACAAATGCATTGAGATTTTCTGCTCAACGCATCGCCCACCACATTGGCTTTTCTTGGATGATAATGGAGTCCCATATCATAGTCCTTGATCAACTCGAGCCACCTTCTTTGCCTCAAGTTTAGATCGGCTTGGGTGAAAATATATTTGAGGCTCTTGTGATTGGTGTATATCTCACAACGATTACCGATGAGGTAATATCGCCAAATCTTCAGAGCATGGACCACAGCTACTAGCTCCAAGTCATGTGTGGGATAATTTATTTTGTGAGGTCTCAATTGCCTTGATGCATATGCCACCACTTGGCCCTCTTGCAAAAGCACACAACCGAGCCCGTGGCGAGATGCATCACAGTATATGTCAAAGCTCTAGTGAATGTTGGGCTAAATGAGCACTAGAGCTTTGGTCAGACATTCTTTTAAAATTTGAGAACTTTCTTTGCACTCTGCTAACCATTCAGACTTCTTTTCTTTCTTTACAAGCCGGGTCATTGGCCTTGCAATTTTGGATAAGCTCTTGATGAATCTGCGGTACTAACCCGCAAGTCTAAGAAAACTGCGGATGTCGATGATGCTCTTGGGTTGTCTCCAATTCAATACATCTTGCACCTTGCTCGGGTCAACTGCGATACTGCCCTTGGATAATACATGACCCAAAAAGCTAACTTCACGAAGCCAAAACTTGCACTTGTTGAATTTAGCATAGAGTTGACGTTGACGAAGTGTGTCCAACACAAGCCTCAAGTGTTGTTCGTGTTCTTCATCAGACTTGGAGTAGATGAGGATGTCATCGATAAACACGATGATGAACTGATCTAGATACTCCGTAAAAACTGAATTCATGAGGTTCATGAAGTATGCTGGTGTATTTGTCAATCCGAAGGACATGACAGTGTACTCGTACAAACCATAATGAGTAGAGAATACTGTCTTCGGTTCTGACCTTGATCTGATGATAGCCTAGTCGCAAATAAATCTTGAAAAACACTTGAGCTCCACTCAGTTGGTCAAACAAACCATCAATCCGAGGAAGTGGATATTTGTTCTTGACAGTGACTTCGTTTAGTAGACGGTAGTCAACGCACATTCGCAAACTCTTATCTTTCTTCTTGATGAAAATAGCCGGGCATCCCCAAGGTGAGGAGCTCGGCCAAATAAAGTCTTTATCTTGAAGCTCCTTGAGTTGCTCTTTCAATTCTACCAATTCATTGGGAGGCATTAGGTACAGCTATTTTGAAATAGGCACAGTACCGGGTGCAAGCTCGATCACAAACTCGATTTCGCGATCAGGAGGCATGCTGGGAGTTCTTGGGAGAATATATCTGGGTACTCACATACCACTGGTACCCTCTCTATTTCAGTAGTGGTACTCACTTCCATAGTATAAAGATGAGAACTGACAATGTTTGGGGCAAAAACTACTTGATTGTTGTCTTCACTTGTGATAGTAATTGACCGCTAAGCACAATTTATTTGTCCTCGATTCTTGGACAGTCAATCCATCCCCAAAATAACATCTATACCCACTAAATTTATTACTATTAAGCTTGCCAAAAACTCGATCCCTTGAATCTCCACTTTTACATCTCAGCAGACTTGATCGGTTTGCAGAACCGAACCTCGAGACTGAATGTGGTATGTGGGATGAAGTGTATGCATTTCAAATTGATGTTGTGCACCAAAACCTTTTTTGATGAATGAATGTGATGCTCCTAAATCAAACAAAATAGCAGCTGGATGTGAATTAACAAGTAATGTACGCAAAATGACGTATGCTGCATCATTTGCCTCTTCGGCGGTGACGTGGTTTACCCGACCATGTGCTGGGACTTGAGGAGGTGTAGATGCTGCCGTTGGGGGTGGTGAAGACCTCGCTGGAGCTGGTGGTGGAGTTGGACCGGTGTATACTCGCGGCATCCCACGTGTTTTTGCTAAGCACTGATGCGCGTAGTGCCCCGAGCGACCACAGTGAAAGCATGTGACACTTGGCCGAATGTAGCCGCTGTTTGGGGGCTGATTTCCCCCATTCTTTCGCTGCCCAAAAGGTGGTGGAGGTCTTGGTACAAAAGTTGGTGGCCTCGGTGGCGCCGGAGCTTGAAACCGGGGTGCTTGGGGTGGCCCGGTGTGCGGTCTTGAAAAGCTGCCGCTTGCTAAATTTTGAGTGGCTCTTTTCCTCTTCCTAGCTTCATCCAAAGCTTGACTTTTGTTCTTCACCACTATGGCCTTATTGACCATATGTTGAAAGTTTCTAAAGTCGTGGATGACCAATGCAAGTTGCATTTCTTCAGTCAAGCCATTCATGAAACAGCTTTGGCGGTGGGTGTCGGTGGAGACATCATCGGGGGCATAATGATCTAGAAAGTTAAACTCGTGTTAGTACTCTGTGACACTCTTCCTTCTTAGCTTGAGAGCGAGGAATTGCTGTTGCTTGATCATCATCACGCCTTCTAGGATGTTGGCCTCCTAGAAGGCTACCTTGAATTCGTTCCAAGATGGAACATCTTCGCCAGGCTGCATGACGGAGAAGTTGTCCCACCACACACTTGCAGCTCCCTCCAGCTGGTAGCTAGAGAACAAGACTTTCTCAATGCCGGTGCATTGAACAATCGCCAGTTTCTTCTCGATGGTATGGAGCCAATCCTCCGCCTCCATGGGATCTTCAGAGCTTGAGAAGGTTGGGGGATTTGTACGCTGAAAGTCAGTGAGTCCCCCATGTGCTCTTTGAGCTCCTGCTCCCCTGGATGTCGCTAGAGCGAGGGAGGTGTTGCGGGCAATGGCCTCAAGGACCTGAGTTTGATCCATCCAGTTCCTCTCGATTTGAGCAAGCATGTAACATCCCAAAAATTCATAAATGCAAAAATGTGGGATTTTTAAAACTTTTTACATGGTAACTATTGTCGTTCTTCTTGGCTGCATTGTCGAGAGTTGTTTGAATTGCATTTGCTTTGCTTATATGGTACGAAAATTAGGAAACCCTAGAAACATAAATGGTCAAAGCAAACAAACTTAAAAGCATTCCCTTCTAAATATTACATGTGAACCCTCAAAATCCAAAGGGTGGAATCCAGCACTTAATACCCTAAGTGATCAAGGAGTCCAATTAGGAAGGTCGAATAAATACCAAACCATGTCTGTCATTGCAGGAGAATCACCAAATGAAAATGCCAGAATTATATACAACTCAAAAATTCTATTCTATTCCTTTTTCCTATTCTCCCTAGCCTATTCTTTTTCCCCTATTTTTTGTTCCTCCGACCAGCTACTGGCCAAACTCAGTGCAGCTGAGGTAACCCCTTCTATCATAAAACTAGTGGCAGCTGAGTCTCCTTCTCTCGCTCAGCGTCAACGACTGCAGAGCTAGCGCACCGTGCTACGACTAGGCTTAAGTACGCTGGCGAATGCTGTCACTTGGCCATTACTCCCCGTCGCTCAACTGTCACATCGTCTGCACCGTGTTGCCAACCCTATCAGAATCACCAACCACTTCATCTTATCGGGTCGTGCTGAATGCATCGCAGGCTCTTAGGCGTCGTCGCCCCATTGCTCATATATAGCAGCCCTGAGCCCCCTAATTGCCTTTCCTCACCATTCCAGTGCTAGTCCCACCTCCTCCATCCCCCAAACGAGTTGAGCTCTGAGCAAGGCTTGAGCATTCGTTTCAGTAGAGCGCCGCCACAACGCTGCCATCGCCATTAACACCCATCGGTGAAGCTTTTCCCTAGTTATATACGTTGGCTCGTATTCCATGACCCAAGAGATGTTTCCTCTTATTTGAACCCACTCCTTATTCACAGGAACCGCCGCCGACCGCGTTCTTCCTCCCCTCCGACCAGTATAGCCAAGCAATCGAGTTGACCTTGCTGGTGGAGCATACTCCAAGGCATTTCTCCGGAACCATCTGCCTATTCCCACGAAGTTGTCCTGAGAGTTGAGGGCTACTCATTTTTCCTCAAGCCATCACTGTTGATTGGAGCTTCTCTCACCGTCGCTGCCCACTACTGCCAGACCATCCGTGGCTAGCTCGTCCCCTCTGCGTCGTACCGGTACGTTCCTATTGGCCACTAGATGCTCATGCTCATGCTCATTCTAGTTGGGCGGTATCATTTCTGGATCAACGAATACGTTGTAGATGGGGTAGTCTTCACGTGTAGTCGAACTTCCTTTGGCTATATGTAGTCGAACCTCCTTCGACTACTCTTAGTCGAATCTTCTTCCAACCACGTGATCGTGTAGTCTTCACGTGTAATCAAACCTCCTTCGACCACATGTAGTCAAACCTCCTTCGACTACACATAGTCGAGTATTTTTCTAGCCACGTGATCGTGTAGTCTTTACGTGTAGTCGAACCTCCTTCGGCTACTAGTCGAATCTTCATCCAGCCACGTGATCGTGTAGTCAAACCTCCTTCGACTACATGTAGTCAAACTTCCTTCAACTATGCATAGTCGAATCTTCTTCCAGCCACGTGATCATGTAGTCTTCACGTGTAGTCAAACCTCCTTTGGCTACTAGTTGAACCTCCTTCATCTATGCCTAGTTGAACCTCCTTCGACTACATGTAGTCAAAAACTACTTCCGACCAGATCATCAAACCTCCTTCCGCCTAGAATGTAGTCGAACTTGCTTCGACTGCGCATAGTCGAGCCTCCTTCGACTACATGTAGTCGAACCTCAAGGTAGTCCAACCTCCTACCATTGGGAATGTAGTCGAAACTCTTTCTGACCAGATAGTTGAAACTCCTTCCGACTAGATCGTCGAACCTCCTCCCGCCTAGAGTGTAATCGAACCTTCTTCCAACCAGGTAGTCGAGCCTCCTTTGTCTACGCCTAGTTGAACCTCCTTCGACTACATGTAGTCGAAACTCCTTCCGACCAGATCATCGAACCTTCCTCCACCTAGAATGTAGTCGAACCTCCTTCCGACCGGGTAGTCGAAACTCATTCGACCACTCATCCGACCACTTAGTTTTGACCACTGAGTCTCGACCACTTAGTTTCAACCATTCATCCGACCAATCAGTTTCGACCACTAAGTTCCGATCACTCAGTTTCGACCACTAAGTCTCCACCACTCAGTTTCGATCACTAAGTCTCGACCACTTTGTTTCGACCACATAGTTTCGACCACCCAGTTTCGACCACTATGTTTCAAACACACAGTCTCGACCACTGTGTTTCAACCACACAGTCTCGACCACTGTGTTTTGACCACATAGTTCTGACACTGTGTTTCGACCACATAATTTCGACCATTGAGTTTTCGACCACTGAGTTTTGACCACAAGGTCTTTGACCATACTGGTTTATGCCTTCGACCACAATGGTCTATGGCTTCGACCAGATTATTTTGACCATACTGGTCTAAACATTCGCCCACATTGGTCTATGCCTTCGACCACAATGGTCTATGGCTTCGACCAGATTATTTCGACCATACCGGTCTAAACCTTCGAACACACTGGTCTGTGCCTTCGATGACAATGGTCTATGGCTTCGACTAGATTATTTCGACCATACTGGTCCAAACCTTCGATCACACTGGTCTATGCCTTCAACCACAATGGTCTATGGCTTTGACCAGATTATTTCAACCATACTAGTCTAAACCTTCGACCACAATGGTCTTTGGCTTCAACCAGATTATTTCGATCCCACTGGTCTAAACCTTCGACCACACTGGTCTGCCCTCGATCACAATGGTCTATGACTTCGACCGGATTATTTCGACCATACTGGTCTAAGCCTTTGACAAAGATTACTTCGATCATACTAATCTACGCCTTCGACAACACTGGTCTAAGACTTTTTATGCTTTGGAGTTCAATTGGATTTTTTAATACGATTTGTAGTCATACATGCTTATTTGAATTTTTGGTTAAATTGTGCGTATATAGAATCTGAATCTCCCGAAGACCCTCGAGTAGACCAAGAGCAAGAACAACAATACCACGACTAAGGCGAGTCAACACTTGGACCATATTGCACCTAATTTTTGCAATTATATTGCTTTAAATTATGAAATTGCATTGCTATGTTTTATACAACTATATTGGTCTAGCTCATAGTTAATGCCTTAATAATGATTGTGTATAGACTTCCAATCCTTAAACTTGGACATTATTATTTGTCAGCCTAGAATTAATGGTATACATACTAGTTAACCGTCTGTATCTAAGTGTTATGCTTAGCCTTGCTTAGATACACTGTAATGTGGGCAATGATTTGCCCGAAACACCATTAAATAAAATCTTTTGAAAATGAAATTGGGAAGCCGAGGTTGGAGCCTGGCTGATATATTGGACTAGGGGTTATTTTAAAAACAAATGAAAACCTGAAAAACAGATTTTGACTCGGGCGGTTGGAAAAAGTGGCTGGTACCGGGGGCACAAGAGGGTGGTGCTGGGGGCACGAGAGGATGATGGTATGTGGATGTACCGCCTGAGTCAATTAAGGATCGAATCTAGTGATGACCTCTCATGTATAAACAGTACGACCATAAGTCGGTAACACCTATGACCTGGCTAACTAATTTTGTTTCGCCTCAGCATGGCTTCGCCATTGGTGGATGCGGGTGGGTAGTCGGGGGAGAACGAAGCCACAAGAACTGCACGGCGCTAAAGTGAGAACTCTTGGGGACAAGCAGGAGAGTTCGAAGGCGGTGATACTTAGCAGTGCGAAGTTGCTATGAGGTGGGACATTGTAAAGGCCTTGTGATAATCAACATTAGCCACACACCTACGGAAGTGTGTCGGGGCAGTATAAGTTGATTTATATCTTGTGGGTAAAGTGTACAAACTCCGCACAGTAAGAAAACTATCTAGATAGCTGTGCTCATGGTCAAGAGCGGTACTGAGAACTTGCTTGATATAGCATTCATTTTTAAAAAGCCATTTGTGTGTGTGAAAGAAAAGGGTGGGCCAGGAGCCCTAGGAATTGAGAAAGCCTAGTCGGGGACCAGTGGTAAATATGGGATAGCCTGAGCATTGGGTGGTTAGAGCCA
Organism: Phyllostachys edulis; assembly: GCA_036346405.1. Lineage (NCBI taxonomy): Eukaryota > Viridiplantae > Streptophyta > Magnoliopsida > Poales > Poaceae > Phyllostachys > Phyllostachys edulis. Next base: position 33,535,350 of record CM070565.1, on the reverse strand, counting down.
CCCAATGGTATAGGAGGTGGAATCACTACTATTACTTTACAAATAAAAACTCAATTTATAAAACTTGTCTGTTAAAAATGCTAAGTCTCAGGATTTTCTACTACTTAATCTAATTCAAACATAGCTTTGAGCAAATAAAAGAACTCTAAACTTCCCTTGACCAGCCTTGCATCTATAATAAACTGCATTGTGTCTTGGCTCGCAAGTACGGTCGTGTACTCAGGCTCGTCCAATATAATCTTTCAGAGCCACTCGATCAAGACCCATATGACTACTTCGTGGCCGTTGCACCAGACGGTGGTCAAGTTGGTGAAGCTTAGGCTGGGACCCCCTCGATGTCGAAAGCCCTCTACGACCACATAGTTGAAACTTACGACCAGGTGTAGTCGCAACCTTCGACCAGTCATGGTCAAACCTCCTTCTTCGACCACGACGTTGAATCCTTCTACGACCACATAGTCAAAACTTTCGACCAGGAGTTGGGGCAGTATAAGTTGCTTAGGTCGGGACCTCCAGTCGCTTGCCTGTGGGCAGAGTGAATGGATCCACTATTACTTCTTTTGCTTCCGCGCTCATCCTCTACTCTTTACTCTGAGCTATGTAATGAGGTGGCCTTCGTTCCCTTTTTGTAAAATAGTGGGCCGCACGACCGGTTGTGTAATATATCATGCTGTTGTATGTGATGTATGTGAATGATCCAAGAATGTATATGTGTGTGTGCTATCTACTAATCCAAGGAATGACACAGATTGACATAGTAGGTCCCAAGTTTGCAAATTTGGGGGCTTACAACGACCAGGTCTACGATCAGGTCTTGGCCGAAGGCTGTGTCCCAAGTTACAAAATTGGGGTCTGACAAAGCACTTCCGCCATTGTAGGTGGTGGGGAAAGCACTTCTTCCAGTTGACTCGCTTGCTAATTTTGACAGTGGGAAGGCTCACCACGTTCTCCCTGTGCATAAAGCTCACTGACAGTAGCGAAGCGAGTACCTAGGGGTGGTGATCCCTCTTCTTGTTGAGCCCTTGAACGAGTACTAGGTCCTGCCATCCTGTTGTCACATGGATGGTTAGAGAACAGACAGAAGATATGCTCGAACGAGTGTGAAACAAAATCTGGACAGCGGGTGTATACTACTTAATCTAGCATGCATAATGACATAAATTGCATAAAAACTGTCGGACCTGGGAGTAACACCCCAAATCCTCTATGTATTTCTAAACTAGTCCCATGATTAGTAGCTAGTTCACATAGTAAACAGATATGGTAACATCCATAAATCGCACAATTATATTAATAATCAACAGAGTTTATTACAAGAAAGGCTTACAAGCCAACAATAAAGAACATAGTGAAAGACGAAGAAAATGTAGTAGAGTCTAGCTGATCTGCCACAGGCAATCGACTAGGGTAGCGTCCTAGTCATCGAGATCCACACTAATAGCGAAGTCCTTCTCCTCTGAAATTTATTTGCATTAAGCAAGGATGAGCACAACTTCCGTGCTCGCAAGTTACACCTAATAACAGAGTTAATGCATGCATGGATATTAACAAGGAAGGCTGATAGGGTTATTTGTGCAAAAGCAATATTTGACATTTTAAATACAATACTAAGTTCAAAAGCTCAAATTTTACAATAACTAAAATTGAGTTTAATTAATAAAGATAGTGTAGACACTAGCTTAAACACGGGTACCAACCCAGGGCTTCAACCCATAACTTTTCTCATAAACACCCATCCATATCAAAAACTGTTTTACAAAACCTTTTGAAAACAAAATCAAAGTCTAACTTTGAGTGGCTTTGCTCAACATGTCCATGACCGTGAACACAGCTATTCGAATAGTTCTTAACTCTCTGCAAAGGTTGTACAGCTTTACCCACAAGACATGAATTCTCTAGTTTGTTTGGCATCCGTCGATACCACCACTCACTACCTTAGGTAAGCAGTCTAGAGCATGTGTCAAGGCCTTTACAAAGCTTCATCCCACCATAGTCTCGCCTCGCTAAGGATTCACCCCCTTTGGATAGAAACCCGCTGGGTTCAGGCCCCCTCTTGCGTCAGGTGGGAATACATAAAACCCGGTGGGTTCAGGCCCCCACGCAACCAGACGGTACGACTACGGTGAAACATTGAAAATTAGTTAGACAAGTCCTTCCCACTCAAGACATGTGCTATTACGATGTGGCTTAGCAAGATGCGGCTCGAAGACCGGTCCTTAACTTACTTGGGCAACTTTCTGTAAAACCCATGGGCCTCGATCATAGAAATGACTCGATCCCGTGCATCAACATGCACAATCCAAATATCCATTTCGCCCAAGTCCAAACCAATTTACATTTTGTTTAACAAGTTAAATTATTTTATAAATTTCTATGGTAAAGACAATACCATAGAATCATCTTCAAATCATAGTTGAACTTTTCGCTAAAGTTTCCCCAAATCAAGATTTTTGGTCCAAGCTTTGACTAAGCATAATTTTCTCAAAATGATCCTAGTTCATACTATCATATCAACTAGGTTTTATCTAGGATGACAATATGTTAACATTGGCCTTACAAAGGATTTAGGCATAACTATAAATTTAAAACAGGAATTTAAATTACTAAATATCAATAAGCATGCAGTAATAATTTAAAACAGAATTTAAATAATTTGAAATAATAGGATAAAATATGATCAAAGATATAACATGCCTTGCTTGATTAATCGATGTTCTCAAATGGCGTCGAAATCTGACTCTCCGAAGTCGTCGAAATCTATACACGAAAATAAGCCAAATTCAAACAAAATTCAAATGAAATCAAAATTAAGAAATTTTGTTTTAGTTAGCTAGATCTTGAATTTATATGAATTTAGAAATTTGAATCATTGAAATCAGAGTTCGTATGAAGGAGAACGAACCCTTGGAAGTTTAAACCCTAAAGAAAACCATAAAAAAGAAATTCTGGATTTTTCGGATTTAAATTTCTAAAGGAAAATCAACTTATGACATAGGCATGATGTCAATGATAGAATTTATATTTTCAGCCGAATTTATTTCTTAAAGAAAAATTGATTGTGTCTTTGACAGGTGGGCCCATGTCGTGTGGACCAGGTCCCCCAAACGCACCCTGGTCCATGGTGGACCAGGCGCATGGGCTTGCGTGGCCTTGCCACATCGGTTGCCATGTAAGCATGATGTGGGCAGCCACATGGGCATAGAGCGATGAGGTGGCAGCCACATGGCAGTGCCACGTCACCATGGCGGCGGCGGCGCTCAGTGTTGACCTCGCCCCGGTGCTACACGCCGTGGCGAGCATTGGCAAGGGAGGCAAGAGAGAGAGGGGAACGCGGGGGTTATGGTGCGCAAGGTTTGGGTCACCCGAGGACGTGGCGATAGCTAGTAGCAAGGACGGTGGTGACGAGGAGACGCGTCCCACAGAGAAAGTAGCGCTCCGGTGAGGCTTTGTTGTCGAGGAGGCGAGCACCGGGTAGTACGTCACGCGACGAAGTCGGCGTCGTAGACAATGTCGGTGGAGGGACACTACCGGTGGCGCAATCGTTGGTGGAAGAGGTTGCAACCAACGGCGAAGAAATATGCCCTAGAGGCAATCATAGAGATGATTATATTTCATTATGTTCATAATATTGGATAATATGTTATCCTGTTTCTTGAATGAATCATTGGTTATGAAGATTAACAAGTATGTGACTTGTTGGTGAAACTCTTAACTTATATGCTGTCATTCTAAATGAATCCCTGGTCGGATGTCAATGGTTGGAACACTATTGACTCGATCGACCAGCACATTGTATTGATTGATGGCCATGTTTCACCGATCATGGGTATAGAGATATCGAATCAATAATGTGAACACATATTAGAGAACATGAGGTTGGATTGACCCATCTTGAGACACTATTGAGATTGTTATGATTCTATGTGTCGTTAGTTGGTCTCAAGCAATGATGATATAATCCTTAGACCTGAGATCAGCATGGTTTCCTATGAAACATGCGGAGGAATGTGACTGGTCAGATAAGGGATTTGCCCCTCCTAACATAACAGGAGAGATGTCTCTGGGCCCCTTGTTGTGATCGGATAAAGAAAGTGCATGGCCATGCCACTAGTGGTCAAAGTGTTCGACCACGTGAAGTTATCCAACACTCGATCGAGAAAGTATGGAACAGTCTATGGATGGCACAACATCTCACCTGGAGTTCAACTAGACATCATGAGGCAAAGGGACAATACACGAGTAGGTCACTTAGTCCGATCAATTACGGACTGGTCGTATGGAGATACGAGTTGGTCACAGACTGGTCGAATGTAAACACAGACTGGTCGAAACCTGGTCGTAAGGAGTTACGAACTGGTCGTGACCAAATACGAACTGGTCGTATAGAGATAGGACCTACTCGTAAGTGATGAGGACCTGGTCGTAGATCATATTGCATTAAGGTTCATCCGATATAATTTGTGTGTATACGGGAATCGTTATGTCCTGCTAGGAACCGCTAACGACTCTTGGTCGGAAAGGGTTTCCGAGTCACAACCGATTACGCATGAACCTAACGGGTCACACACTTAACGGGTTGGTACAAACCAGTACGGATATGATTCGTCAAACGTGTTCGGATAGGATCCGTCACGAGCACTATATAAGGAGATGCATGAGGCTATTGGGAAAGGGTGAACGTAACAGACGAGACACACGAAAGTCGTGAATTGAGTTGTTCCACTGAAACCCTAGCCGCCATCTTCTTGATAGCTCTGCCGTGCGACTTGGTGCTAGCACACTAGCATATGGCTGTTCCTTCCCTGGATGTGTGGATACCATAGAGGCACTATTGCGATTGCTGTTGCGTTTGAGGACGATCCGCGATCTTCATAAGGAACTATAGAGGTCGCTGGAGGAGACGATCGACCATGACCACCGCACTAACGTGCTCAACGCTGGATGATCGACTACGACCACTACATCGACGCGCTCTACGTTAGACTAGGTTGCTCCAACTCTTCTTCTACTGCTTTGCGCGTCTGGTGGTAACGATCTGTGATCATCTACTTGCTTAGCTTCCTAGTTTACGTGGTAGAAAATTTTGATTTATTGCTATCATAGCCTACCCGTACCCCAACCGTGGTATCAGAGCCATCCTACGTAGTTTTTTATCTAGATTCGTCGCATATAGTTGATATGTGGTAGTAGTAGATTGGATCTATTACTGGTCGGGTCTGGTAACCTGATCGGTTCATAGAGATGGAACGATCTAAGCCCTAATCGATAAGATCAATCAGTTTTTCAGTGGTAGTAGATGGGTCTACGAGGAGGTATGAGCTATAAGGACCAGATGGTGTATTGCGCTTGTTCACGACCATACTGCATATCACTCCTACCGGTCGGAATTCTGCCATCGGAGTATGCCGCAGTGTGTGGTCGTATGAAGGCAATGATTAGATTGGTTCGGAATAGGGTTAATATGATTAATGTGATGATTTCCAAGGCTCGGTTACGTGAATAATATTCATGTTCCAACGAGGGGCACTGCCCCTTCGAACCCTGCTCGCTAACTGGTTAGCGGGACCGCCGTGCTGGGTATTCGTACCACGCGCTAAAGGATTTATATTTTCCTAAAAATTAATTTATAAACTTTTAAGTCTCTTTGCTACTTTCTTTTTTGTCTTAGTATCCTTTTCTTGTCTTTGTATTCATTATTTAAAATTGCTACTGATCTTCTCTTGTTTTTCAAAATTTTGTAGATGTGTTTCATCAACTCTTGCACTGATAAGGAAGGAGGATTTTGTGCTGAGTTGTGGTTCATTCTCCAGGGATTGGGTTACCTCCATCGCCTAGAGTACCACAGTATCACCATCAATAAGTACAACAAGGAGATGTGGCATGTTAAGGTCACCATTTACGCCAAGAGTCACCTACAAGGAGATCGACCCTACCACTTCATGGTAGAGAGAGTGTGGATATCATGGGGATATGCCCATGATATTAGGATGATGAGACAATTGGTAATGGCGTTGAGGGTTTGCGGAATCACCCATTTTCGGCGTTGCTCCAGTTCTATTAGGCCTCTGGCGGTCTGACCGGCCTTGGTGGCGGTCAGACCGGCCATGCCTTGTGTTGATTTGCTGGTTTGGTTGCTGGCGGTCAGACCGGCCAGGGTGGCGATCAGATTGGAGCGGTCTGACCGGCTTTGCTTGAGCGGTCCGACCGGCAACCTTATTGACTTTGGATTTTGGAGCTGGGCCAAAAATAGAGGGTGTAGGCAAGTGAGAGGGTTCTTCTGCACTTGGTCCCATATTTTTTGGAGCTTCCAAGAAAAAGTTCTATTTGATTGAAAATTCCAGAGAGTTTCGGATTTCCAGGGAGGAAATTTGGCTAAGTCCTGGACTGGCGGTCAGACCGGTTTTTGGTTGGCGGTCAGACTGTTTTGGGAGCGGTCAGACAGGCCATGGTGGCGGTTTGACCGGTTTTGGCTTGTTTCGTCATCCCGCGTGGCGGCGTTTTGTGGTTGTTAGGTCAAGTTCATAGTTGTCATTGCATATGTGTTGCATGATGCATGTTTTGGCTAACGTGGTTCAAGTTGTGAAGAGCTTGTTCCCGGAAATGGTTTCTTGGTCTATTGCTGTGCAGGTTGCTTGCAGGTCTATGACGGTCAACAGCGAAGAGGATCGGGACTAAGCTTGGATAGCTGAGGTCCAGAACGATCAAGGATGCCGGGTGAGGTCAGAGGACTCAAGCGGGGCGCAGAATGGACATGGATGACCGAGCAGGCGGTTCGTCTGATGGTTGGATCAAGCGGCGCGGGAGTCGTTGCAAGTGCTCAGTGGTGCCAGTGGGATCCTGACGGGAGAGACTTGACGACATGGAGCCATTGATCAACCTACACGTGGCGAAGCATGGGATTGCTTCACGATTTGTGGACTCGGTCTTTTGGAGAATGATCGAGAAGGGGTATTTTGGTAATTTCACCAAATACCACCTTGGTGACCTTTTGGCTAAACATGGCTGGTCGGTTGCATGGTGAAGCGGTTTAGGTCAATCGATGATGAAGACAGCGCTTTGAGATGCGTGCGTATGTTAACCCATTTGTGTGTGGGGTCTAATGGGTGCCCTAATGGAATATTCTCTAGGATCTAGCCTCCACTATATAAGGGTTAAGTGCTGGTTGCATTGGTAACCCTTGGCCATTTAGATAACCCTATTTTGTGTTTTAGGGTTTGGGATGAAAGGAGGAGAGCTAGGGTTCTAGAGAGGGATTGATTTGAGTGCTCACGTGGTGAGCTTTGTCCTCCTTGGTAGGAGTGGCTGTAATCAACAATCATCCATCTCCAATCAATCAAATCTGATTTCATGAGATGAGTCTCTATTTCGTTCTTGTGTTCATCCTCTCTATTTGATGACTTGGGGCTTTTCTTGATCCGGGTGTTTTTACTTGGTTTTTCTTCTTGATCTTACTTGTTGGGATATGTGGAGACCCATCTAAGGTCATCTAGATCATCATCCACCCACGAGCAAGCTTTTGGATCTAAGTTTTGATTTTGCCCGGTTTTGGTGAAAGAAAGGGTGATTTTATGGGGTTTTGCTCTTGAGAGCTTTTAGCTTAATTCTTCCTGTGATTGAGAGTGCTAATATGTATGGGAGACCATCCTTAGCCACCTTGGATTGATTCCTCCCACGAAATCATCTCAATCACCGCCAAGATTTGGCTCGGTTTTGAACCCACCTTCGTTCAAACTGAAAAAGATAGGAACTTTAGCATGGATCTCTGCAATCTTTGATTGGAATAGGTTCCTAATATCTTTAAGAAGGTGTGTTTCAAATTTCGTGGAGTTTGGCCTTACGGATCAAAAGTTAGACTTTTGCGTTTCGGTTTTGCCGTGTCAGGCTGATTTTCTCGTTCATCGTCGGTGGCGGTCAAACCACCAATATCGAGGTCGACCGCGCTTGTAGCGGTCCGACCGCCCATTTGAGAGGTCGACCGCTAGGCAAAAATCAACCCGCCAATTTGAGAGGTCTGACCGCCCAACTCTTTGTGATTTGAGTTTTTGGGTGTTTTGCTTGGGGTTTTGATTTGGATTCAATACAAATCTTCCACTATGCTTGTATATTGATCTTCATAGCTTTTATAGCTATTGGAGTGATATTATGTTGAATCTAATCAAGGTGAAAAATTAGGCGTGCTCCTATTCACCCCCCCCTCTAGTCGCCTTTCCGGTCCTACAGAGAGAGACCGACAAGATTGGAATGCAAGATGCTACTAGAGAAGCTATCATCCGTCTAGGGTTCCACTACCACACTGCCCTAGGACGCACTGCTTATCGTTACTTTCCCTACCGCAAGAAGGGGTAAGTCTTCAGCAGGTTCAGAGCCACTGAGGGGGACGAGGACACCACCATCTCACGCATGGCATCTCTGATCAAGGTGCAAGATGAGGCCTATGTGTTTATGGCCAACGAGTTGGAGCATGTGTATGAGAGGCTAGATGCTGCAGAGAGAGAGCTCGCCCAGCTGAAGGAGCCATCCTGTCCTTCCAACATCCGTATGACTACACGCAAGAGGGTGCACCGTCCTGATGACCGCATGACTGTAGCGGTGTATCGCAGCTTGTTCACCCCTGCCACTCGAGGAGAGTCTTCTGGTACAGCTGTCGCTGCCGCCTCCTCTGATGCTCTCATCATTGGAGGTGCTAGTGACTCGGTGGACCAGCTTGAGGAGCCCGAGCCTGTGGTGCGTGACATCGAGGTCGACGTTGAGGACAACATTGAGGATGATGCTGAGGATGACACTGAGAATGACTATGAGGAGGACCCTGATGAGGTTGAGTTTGAGTAGTAGTCTTTGGTCGTGAGCTGAGTCTGTAGTGTCCAATAAAGGTCTTGCGAATTTAGACGATTATTTTGTTTGCCTTTGTAGATTGGACTACATCAAGCCGTAAGCACTTGTGATATAGCCAATCTAAAAACTATTCCCATTTTAATAATTTCAATTGGAGTTCTTTCTTGTTGAGCCTGTGTTGGTTGTTGTTTGGAATGCTAGTTTTACCCATGTTCTCTTATCTTTGCTTTTCCCTCTTTTCTCGTTGCTATCCTTGGGCCGTTCAGATGGAGAACCCTGGAAGAGGACATGGAAGAGGTCGCGCAGCAGCCCATGGAGGAGCTCGTGGAGGAGGCCGTGCAGCTGGCCGAGGCCGTGGACTTGGTAGGGGTCACGGTCAACCGTTTCCTGAGGAGCCAGTTTTGCCTCAAGCACCACAGGAACCTCAAGTTCATCCGAAACAATTATTTGAAGAAGAACCTTTACCGCCACCACCTCCTAGTTAGCCTCCGCTGATGAATATGGAGCAGATGATGGCAATGCAACTGCAGTTACTACAGGAGCTTGCTCATAATCAAATCAATCAACCTGCACCAGTCTCTGCTCCAGTCATACCACCCCCGTCTAGACTGGGGGAATTTATGAGAACCAGGCGGTCAACCTTTGCTGGTTCAGTTGATCCACTAGAAGCTGATGATTGGCTTAAGGATGTCGAGAAGAAACTGATCTTGGCTCAATGTAATGACCAAGAGAGAGTCCCCTTTGCTGCTCACCAACTGAAAACAATTGCAGGAACTTGGTGAGAAAACTATTGCGCAGCTCATCAGAATGTCCAGGCTATTTCTTGGCATGAGTTTTCTGTAGCTCCTCGCACAGCTCACCTTCCTATGGGAATGATGGAGATGAAGAAGAGAGTGTTCCATAAGCTACAACAAGGCAATCTCAGTGTGTCTGAGTATCTTAACAGGTTCACTCAGCTGTCAAGGTATGCACCAGAGGATGTTGCTAATGAGGGAGCGAAGATTTGGCGCTTCATGGAAGGTCTTGATCCTAGCCTTAAGGTGCAGTTGGTGTCAGTTGACTACCCCAACTTCTAGCAGATGGTCAACAAGGCTCTCGTCCAGGAGGATGCTCAACGTTAGTTGTATGAATCCTGTAAGAGAAAATGGATTTTCAGGTGTAGCATGGAGCCGTAGGTTGTGTCTCAGATGAACCGACCACAATTCAACAGCAAAGGTGTCCGATGCACCCAAGACTCCAATGTCCGAACCTCGCCCGATCATGCAAGGATTCCGCAACAACACTAGTGTTCAGCCGCAGCAAAACAAGACTTCCGTAGCTGGAGTTCAATGCTTTTCACTATCATGAGATGGGGCATTATGCTAGCAATTGCCCTTAGAAGTGTCAGAACTTGACTCTAGTATGCTTCAACTTGGGGACTACATCAGCCCGTGCACCAGCTCCAGGACAAGGGCATGGCACCCCTCAGACTCCAAGGACTCCGCAAACTTTTGGGAGAGGACGTGTTAACCACGTGACTGCAGAGGAAGCCCAAGAAGCACCAGATGTAGTTCGGATAAGTTCCTTGTTAATTCAAGACTGTGATCAAAGATTATTTGACTTTGGAGCTTCGCATTCTTTTATCTCGAAGAGTTTTGCTGAAAAACATTGCTGGGATGTTTTTGAACTTAAGAACCCTATGGTAGTCCAAACACCTAAAAAGAAAATGAGGACTAATACAGTATGCCCGGGAGTGGTTATAGATATAAATGGGGTTAGGTTCCTAGCGAACCTTATCTTATTAGATTCAAGAGGCATTGATGTAATCCTTGGAATGGATTGGTTAACCAATTTTAAGGGATAGATCGATTATGCCAACAGAGCCATCACCCTTACCAATGCCGAAGGCATTGGAGTGGAGTTTGTATCCAATAAACCATCAAAGAAGAGTTGTGTTCTAAACCGCCTTAAGGGCATAACTTTGGAAAGTGTGCCGGTAGTGCAGGAATACCCAGATGTATTTCCTAATGAACTACCTGGAATGCCACTAGACCGAGAGATTGAGTTCATCATTGATTTGGTACCTGGTACAGCTTCTATATCCAAGAGACCTTACCGGCTTCCAGCAAATGAGCTAGCTAAGATGAAGAAGCAGATTAAAGAGTTGCTTGAAAAAGGTTATATTCCACCCAGTTCTTCACCATGGGGAGCACTAGTAATCTTTATGAAGAAGAAGGATGACAACTTAAGGATGTGCATGGATTATAGGGCCTTGAATGAAGTCACAATCAAGAACAAGTATCCTTTGCCACGTATTGATGACTTGTTTGATCAGTTAGAGGGAGCAAGTGTCTTCTCCAAGATTGATCTATGCTCTGGTTATCATCAGCTGAAGATAAGACCATCGGATATCCCAAAGACATCATTCACCACTCGTTATGGTCTATATGAATGTACTGTGATGTCATTTGGTTTAACAAATGCACCAGCATATTTCATGAACCTGATGAACAAGGTGTTTATGGAATACCTGGATAAGTTTGTAGTGGTATTCATAGATGACATTCTGATTTACTCTAAAAACAAGAATGAGCATGAGGAACATCTGAGGTTAGTTCTAGACAAACTCAGAGAGCATCAATTGTATGCTAAATTCAGTAAGTGTGAGTTTTGGTTAAAGGAAGTTGCTTTCTTAGGGCATGTAATTTCTGCTGGAGGAGTAGCAGTAGATCCAGGAAAAGTTAGGGATGTTCTTAACTAGAGACAATTCAAGTCAGTTCTAGAAATCAGAAGTTTTCTTGGTTTAGCTCGTTACTATCGTCGTTTTATTGAAGGCTTTTTCAAGATTGCAAAACCCCTCACCGAATTGCTCAAGAAAGAAAAGAAGTTTGAATGGACCTTTGCCTGTGAGCAGAGTTTTCAAGAGCTGAAGAAGAGGTTAACTACTGCGCGAGTGCTGATTCTGCCCAACATTTGGAAAGACTTTGAGATTTTCTGTGATGCATCAAAACAAGGTCTTGGTTGTGTGTTAATGCAGGAAGGTAAGGTTGTGGCCTTTGCTTCAAGACAATTACGTCCGCATGAGCAGAACTATCCAATTCCTTCCATAGAGTGCATCAAAAGGCTGTAGTGGTGCATGCTCTAAATATTTGGAGGCATTACCTGATCGGTAATCGTTGTGAAATATATACCGACCACAAGAGTCTCAAGTATATTTTCACTCAGTCAGATCTCAACTTAAGGCAAAGAAGATGGTTAGAGCTAATCAAGGATTATGATGTTGGAATACACTATCATCCAGGCAAAGCTAATGTAGTAGCTGATGCTTTGAGCAGGAAAAGCTATTGCAATAATATGTTGATAAAAGAAAGTCAACCTGCTCTGTGCGAGGAATTTCAATGACTCAACCTGGAATTAGTTGAGGAGGGTTGTGTGAACACTGTTGAGGTCCAACCAACTCTGGAAGATCAAATCATGGAAGCTCAGAAGGAAGACACAAAAGTCAAGTAAATCAAGGTTAATATGAGAAAAGGCAAAGCACCTAGATTTTCAGAAGATGAGAGAGGCATTGTTTGGTTTGGAAAAAGAATCTTTGTACCAAGTCATAAGGAAATCAAAATTTTAATTCTAAAGGAAGCCCATGAATATGCATATTCGATTCATCCAGGAAGCACGAAGATGTACCAAGATCTTCGTGAGAGATATTGGTGGTCAAGCATGAGAAGAGAAATTGCTGAGTACGTATCATTTTGTGATGTGTGTGAGCAGATCAAAGCTGAACATCAGAGACCTACGGGATTGCTTCAACCCCTAAAGGTACCTAAATGGAAATGAGAAAAAATTAGAATGGACTTTATCACTAGACTGCCAAGAACAAAATCTGGGAGAGCGACTCGCAGAGCTGTATATGTCCAGAATAGTATGTCTACATAGGGTACCTAAGAAGATTATATCAGATCGAGGATCTCAGTTCACCTCTAAATTTTGGCAAAAGCTGTAGGGAATTTTGGGCACCAACTTGAACTTCAGTACAACTTACCATCCGCAGACAGACGGACAGACTGAGAGGGTTAATCAAATTCTCGAAGATATGTTAAGAGCTTGTGCTTTAACCAATAGCACAAGTTGGGATGTAAGTTTGCCGTATGCAGAATTTTCTTATAACAACAGCTATCAGTCAAGTTTACAAATGTCGCCTTTTGATGCACTCTATGGAAGGAAGTGCAGAAATCCTTTGTATTGGAATGAAACCAGAGAGCGACAAGTGTTCGGGCCAGATGTTCTGAAGGAGGCCGAAGAAAAGGTAGGATTCGTCAGAATTTAAAAATAGCTCAAACCAGGCAGAAGAGTTATGCTGATAACCGCCTGCGAGTTCTAGCTTTTGCACCTGGAGATTATGTGTATCTGAAGGTTTCACCTCTCAAGGGAATACGTTGTTTCAGAGTGAGTGGAAAACTTGCACTGAGATACATTGGACCTTTTCTAGTACTATTCAGAAGAGGAGAAGTTGCTTACAAGTTAAAGCTTCCACCTCAGCTTTTAGATGTGCATGATGTCTTTCACGTATCTCAGTTGAAGAAATGCCTCAGAGTTCCAGAAGAACAGATGCCTCTAGAGGAAGTCGAGTTGAAGGATGATCTCACGTATCAGGAGTACCCTGTCAGAATTCTCAAAGAAGCAGAACGTCAGACTAGAAGCAAGACAATCAAATTCTACAAGGTGTAGTGGAGAAATCATTCAGAGAAAGAAGCAACATGGGAACGCGAAGAAGATTTAAGAGCAGAGTACCCCCAACCTTTTTCCCAGTCCATCCGAATCTCGGGGTCGAGATTCCTTCTAAGGGGGGGGGGTAGGTTTGTAACATCCCAAATTTTGGATTTTAAAAAAAAAATCAAAATAATTAATTCAAAGATTTGGATTTGAAATTTGAGTTCCTGCTAATTCAAAGAGATTTTTGAAGCTTTAAAAATAAAATAAATTATTTGCAATTTATTGGATTAATTTAAAGCTTAATTTGAATTTTCGGAAAAAACAAAACATTTTAAATGATTAAAATAAACATCAATTAAATTCAAAATTATTTTATTAAATCATTTTAGGTTCCAAGGTTTTTGTTAAATTTTCTAGGATTTTTTTTGAATTTATTTTATTTTTCGATTTTCTAGATTTTCTTTTATTTATTTATTTATTTTTGCTTTCTTTATTTCTTTCTCTCACCTACCTTGCTTCTTACATGCATGTGCATGCTTTGTACGTGCATGTGCGTGTTCAACCTTGTAGTTGGCCAAGAGATGTTTGGACCTTGGGCTGCATGATGTTCAGACCATGTAGTGCATGTTCGGACCTTGTTGTTCGGCCAGGAGACTTCGAACTCCTTGTAGTTCAGCCAGGAGACATTCGGACAAGTCCGAAGTCCAAACTAAATCAGTATTATATTCCTTTCTTTATTGTTTTTCTCTCTCCTATTCATCTTCCACCTTTGATCGCTGGTTCTGTTTCTAGTCTTCAGCCGAAAATAACAGACATCAATAGTCTTTACGTTTCTTTCCCGTTCTCCTCATCCGTTTCACAAAATTCAATTCCGTTTGAATCGTTGCAATCCCATAATCACCGCGCCAACAGCCCCGTGCTATCAATGCCTTCATTGCGCAGCCCCATCAATGCACCTACTATCGTTTCATCCGTTTCCAATCTGAACTATTTTTGCCATCGCTTGTGCTTCATTTTCTACCCGACGATTCGACTCTCGGTTGAAGCTATAAATTGGCATGCTATCTCTTCATCGACTCCTTTGCACTCCCTCCAAGTTTTAGAATCACCAGAGCGTCATCGCCCAAGCTTGCTCTGCCACTGCTACAGAGCTTCTCTGGTCGACCCATCGCCACCTGGGGGCAAGCCATGTTCTCGGAGTTCCATTTTTGTGGTTTGCTAGTCAGCCCTTCACCACCTTGTGCTGCCAACTCCATGGCTTTCACTTTCAATTCTGTTCCATGGCTGTTTCCACTTCTGTGCGAATTGAAGAAGAAGCATGAATAGTGCCACTTATCTAGTCATGCTTCCTCCTTTGTACATGTCCCTTTTATTCATTCCAAAAATTCGTTATCTCTCATACAAGATCCAAATCTGTTGATTCTTTCTCCTAAATTCATTCTCTACTTCCAGTATTTATTTTGTAATTTTTGGATTTTATTTATTTTCTGCTATTTATTTGGTCTGTTGCGCACGTGTAGAGCCCGACGTCGCCGATGCAAGTTTGGATCAATAGAAAACGCTTACCTTCAACGTCACCGAAGGCGAGTCTCCTTTGACCACTTTGAGCCTATGATTTATAAACTATGTTTTCAGTTTAAAGTTATGCATTGCTAATTTATTTAAATGATAAGTTAAACTGTAGGTTGTTAGTTAAAAACCTAAAGTTTGCTATTATCATCATTGATATTTGATTTCCTGCACCTTTGTAACCCTACGTAGGAAAGTCCGCATTATTGAATACAATTTTGCAGAATAGTTTGATATGGTAGAATTTCTTAGACGTGTTGTATGTTCCTGTTTAACCTTTTGGGGAGAAAAACCTTTAATATTGGTGTACTTTAAACTTTGGAAAATATTTGACATTAGGTAATGTCAATATTTGGAAATAAAATTAAAATGGTGGAAATTATTTTAGACTAGGGTGAGTGGCATGAGTCTGGTTTGTCTCACCATGCTTGATTAAGGACCGACTCTTGTGTTTATTCAAACCAAGCAATACCGTACAACCACCTGTACCAAATGGGAAGGACCTGGCTGAATAATTTACTATGTTCTAGCATTACGCTCGCAGACTGTAGATGGTACGAGTTTTCTGGGTTGTGCAGACGATGGTAATTGACATCCATGTCTGTCGGGGCTTGCGCGAGGCGATGGTAATAGACATCCATGTCTGGGTAGGTTATCCCCCACAACAGTGAGCTCCAGGTCGCTGGTAAATGACGTCCAGACTTGGGGTTAAGCTCATTGAGCGGGCTAATGTTAGGATAAAGTATTGTAAAAGCCTTGTGATAATTGTTTAGTCACACACCTTTGGAAGTGTGTCAAACGGACATTATAAACTGATTATCTCGTGTGGGTCAAGTTGTACAACCTCTGCAGAGTGTTAAAAACTATTCGAATAGCCGTGCCCATGGTCAAGGGCGGGCAAGGTGCGTATACACATCGTAGATTTCAGCTTTGGTTTTAAAAAAATAATTTGGGAATTTGGGAGTAGTTGGAACTCTTGGATTATGGTTCTGGCAGTTAGAGCCAGTTGAGCAGCTAGAGCTCAATTCTTGAAAACTTGGCGGTTAGAATCTCTCTACTAATGTATGGCAGTTGGAACCTACATTAGAGTTTGGTTTAAAATATTTTAACTATTGTAATCATCTGTTGTCAAATGAGCTTTATAAAAGATGTTTAAACTTAAAATACTGCTTTGTGCAAATGAACCCTATATGCCCAATTGTTAAAACTATGCATATGCATCATTTCCCAAGACTTGCGGAGCACTTTATGGACTCACATGCTACACTTAACAAATCTCAGAAGTCTACAAAGATGCCGAGAATGACTACGACTACTTCGCCTGCAGCTTCAACGAAGGCTTCCCGGAGTACTAGGCTGCGTTTCCCCAGTTGAATGCTGTTGTGAGACTTAAGGTCTTTGGACCTCTTTTGTAATAAGTGGCCATAAGGCCGGTACTCAGTTATTTATTAATGTTATTTCGTGATTCGGACTAGTTATTAACAATGTTTCCACTATGTGCACTAGCTACTAATCTGGGACTGGTGCAGAAATACACAGAGGGTTTGGATTCAGAAATCCGATCCCGACAAATGCTTCTATGTGTTGTGACAATATAATTATATCAATTGTTAAAATAGTAAAAGTCATCCATGCATGGTAAGTACCAACACATACAAGTGTAGTTACAACCTGACTATATCCGTTGCGAAGTAGCAACGCCTTTTCATATCTATTACCAGCGCTTGTTTATCTGTTGTAATAGACCCTCACAACGGCCTCAATGGCAATGCATATTAAATGCGTTGGTATAGACCGTAGCAACACTTATTTGGATTTTTACCAACACATATATGCATTGGTAAAGGGGTGTTCATCTTGTAGTGATATCACCAACACTAGCCACCTTATTTGCCCTTGTTGCCGCCCTTGCCGGTGCCGCGGTGGTGTTGTGCGGCAGAGGGGTAGTTATTGGTGGGGCGGTAGGTGGTAGCTGCGCCAAGCCATCTGTACACCACCATGGTTGAATGACAAGTTAGCGATGAGGCCAGTGGCAATGGAGATCTGTGTAGTGTAAGCAACCTTGGTCTCCTCAAGGATGAGGTAGGACCGAGCTGGGACAAAGCTCAGGAAGGGGTTGATCATGGGAAAAAGTGTAGCCAAACTGTCGTACTTCGGGTTCATGCCTCTCATCATGGTAAGTAGCAAGGTGGCATCGGAGACGGCTTGGCTAACATCATTGAGAGCATCAGCCAAGGTCTTGAGTTTGTGACAGTAGTCTATAGCAAACATGTCACCTTGAATCACGGTGTAGAATTTTGCTCATTGATATTCATACAGTATAGTCCATGCGCCTCCACTCGACGTCAGCAAGTTTGGCATCCTTGCCGGTGACATGATGATTGAGGGCAAATTTGCCCACGACCACCATGAACAGCATGCAAGAGTAGTTGGAGCGCTACCAGTCGAGGACGATGGACACTAATTAACATTTTGATGTGCACGATGTTGGCCTGCACCCTGAGTTGAGCGATGGAGGTAGAATCAGAACATTCCCCCATGGCTGGCATGGAGAAGTGGCCCAAGCGAGGAAGATGAAGAGAATGCTAGAATTAATCTTGTAACAAAGTCGAGTTCGAGACGTGTTCGAGTTGTGTCACTGTCTCCAGTCATGAGCGCATGAGCCAAGTTGAAGCCGAGTCCAACATGGTCGTTGAGTCTGTCTACATACGACGCAAGACGAAGCCGTGTCTGCTTGCCGCACAAGTCCGTTCGTGTGTAGGTGTCACGTTTTTCAATGTTGTTCACGGCAAAGCTAGTAGCATGCTTGCTTGTAGCGTGATTTTTGGCACTAGTTGGTTGTTAGTTTGTTAGTAGTTAGCACAACAGCACTTGGTCCACATATCGGCCATGCTGTTAGTTGCTAGTAGTCAGCTCCAGATGTAATCTTGATATAAAAGAAGGATACTAGAACATAAAACACTGCGATGGAAGTAGCACCAAAAATCATTTCTCCTCGTTCTCACGTATGTGTGTATTGACTCACTACGTGTGCGCGTGTTTCTCCAGTATATTCATGTGTTCTTGCTTCTAGCGAGTCCTTGCCTCTGGCGTATGTGAGTGTGATCGCTTTCTTCTTCGGCTTGGTTCCAACAAGTGGTATCAAAGCGAGGTGTAGCGTGTCATGTCAAAGCAGATGCCGTCCCTGCAAAAGTCCGTGGGCAGTGACAACACCTCGGATACGGCGGCATCCAAGGCACCGGTGAAGGAGCGTTCGATAACCCTCCAATACCCAATTCTCACTGAGACCAACTATGGCTCTTGGGCGGTGAAGATGAAGGTGTTCGTGCGCGCACAAGGGGTGTGGGTGGTGGTGGTAGGCAAATATCTAGTCGATGAGCGCAAGGACCAGATGGCTCTCGCCGCCATATTCGAAGCCGTGCCCAAGGCCATGATGATGGTCTTGGCCAAATATGAGATGGCCAAGGAGGCTTGGGACACCCTGAAGGAGATGCACGTTGGGGCTGACACGTCGAGGAGGCACGAGCATAGACTCTCATGAGTGAGTTTGATGTGATGTGCATGAAGGACACGGAGTCCATCAAGGATTTCGCCATGAAGCTGACCACCATCGTCAACGAGATTCGTGTCCTCAGAGACAAGATGGAGGAGTGCACCATTGTGAAGAAGTTTCTTCGTGCCATCCCCGACAAATTCTTGCCGATCGTCTCCACCATTGAGCAATTTGCTGATATGAAGGCGATGACAATTGTGGAGGTGGTTGGGCAGCTGAAGGCGTACGAGGAACGCACGAAGGGATGGCGGCGCGACAAGGAAGGAGAGCATCTACTACTCACCCGTGTTGAATGGGAATCTAGGTCCAATAAAGAGGGCGTCAACAACTCTAGCATGAAGAATCGTAAGTTCGACAAGGCGAAGGTTCGCTGCTACAATTGTCAGGACTACGGGCACTTTGCTTCTGAATGCCGTAATCCTACAAAGGAGAAAGCAGAGGTGCATTTAATTGTGGCTGATGTTGAATACCAGCCGGCATTACTCTGATGCTAAGTTGAGTCCGGGACGTTGAGGTGGTGTGTTCGCCGTCCTGAGTCGAGTCCGTGGAGTTGAGTCCGGGACGTTGAGGAGATGTGTTCGCCGTCCTGTGTCGAATATCAGTTGGGCAAGTCGTAGTTGATACCAACTACCTCAACAAGTTAGAAATGTGTCATAAACTAGAGCTAGTTGATGTTACAAGATTAAGAGGGTGTTTGTTAGAATTAATCTTGTAACAAAGTCGAGTTTGAGACATGTTTCGCCATGGCTGAAACCGCGTCGTTCTCCCGAAGGGTCCAGGCACACTGTCCCCTTGCACCCTTTGGGGGGTATCGTGCACCATGAAGGCGCCATTTTGCACCCTTTGGGGTTCCACGCGCCAGCATTAGGTGGTGTGCTCCGTAATGGTGTCAGGCGTGTTGCAGGCTGGCTCCATGTGGCACGCGCTGAGTGGCCCATGGCACTTTGTCTTTGACCTGCCGGCTAGCCTGGCCTATAAATATGTGGTCACCCCCCACCCCCCCCCCCCCGGTCTTTCTGCTTACGCTCATTTGTTTGGTTTGGTTCCAATTACTAGCGCTTGTTCTTACGGTGCTTGCAGGTTTGCGTGGGCCTTGACTGTGGCTTCGGCTATGACGAAGCAGAGTAAGGAGGGTGCCGAGGAGGTGCTGTATACGATTGATCTTGGGAGGTCCACCGTGATAGACTTGGTTCTCCGGACTCTTGTTGATGAGGGCAAGGTGGAGAGGCTTGCGAAGGTCTGTGCCCCTGGGACGGAGACCGTCCCAGTCCCTTGGGTAGACGAGGCGATGGTCTTCATTGCTTTCTTTGACGCTGGTCTCTGGTTTCCGTGCGCCGATCTGACCTCGGTGGTGCTTCAGCTTTATGGGGTGGAGCTGGCACAGCTGACGCCAAATTCTATTATGAAGCTGGGGGTTTTTGAGTGGATGCTGCGAGCGGCCAGAGCTAGCGGCGAGGGGCGCCTGTTTGCTTACCTTCATGACGGGCGTTGTCAACTGAAGAAGAAGAAAAGCACTGGCGAGACGCTGAACTTTGGCAGCGTGAATTTCCAGCCGAAGACCCGGTGTTAGATGTATTTGCCTACCCCGGCGGCGCGGAACCGCTGGGACACGGATTGGACCTAGCGGTGGTTCTACCACATGTCCCTGGCGAAGGATGGTTTACAATCTCAGGGTGGGCTGATACGACTTATCGCCAGCCCCGAGATTGTTCTTACTGTGAGGGAGGTGGCCCTTCTTCTCCTTCTGCTGGATGTGACGAATTGGCTCTCCACCCGGGACCTCGTGGAGGAATTCTATGCCTTTGGCATCTGGCCGCTGGAGCAAGAGTGGAGTGTGGAGGTCAGGGCTTTGATGTTTGGGCGCCCGATCCTTACTGTTAAAGGGTGCGAAGGTGCGGAACTCATTTTGTTTTTCTTTGCTCTCTTTTTATTTTTATTTTTTTTGACTGGTGTGTTGGTGATGCCCCGGCAGTTGTGCCTATTACCGAGGTGGCCCGTGCCGCAGAGGTGCTCTTGGGCCCATATACCGGTGAAGAGCATGCGAAGGACATCCTGGTTATTCGGGAAAGTCTACCGAAGCCGGCGATGCCTCGTCGGTTCGCGCTTTGCCGAAGCGCTCAACCCGGATTGAGGAAAAAGGTAGCACGCCCGCACGATTGAGGTCGACGAGATGGGACCGATTGCATTGGCCCTATTGAGTGTCGTCAGTCCTCGCGACGCCGGCGGCCCCTCCGGTGCTGCGGAGGATGTGGACCGGCCCGCTAAGAGGGTGGCGGGCAACGTGGAGTGAGTGGAGTGCTCCGGGTCCAGCAGCTCTTCCTCGGATGAGCGCGTTGTCTCGCATGAGGAAACTGCTGCGGAGGATGCGGTTGGGTGCCCCGAGGCAGAGGTAGCCGAGGCGATAGGTACGTTTGGTGTGACGCGCCTCGTCATTGACGAGTCCTCCTGCGCTGACACCCCGTCGCGTGTTTATGCCGGGGGTGTCAATGCCACCATGGATACCCCTCCTACTCTACGGCGTGTCGATGTTACCGTGGACACCCCTCCTTCCACGCGATCGCCCATCGGTACGCGCGTTACTCCGTCTATGTCATGTTAACGTGCGGGCGTAACCCTTGTTTGCCTGTGCAGAAGTGGTTGACGGGGAGGCTCCAGCAGTTGAGGAGGGTGAGGCTAATGGCGATGCGTCCACCTCGGTGGGTTCCGGGGCTCCGCACTCGCCGGTGCCTACTACGGTTGCTGTGGGTGTTGGGCCACTGTGAGAACTCGGGGTATTTAACTTGTAATACTTAACCATTAAGATGATTCAAGTATTACAAATCAAATATCATGACTCTCGGTGTATATGTACTTCCCAGAAGTGCAGTACACATACCCCATACAAAAATTATGCATCAATTCCATTCAACACATAGAATCCAAAGTACAACTAAGCAATATGAAAAACATACAATATAGAGTTATTACAAAAGGAGCCGACCGGCCAAATGACAACTAAAGAGTCTTAAATAATAGCGGAAGCAAGGTGCCATAAGATAGCGATAAACAAAAGCCAAGTAGTGTGCCTTTAACCCACAAGGCAACCAACCGGGCCACCAACCTAGTCATCGAAACCACCGCACAACTCGCAAAAGTATAACCCTTGGGGTTCAACTTCCTCCTCTGCAACAATTTATTAGGCAAAGCAAATCAGTACAAAATGTACTCGCAAGACTGACATGTAGAGTAACAGGCCTATATATTTAGCTACATGCAAGCTTATTTAAGTGGAGGAGGCTCTAGACACATTTTCAGCATAAAGCAAGTTTTCATTTGCAATAATGTAATAGATTTAAAGCAATTTCACAATCTGATTTTATTTGATAAAAACAGCGATAAAAAAGTATCAACAATAACAAGACATCCTGGAAGTGGCTAACCCAGTAGCCACCACAACAATAGCATGAATTACCCATTCATATCACCCACATCAAGTTTTAATTAAGATTCCAAAATGTTGAGTCTAACTCCTGCAAATCCAATTCCAAGCATGTCCATAACCTAGGACGATGCTATTCGAATTGTTTATACCCAGCAAGGGTGTACCAATGTACCCACACGCCAGACTGCCTTTTCGATATCACACCATCCAACCACTTGCCCAAGTCTAAATCATTTCATTTGCACTTTTAGTTTTCAAAGCAATTTAGCACAAGGTGCTAATCAAAGAGTAATAAAATGATTTGCCGCTCAATTCTACCGGCAGCTAAGCATTTCTAAGCATCACACCAAAAAGACAATAAAAGAGCATAATTCAACCACCGGGCTCTAATTCACCAGCGAGATTAATACCTTATGTTTTGTGGCAGGGGATAACAATTTAAGGGCAACCATGCAATAGGAATAGCTACCTCTAATCGGGAAAATTACTTTGAAACAAAAGCATGCATACATACAATTTGTAAGCAAAGTATTAGACTTGAAAGTAATGGGATATTTATGATAAAACTGCTTGCCTTACTGAGGATGATTATCTTGCTGCAGAGGGTCACTCGCGCAATCAATAATTTCGTTTGAACCTAGCGAAAGAAGTCGAAAGCACAATAAGAACGAATAACACCGAAAAGACCCAAAAATTCAAATTCATCCAACAAATTATGAAAAATTCACATAAGGTAGATCATGATTTTAGGTGAATTTAGCAACAAGAATCAATTGATTTGGATGTTCTATGCAAAAGTTATGACAGTTTGAAAGTCAGTTTTCTGGAAAAACCAAATAAATTGCCACTGGTTACTGTTCATCCGAGTTAATTATTTTGGTGAAAATTTCCAGAGCAGTGGTGCACTTGAAATTTTTATGGTAGGCAGAGCACCACATGAGATGAACAATGGAACTTGATTCATCTCATTTGGAGCTAAGATGAATTTTCTATGATTTTTCAAAGTTATGAAAGTAGTACACAAGTTATATGTAAAATAAGATTTTCAGCAATAGTATCATGCTCACAACCTATTTTACAATAAACTAAACTAACAGAGGATTCCAACAAAATTGATTTTACTCTTTTTGGAGTTACAGAGAAATACTTATGCATTTTTGAAGTTAAAGCAATTTTTAGTGCAATAATAATACTAAACCTAAAGTAATTTTGCCAAAAGTATTTTATGTAACAGTAACATGGTTCAAACCATTTTTATATTAAGGTACATTTAAAATGGAAACTAACAAAATTTGAATCATCAATTTTGGAGCCAAAATGAATTACTTATGCAATTTAGAAGTTTAACCAATTTTCAGTTCATAAATAATTCATTTCGGGAATTATAC